>JARQOD010000004.1:540909200-541136255 GCA_033576555.1 Oophaga sylvatica | reverse complement strand
ATTTTATTCATTCCACCTTGCATGGTCCTCTGACAGTGACCGTGATCAAGTCGACTGAACCTCTTCCCTGAACAGTGGCGAGCTGATATCTACTGAATCAATAAAAATAGAGACTGTCATCTGAAATAGAATTTGTATAGAAAATCGTCCTGAAGCATTGAGTAAAGATTTTGTGTAAAGTGCTTCTTGGCCATTGGTAACTATTGTACAAATAAAGATTTCAAGGGGAAAAGTGGTATCAAGTGAGGGGGCTTCCATCCGAGATGGCCCCGGGTATTGATTCACCCCCTACCCTACATCCTGAGCCCCTCATCTGCCTCCGCTTACATCTTTTGTAAGGCTGAAGGTTCCATCTTCCTTGGAGATGAGAAATCATTCTCTAGACCCGACCCCCACCTCCTCTATGTGGGCACCATAGGGCTTCGCGACATTGTATAAACTCCACGGATTGTTACTGTACTATAAGACTGCAAGTCTTTTTCCATCCAGATCTTTAAAAATCTCTCAAAAGGTCATATTCATGATTTTTGCCCATAACCTTTCATCATGCACACAGTGGAAAAACTTATCACATGACCTGTTGGGATTCTTCGAGTTGACCACAGAAATGCACCTTCCATGGTAACGATATTCTCCCGTAGCTGCTAACATTGGTTATTTCTAATGGAAGAGGGTCACAGATTCAAAGGTGAAACCTTATAACCCTGCAATGCAACCCATTCACTTACTGCCCCCTAGCTGCAAGATGTGGGATTGCAACTTTTCAATCTGCCATGAACACGAGCACAAATAAATGGAATCTTGTGACTCCAATCATCCAGCGACTTCTGACCCAAAATGTGGCTTCTTTTGTAACATTATTTTTCCATGGCAATTTGACTGTGTTTTCTCCAGTCTTCAAAAAAAAAAACACTGCTGAATATACTGATAGGTCGATAGGTGGTGCAACATTGGAGCCCCTATATGCATTTCTGTTAATGGTGGGCTCAAGCTGTGGAGATATAGAAGTCTGGAGGTTATTAGCATCATTAGTATTATTCAATTTGGAGTGAAAGAGCTGTAAATCAGGTTTTGGGGTCTTCGTACTTATGCCCAGCGCGGGATAAAGTGGCCATTCGTGAACTGAAAAATTACTGGGTCTATTAGGTCACTATGAATTCCGAAAATGTTAAAGTCTTTATAACTAGTGATGAGCAAGCGTGCTCAGATAAGGTGTTATCCATCAAGTCCCCGCGGCTGCATGTCTCGCGGCTGTTAGACAGCTGCATGTCTCGCAGCTGTTAGACAGCTGGAACACATGCAAGGATTGCCTGTTACAGTCCCCCATGTGTTGCTGCCATCAAGCACTTTCGCTCATCACTGTTTATGACCTATCCAACCTCAGGAAGAGTAAACAAGCACTCAAACGGGTCTATCCACTAATTACCTCCATATACTCTTACTAATATGCTCTTATTTTCCCAAAGGCTCGATTTTTCAGCTTTCACCCTCAGTCCTATGTTAAGACAGCTCCCCTTCGCAACACAGAAAAACATTTCCTATCTTGGCCCTTCAGCAGTGCTGTGCGTGAAGGGGGCTGGCTGGCACATTTTTATAGTTAGGCCAATCCACGGTTCAATAATTTGGTCTGAATGCGATTTTTTTTAATTTTTTTTGCCAAATCATATGACTAGTTCTTAGAGGAATAGTAGTTTGTAGACCTGTGACTAACCAGTCAGCTGGAGCGGAAGCTGCGGAGTTCTATATTTCAACATTTCTAGATAGGGATGTAATTTTAATTAAAGACATTGTATGAAATTAGAAAAAGGGGCCACAATATTCTGCCCAACAGCTGCATTTCAATTGACAAGAGCAGCATTAGTGTGGGGAAAAAAAGGGAGAAAAGCAGCACCTTCCTTCTGACTCATACACCTTAGGTACTAAGTGTAAAACTACCGACTGTGACCTATGGAGCAAGTATTGGACCTGCACTTAGGTGATATTCGGAAGACACCCAGAGAAGTCAGGCATTTTCTTACAGATTTTTAGTTTTCCAGTTAATAACTTACCATTACTGGATGGAATAAGATGACTTTTTTTCCTCTTTATACTGTGCTTGATCCTGTTCACATTACTTATGAGTCTCCCATCAGGAGTATTCATGGGACAATAACCCCACATATCCTCCAGCATTTAGGCTGCAGATGCCTGGTATACCAACATAACAGCCCTACCTAGGCCAACAGGACACTGGTCCTGTATGATGTACGCGCAGGGAGCTCTCCTACGCATGTGCAGAACATGGAACATGAACATAGTTTTATTGTTTCACTTGGCATGAAGCCCCAAGCGCCAGTACTTGGTTTCAGCAGTCGTTCTGTGCTGACAGAGACTCTCAGAAAATGCTATTTACCTGCAGAAATAGTGCAGCTGCACCGCAGAGCGAGCTGTCAGTCAGAGTGCCAGGGTGTGTATAGTGAGCCGTGCCTGTGGCCGTTCCGTGCACGCCTCTATGGCTGACAGTCAGTGGCTTCCCCCCGGAAGCAAGGTCATTTTTTCCCAGTAATCTCACTTTCAGTGCGGCAGCCGGGCAGCATTTTACTGGCATATCAACTCTATATGGGCAGCACGGTGGCTCAGTGGTTAGCACTGCAGCCCTGGGGTCCTGGGTTCAAATCCCACCAAGGACAACATCTGCAAGGAGTTTGTTTGTTCTCCCCGTGTTTGCGTGGGTTTCCTCCGGGTTCTCCGGTTTCCTCCCACACTCCAAAGTCATACCAATAGGGAATGTAGATTGTGAGCCCCAATGGGGACAGTTCCGATAATGTCTGTAAAGCGCAGTGGAAATAATGGCGCCATATAAGTGAGTAAAATTAATAAATATCTGCAGGTAAATAGTGTTTTCCGGGGTAACAGGTTCATTTTACAAATATTACAGACTCTAATGGTAATAGTTTAAGATTTTGGCAAAATCCTGACGTGAATACAGATTAAAAAAAAATTTGAATGTGAATCATGGTCAAGTGAAGGTGACATAGAATCATAAAAAAATATTTTTGGGGGCAACGAATTTTGTTGTATAGAAGTCGTCATTCCATTCTATGGTAACAATGATAGACAAAGCGCGATGTATAATGAGAGCGGAAGAAACTGTCTCTTTTGTGACACCTATTTGTGGCAGCCGTCCGATAAGACAGTTCTGACATGACCATGAATATAAACCAGAGTCTCCTCCAAAAGCAGGAGCCCCCCACCTGTCTAAGGGTCTGTGCAGGGCAGAGCACTGCTTGGGTCTGCGGCTTTTCAGATAGTTTTCACTTTTGGAGGAAACTTTGGCTTTTCTCCTTGACTTGCAGGGTATCTTCCTCCAAGAGGAGCCACTAGACAGGCCGTTGTTTTCCTCCATTGGGAGAGCTAATTTGCACGCCTTTTTGATGGAGCATTAAGACTCCTTGGTGCTTCTCCCAAAAACTAGACCTAAACCCCACAGACATAAAGTAACCCCATTTATCGACCAATCAACCAACATATCTGTTGTACTTACACAGATGCCCAGCTCCAGCCCATGATGTGCGGGATGATGCAGATAACATAGAATTCAAGCCTTTATTCACTTAGAAACTAAATATGAATGACAAGAAGGAGTGCTCACAACACGTCTCTGCCCCGGAACTCATGCACCACATTTTCCACAACCTGAGATGCTGTTTTCTGTTTCAGCCGCAGGAAACATTACTCTTGTAATAGTGCAAATGAAGGGCACACAATAGTGCAGTATTCACGCCTGCTCTCTGGCGCCACTCACAGGTCACAGATACATGCAGCAGCTGGAGACCACTAGCCTGGTTGATTCTTCTAATCATTTATTTATCTCAATCATTTTATTATTTTTTTAAGAATCAGAAAAAAAAATAATGCTACGAGGCCTCAGGTTGTCTCCATTCTTCTTAGATATGATGGTAATATGGGCACAGTCTCAGCATGTCGCCATAAAAACACGGCTATGCCACCAATTAGTGTTCATGACACGTTTATAACCCATAGTTATTGTACAGAAGTAAGGGGATATTGTCAGTACTATCACTACAGAGCTGATGCTTATTTTGTAGCACAGACAAATCTACCCAGAATTTCTCATTAAAAAGGAATCATGGTATAATATTAATCGCAGAGGTGGAGAAACAGTAAATATAACCCAGGGGTGTCTGATGGGACAGAGGTGGAGAAACAATAAATACAACCCAGGGTGTCTGATGGGGCAGAGGTGGAGAAACAGTAAATATAATCCAGGGGGGTCTGATGGGGCAGAGGTGGAGAAACACCCTGGGGTGTCTGATGGGGCAGAGGTGGAGAATCAGTAAATATAACCCAGGGGGGGTCTGATGGGGCAAAGGTGGAGAAACACCCTGGGGAGTCTGAAGGGGCAGAGGTGGAGAAACAGTAAATATAACCAAAGGGGGTCTGATGGGGCAGAGGTGGAGAAACATTAAATATAACCCAGGGGTGTCTGATGGGGCAGAGGTGGAGAAACAGTAAATATAACCCAGGGGGGTCTGATGGGGCAGAGGTGGAGAAACAGTAAATATAACCCATGGGGGGTCTGATGGGGCAAAGGTGGAGAAACACTCTGGGTGTCTGATGGGGCAGAGCCCGAAAAACACCAAGGGGTGTCTGATGGGTCAGAGGTGGAGAAACACCCAGGGGTGTCTGGTGGGTCAGAGGTGGAGAAACACTCAGGGGTGTCTGGTGGGGCAGAGGTGGAGAAACATCCAGGGCTGTCTGGTGGGGCAGAGGTGGAGAAACACCCAGGGGTGTCTGATGGGGCAGAGGTGGAGAAACACCCAGGGGTGTCTGATGGGGCAGAGGTGGAGAAACACCCAGGGGTGTCTGATGGGGAAAAGGTAGAGAAACAGTAAATATAACCCAGGGGGGGTCTGATGGGGCAGAGGTGGAGAAACAGAAAATATAACCCATGGGGGTCTGATGGGGCAGAGGTGGAGAAACAACAAGGGGTGTCTGATGGGTCAGAGGTGGAGAAACACCCAGGGGTGTCTGGTGGATCAGAGGTGGAGAAACACCAAGGGGTGTCTGGTGGGTCAGAGGTGGAGAAACACCCAGGAGTGTCTGATGGGGCAGAGGTGGAGAAACACCCAGGGATATCTGGTGGGGCAAGAGCCTTTGTAAAAGAACACCCAAGGAGCAAAAGGGTACTCTCCCTCAGGAAGGGGGTTAGATAAAGGGATAGGGATAAGGTGTTATCTGTGCATGCTCATGTGCTAACGGAATGTCTTCGGCATGCTCAAATAATATGTTCGAGTCCCTGCAGCTGCATGTCTTGTGTCTGTTCGACAGCCTCAACACAAGCAGGGATCGCCTAACAAACAGACAATCCCTGCATGTGTTGCAGCTATCGAACAGTCGTGAGACATGCAGCCGCGGGCACTCGAATATACTATTCAAGCACGCCAAAGATACTCCATTAGCACCTGAGCATGCTGAGATAACACCTTATCCGAGCACGCTCGCTCATCACTAGCAGGGAACTACGGTAAATATTTGGATGTGGGTGAAGGAAAGACTCTATATAACTGAATTCCAATCTGGCCAATTTCACAAGAAATCTAATCTTATGTCCTAAATAATAATGATCTAGCAACCTGAGTCCATTAATTAATTCCTGGGTAAAAACAGCAATTGGTTAAATCTCGGTTGATTATTATCAGGCTACGTTCACACAACCGTATTAGTGTTGTCCGTGGCAAAAACTGATATCACACAGACAGCACTTGGACCAATATTATTCAATTGGGTCGGTCAAATGGATGGGTTTTTTTATACTGACAATGTGCACTGAAAAAAAAATTGCAGCATGCGCTGTTTTCTACCGTATTTCGGATGAGACTTTTCAAGTCTATGGGTGCGTAAAAAAAAAAATCTGATCCAATATGGAGCAACTGTAAAGCATCCGATTTGTATGGACATGTTGCCATCATAAACATAGAAAACAGTTTTTGGTTTTGTAAATTTGATTCACTGCTGATGTATTAAAACAGATGACTTACGTATGATGGAATGGCTACAAAACAAGCAACGGATCAATTTAATAACACCCAGAGCTGTGACGTTATCAGAGAAGCAGAAACATAAAGACATGAGCTGTTATTGAACCTCGGTACACTCTGCGGTCCAGTCTTTATTAGGCTATGTTCACACATTGCGTTTTTGATGCATTTTTAATGCAAATTTTAAGCAGCTTTTGCTGGTGCTGTAAAAAGCAATGAGGTTTCAGAAATCTCATGCACACACTTTGTTTTTTTTTCCCTGACTGAATTGGAAAATTGCTGCGTTTTTGCAGCATGTCACTTGTTTCAGCGTTTTTACAGCCTGTCACTTCTTTCAGCGTTTTTGCAGCCTGTCACTTCTTTCAGCGTTTTTACACCCTGTCGCTTCTTTCAGCGTTTTTGCAACATGTCGCTTCTTTCAGCGTATTTGCAGCATGTCGCTTCTTTCAGCGTTTTTGCAGCATGTCGCTTCTTTCAGCATTTTTGCAGCATGTCGCTTCTTTCAGCATTTTTGCATCATGTCGCTTCTTTCAGCGTTTTTGCATCACTAACTTTATTAACATGCACAAGAGACAATAAAAACAGCCAAAAAAACGCAGCAAAACGAGCTTGTTGTAAGCAGCTTCTTTACTGCAGAAAAAAAATGCAGCAAAAATACAAAGTGTGAACATAGCCTTACGCTGGATTATTACAAATCATAGTGCTGATAACAAAACCATGAGAGACATTTCAAGTGCTAGAAAATTGTAAGATTGTATTGAAGCTGTCGTGGTCACTTTAATACCCTTTGCATTACCAAAAGCAACGCAGACCTTTTGCACTGGATATATATATATATATATTTTTTTTTTAGAAAAATATAAGTAAACATACTCCTTATAATTAGACTGGTGGCACATAACTGATAACAAAGGGCTCATGCAGGCTTCCATGAAACTTGGTTCGAGCACAGACTGTCCACGGAGATCCGGCGGTCCATACTGGGACTGACTTTCACGGATGTCTGCATGAGCCCTAAGGGTGACTATATGACACTTACACCATGTTGTTCATTCCAATATTCTCTTCTGATTCATTTCTTAACATACTTTTGTATGGGGTCGGCGCTTCTAATACCCTGCACAGACAGTGCCTTGTGTCCACCACTAGGAGATCACTGCGTACAGCTTTATCATACAAAGTATGCTGCCAGCTCCAGGGCTCCCTCTAGTGGCGACAGCAGGCAGCCAGAATTAAATCATGCAACTACATTTCTATGCAGTGGATGAAAATCTGAAAAGATCAGCACAAAATGTGGCACCTATAAGAACAACATTCATTTTAAAGGCTTCTTTCACAACTTGCAAGGGAGACCCTCTCCTCTATGTTTGTACTTTATTGAGACACCCCAACATTGCATTTCTTAGTTGGATAATGTTGCAGTACCTGGCGGAGAATGAAAGCCCTCTAAGGTTTATATTGCCAGGGGCCCACAGAGGCTTCCTCCGCTGGATCTTTTGAGATAAGTGCCTCACTAGCAGGTGTGGAGACCACTTGCTCTGATAGAACTCTGTGGGAGGCCAGATTGATATTAGCTTTATACTCAGACTTCATTTTAAAATAGTGTAAATTTATCAAATAAAACAGGAACGTTTACGAATATAATAAAGACCATTTTCAAGCACGTTTTCCCCTGCCCCCCGAAATACATAATTCTCAGCTCGCCACTTGGATAGAGATTCCAGTTTTCATCTATCATCATAAATTCAATGTGTATATATATATTTATATTTAACATTTTTTTTTGCCATTTATAATATTCATGCATCCGCCACACTCCGCATCTAACATTTTTCAAACAAAGTCGGAAAAAAAAGCATTTTAAAATATTAGCAACGCAATTTTGTTTTTTTGTGTTTTTTTTTTATGTCTCATATTTGGGACTTTCAAGCAAAAAATCAGATGTTGAATCAAATGCTGCTTTTTTTTTTTTTTTTGTATTTTTTTTCTCCAACATTTTTTTTTTGTCTTTTTTTTTTGCTGTTGG
The DNA here is from genome assembly GCA_033576555.1 of Oophaga sylvatica. Taxonomy (NCBI): domain Eukaryota; kingdom Metazoa; phylum Chordata; class Amphibia; order Anura; family Dendrobatidae; genus Oophaga; species Oophaga sylvatica. The sequence goes on along the minus strand of JARQOD010000004.1, from coordinate 541,128,188 downwards.
ATTTTTTTTGTTAATATTCTCATTTCCGCAGGCAATATGAACAAATATGAGCTCTAAACACTCTTGTGTGTGTGCATCTGCGTGCTCTTTCCAAGACATAAACCGGCACACATATATATCCAATCTTCTGGATGATAAAACTCATCGATACAAATTGAGAAAAAAAATAAAATCAAATAATAACATTTTGTACATTTTCCAAAAGTTCTCTGCAGCTTTTTTTTTTTTTCTTTAGAAATTTTTTACGCCAGTTTTGCGTTTTTTTTTTGTTTGTTTTTTCTTTGTGTTTTTTTTCCTTGTCTTCTGGGAAGATTTGACCAATGGAAATGTTTCTGAAAAGTGATATTGGGTAGCTCAGAGAGCAGGGAGGGGGATTTGGTGGTAAACTTGTTGCTTTATCCTCCTGAGTGTCATCTACTCTCTTTGAAAATACAGATGCCCTCTCGAAATTTTTGTAGTTATAAAAAACATGCTGCAAGGGCGTCCTTCCTTTTACCAAAAATGTGGAAAGGAATAAAAGGAGGATTTTCTTTTTGGTGGCATCTTTCGAATGTTTTTGGGCAACATATTTTCCTCCCCGTCTTATTCCTTTTTGCAGATGTGTCTTTGATTTCCCTGCTAGAATGAAGTTCATTTTTATTAATTTGATTTATATATATAAATATAAATATGTTTATATATATTTATATATATATATTTTTTTAGCACCAGTCGTCCTCCTCACTCTCACTGTAACGTTCGTGACGAGATTTAGTGGGTCGCGGGGTCCCATGGGAGTAGCCGTTGGGCAGCCTGCGCCCGTGTGGCGATAGGGGGAGTGTCCCCCCGGGGTCAGCAGTCCTGGAGGTGCGCTGGTCACAGGGGTGAGGTCCCTCATAGGAGGAATCCCGGTAAGGACCACTGTGCCTGCATCCAGCGTGAGGGGCATCAGAGCAGTGTCCCCTGGTGTGACGATGTGATCTAGGAGATTCATTATGAGTAGCTTGTCTTTCGTTGCTGCCCACGTGGCTGTCATTCGGAGGATATCTTCTTGGGGAGTCACTCTGCAAGGGGACAGTTGCTGCTGTTGCTGGGAAGGGCAGATGCTGGCAGGCCGGCGAACCACAGGGGAGTAGGTAATGCGTGGCCTGGGGGTTGGGGGAAGCTGGGGCAACTGTCGCCTTCCTCTGCGGGGTGTGCTGGCCCCAGAGGTTGAGGGCACGGGGCTGCCATCCACTGAACTACTGCCCTACACAAAAATCCAAACAAAATGGGAATTCAAGAGCAAGAGAAAACACGAAAAGGAGACACACCAGGTGGGACAGATACAAGACACAAGAGGTTAGAAAAATACAAAAAAAAAAGAGGGTGATGTGTAAAAAAAAAAGAAGCGATTGATGGAGAATCGAAAACATGAGTTGTGATGTCGGGGTGTTGGAGGTATATCGATGACATTCACATAAAGTGAAAGAAACACATCAAAGGAAGGGATATATCCAGGGTCACAAAAAGAGATACACAAGTAAAATAGATGAGATGAATGAAATAAAAAAAATACGGACACGAGAGTTCAAGGATGGAAGACGGACACAGGACACATTTAACACATACAGGGGGTGAGTTAAGAAATCAGCAAGAAGAGGAGAGAAGTGCCCTCACGTGTACACAGAAGGTTTATGACAGGGTTCAGAGGGGACGGGGAAAGGGTGCCACAGCAACAAGGAAATAAAAAAAAATAACAGAAAAAGTGGAAAAAAGATGGATTTTCTGTAAGTTTTTGTGCCGCAACAAGCAGATTGAGCAAAACAAGCAAGGGGTAAAGAGACAGAAGATCCAACCAAAGTGAGAGTAGGCAACTAAAAGACAGATAAAGCCCACTACTACCAGACCTTCTCCACCTTCACCACCTCTCACCATATACCCCACAACCAACTGCATTCCCTTTAAAAATACATGAGCAGCAAGAAAAATGTGACAGTATGGGAAGCTGATACCCCAGCAAGGGGAGGAAAAGGGCAAGCAGGCAAAGAAAGGGAACATTTGGAAAGGGGTAGAGATGAATGGGGAGGGTATCATAATAGAGCCCCTCCAGCCACAGAATAAATGTCACAAATGCAAGGAGTTCAGAAAGTGAGGATGGAGAAAGGACAGAGGGGAGAGGTGATTTATAGAGAATACTCTGACAACTAACATCTCCATTCATTCCTCCTCTGCTCTGGAAAAGAGCATCTGTCACCTTTATGTTCCCATAGGAGAAATAAATCAAGTGTCGCTTTGAAGCAGTTTTTTGGGAGGGAAATTTTACTTTGGAGCACATTATTCTAAGTGATACGAAGACAATAACCTCCATAGGATACAGCATGCATTTAGTTTTTTTTATATTTTGTGTAAAAATAAGCAAAAAAAAGCATATGGGTGACAGATTCTCTTTAAATGGAATCTAACAGCAGTTTTTTTGCTATGTAATCTGAGAGCAGTATGATGTAGGGGCTGAGACCCTGATTGCAGCAATGTGTCACTCGCTGGTCTGCAGGATGCATAGAGCAGTTGACTAAGAAGGCTTGAGACACCTAGTCGTGTAGTGATAATCTCCTGCTGATAAAAAACTGATTTTATTGTCACAAAAGCACACAGCCTAGTAAGTTACATATCACTGGAAACAGGCTCTCTTCCCCTATATCATTATGCTCTCAGATTACATAGCAAAAACTGCTAACATATTCCCTTTAATGCACAACATATTGTAATTCTTAAAGGGAATCTGTCAGCAAGTTTTTGCTACCCATCTGAAAGCAGCATAATGTAGTATAAGAGACCCTGATTCCAGTGATGTATCACTTACTTTACTGGATGTGAAGTTTTGCTCTGCTGCAAATCTAGCAGTTCTCTGAATGCTGAGGTCTGTATAACCCACCCACATCCCTGATTGGCATATTTCTGTGTACACTGTGCATAGGCAGAAAGCTGCCAATCTGTGGGGGCGTGGCTGGATTACCTGGCTGCAGACCAACTAGTCCACTAGTGGTAATCAGAGACACATTGCTGGAATCAGGGTCTCTGTTCCTACATCATGCTGTTCTCAGATTAGGTAGCAAAACTCTGGTGACAGGTTCTCTTTAGGTAACGAACCTTAGGATACGGGGACAGTATATTTAAGAATGTTGAGTATAAATACAAACTACAATTAATATTCACAAATGTATGTGTCATTATTTTCTAGAGAACCTTTTTGCATAGGATATCCTCCTAATCTGGAACCTGCTAGGATTTTATTACCCTATAGAGAACAAAACATGTATTACCCTGCCGTCAAGCTCGGCCCAGCCTATGATCATAGCATCGAAGGATAATGGGGGTAGTTTAATGTAACTTATTAAAAAAAGGATATTTATGTTAAAACATTAAACAATGCCTTTTCATATGCCATGTGGACATAACTATAATATATATAGAGGTATAAATAAATAGAGGTAGCCCTCCGCCCGTGACACCTGTCTAATAACCAGGGACCATATACAGTTACGCTCCATTAGTAGCTTGTTTTTAGTTATTGTCATAACCGTTCCTGCCCCGAAGCCTGTGTTTTTCATACCCTCCCTTTCCAGTTTAGCTGACACAGTCTGTCTTTCCCCTTTGTATAAATATCATTGAAAGAAGAACCCACCTGTCTGTGTGGAGCATAGTCTCGACCGATACTTGGTGAACGAGAACTTGGTCTCCCATATTCTAGACGTTCTCTATCAGATCCAGAGTGATGATGGTGGTGGTGGTGATGATGGTGATGGTGGTGGTGATGCTTTCTGTCTCGGGTTCGTCCTCGCTCTTCTGAAGGCAGGTCACATGACTGTGTCGTAGTGCTGAGCTCTGTACCAAGACCTACAGGTAGTATCAGGTAAAGAGAAATTAGGTTATATTTACAGATCTCTGAAAAAAAATGAGAAACTATTCATACACCCTCTAGACTCAGTCTACAGTGGGTGCTCTCTTTATCTCTTTACTAATACACCAGCTGTATAATCTCTCCTCCGTAATGAAGCTTGTGTGTGATTTTCCACTGACTGTACTCTGATTCACTACATCCCGCATCATCTGCCCTCCCTGAACACTTGCATGCTTTCCTCCTCTCTGCACTCTGCTCTGCCATGCACAACTTCATCCCCCCATTCCTTGCTGCTATCTCTAACAATATGAAGTGGGAGGAGGAAAGTCATCACAGCTAGAAATTGTCTTTGTAGATTTGTGGACTTGTTCACGTTGCTGATTATTGAAGACGCCAATTTCAGCTGAATATCATTCTAAAACGCAAATTCTATGGATCAGGTTAGCATAATGTGCTCTTCTTAATTCTGAAGGTTTATCGGATAAGACCCTGTTGTTCTACTTTTTTCTCCAGCCTATTTACATAGATCTATGTCAGAAGGAATCAGAACAACCAGTTATGTGAAGTTATACAGTGTCTACAACAACAAAACAGAACAACATTCTAAAGATTTTTTTTAGAAAGATACAATACAAGGAAAAAAAAATCACTGCACCATGGTGTCCATACGCCTTATGTGATTGATGGGCAAAGTAAAAAATGTGCCTAATTCCGGGGTATCTCCTGAAACCTAGCAATTCTTTACCTCTTGCACTGCATCTGATGCAGATATCACCTGTCATCATCATCATCATATGATATATCACAAGGGGTCAAGAACAACTACAGCTACACCGGCGGCCTATATACATCTGTGGATATAGTGACTCTGATCTGTTCTGGCAACTTCTTCAACTCTCTGCTCGTTATACATGCCCCAAGACAACAGCGTGTGCAGTAACAAGCTACAATATGATTGCGCTTAGAGACTTTGTCTATCACGCCTACATTTTAGGGTAAGTAGTTAGTCCGTCCCTGTTTTTCCCGGCATTGGCTTATCTTCTCCTGTTTAGCAATGTCATCATGTATAGCCACCTAATATGTTTCACCTTGGCTGGTTCGGATACTAAATAAGCTGACTCCCCAGATTATGTACAAATAAAACAGAAAAACAAAACAGACAATAAAGCACAAGAAGAGGAGTAAAAAAGAGATTCACCAACCTGATTCCATGTCTACATAGCGAGTTAACGAGCGTTCAGACACCCGATGTCCACGCTCTCTTCTGCGCTGGTGTCCATGGCGGGGGCCTTCTTCAGGGTGACTCGCTCCAATGAGTATTCGTTTAGTCGGATACCTTTGGATCGAGAATGACCAAGCATGGAAGTGGAACGTTTCATTGGGCTTCCATCTGTTATAGTCTGCAAATTAGGAATAACAAAATGGTAAGCGTACAGTCGTACTCGACCAAAAGCAGACAAGTAAGATCAAAGCAAGGAAAAACTGGCAAAATTCTCTGCATTGAGTACATATTATACGTTTGTCACGGATCTCAAAAAAAGGGTCCCGCCTCCCTTTTTACTATTTCCAGAAAGAGCACCAGTCTTGCACAGCTGATATAGCATATGGAGAATACTGGCGCTGTCTCTGGAAAACAAGCATATGCAGAATGTTTATTATTAAAATTTCTCTGGAAAGACAATATTGCATTCTAAGACCATTGTAACCTTAAGAACCACTGTATTGCTTGTAATGCCGGTGATGTACGTGTGCGTGTGGCATGTTTAGTGTATGGGCATATTTTACTGTATGGTGAGAACATTGAACCCTGAGGGATCACTGAAAATATAATTTCCAATTCAATAGAAAACCCAACTTGAGTTTAACCAACAGTGATGATATTTTGTGTAACATATACAGTCATGGCCAAAAGTTTTGAGAATGACACAAATATTATATTTTCACATGATCTGCTGCCCTCTGGTTTTTATGTGTGTTTGACAGATGTTTTTATCACAGACAGAAATATAATAATTGCAAACATATGAGTAACAAAAGCTTATATTGACATTTAGAATGAGTTAATGCAGCAAGTCAATATTTGCAGTGTTGACCCTTCTTGTTCAGGACCTCTGCAATTCTCCCTGGCATGCTCTCAATCAACTTCTGGACCAAATCCTGACTGATAGCAGTCCATTCTTGCACAATCAATGCTTTCATTTTGTCAGAATGTTTAGGTTTTTGTTTGTCCACCCGTCTCTTGATGATTGACCACAAGTTCTCAATGGGATTAAGATCTGGGGAGTTTCCAGGCCATGGACCCAAAATCTCTATGTTTTGTTCCCTGAGCCATTTAGTTATCACCTTTGCTTTATGGCAAGGTGCTCCATCATGCTGGAAAAGGCATTGTTGATCGCCAAACTGCTCTTGGAGGGTTGGGAGAAGTTGCTCTTGGAGGACATTCTGGTACCATTCTTTATTCATGGCTGTGTTTTTAGGCAAGACTGTGAGAGAGCCGATTCCCTTGGCTGAGAAGCAACCCCACACATGAATGGTTTCAGGATGCTTAACAGTTGGCATGAGACAAGACTGGTGGTAGCGCTCACCTTGTCTTCTCCGAATGAGGCGTTTTCCTGATGTCCCAAACAATCGAAAAGGGGATTCATCAGAGAAAATAACTTTACCCCAGTCCTCAGCAGTCCACTGCCTGTACCTTTTGCAGAATATCAGTCTGTCCATGATGTTTTTTCTGGAGAGAAGTGGCTTCTTTGCTGCCCTCCTTGAGACCACGCCTTGCTCCAAGAGTCTCCGCCTCACAGTGCGTGCAGATGCACTCACACCTGCCTGCTGCCATTCCTGAGCAAGCTCTGCACTGCTGGTAGCCCGATCCCGCAGCTGAAACACTTTTAAGAGACAGTCCTGGCGCTTGCTGGTCTTTCTTGGGCGCCCTGAAGCCTTTTTGACAACAATGGAACCTCTCTCCTTGAAGTTCTTGATGATGCGATAGATTGTTGACTGAGGTGCAATCTTTCTAGCTGCGATACTCTTCCCTGTTAGGCCATTTTTGTGCATTGCAATGATGACTGCACGTGTTTCTTTAGAGATAACCATGGTTAACAGAAGAGAAACAATGATGCCAAGCACCAGCCTCCTTTTAAAGTGTCCAGTGGTGTCATTCTTACTTAATCATGACAGATTGATCTCCAGCCATGTCCTCATCAACACCCACACCTGTGTTAATGGAGCAATCACTGAAAAGAGGTTAGCTGGTCCTTTTAAGGCAGGGCTGCAATGATGTTGAAATGTGTTTTGGGGGATAAAGTTCATTTTCTAGCCAAATATTGACTTTGCAAGTAATTGCTGTTAAGCTGATCACTCTTTATAACATTCTGGAGTATATGCAAATTGCCATTAGAAAAAGTGAAGCAGTAGACTTTGTAAAAATTAATATTTGTGTCATTCTCAAAACTTTTGGCCATGACTGTACTGTATATTATACCGTGTCTATGTGACAACGTCACACAGATCGCCGGCAAATTGTAGAATGACTGCTTCTTTTGGTATCTCACTGCGCTAGTACTCATTGGAGACCGTTGCAGAAACTGTTTCATCTGCCAAAAGGAGGAAACTAATGCAGGCTGAGAATTTTAAAACTTCAAAATTGACTATTGCATAGCAGTACATAGAACAAGAGTCCGTAAGGGGACTAAATAATAAAGCAGAAAAAAAACAGAAACGGCAAATGCCCTGCCATACAAAAAAGCCCTGGCCAGCACCTTGCTTCCTGTGTGCTCTGGCAGACCCTCCTTTCTCTGCATCTAGTCCTACCTGTGACTTCTGCCTCTTGGCCTGGCTTATCATTTGCTCTGGTTTTCTCAACTGTAAGTGAGGTTTGAGAAAGACCCCCGATTGGGTCAAAACGTTACCTCGACTACACTATTTTGTTTGTTGTGTGGTGACTATAAATAAATTCATCCACTTCTTGCATATGAATAAAAATCCTATTTTCTGAGTGCGGCTGTTTATTCTTATTTATGACTCTACTGGACTCACTCCAAGTTCAGCCTGCACCTATCATAGAGCTTACAGAGTGCGCGTCATTTACTCTTACTACCACTTTTGAGGCTGAGCTTAATGAGATACTTGGTGAGAACTTTGAGAATGGCGGATGTGGAGGCACTATACACTTCCATCCGCCATGACTATGGTTTGGAGGCGACATCCTTCTTCCTTGAGTCCAGCAACATTGATGTTGAGGTTGCTGCGATTTGTCCTTACACATAATTTCTTTACATTTAAGGACAAATTTTACCTCCAGAATCGAGGCACTGCCATGGAGGCAGCATGTGCGCCTTCTTGTGCTAACTTCTTGCTGGGGTATATTTCATGAGGGCGCACATGCTGCCCCCCAGATTCTTGGATGGTATCGTAGCGCACATGCCGCCCCCCAGATTCTTGGATGGTATAGTTTTATTGACAATGTCCTACTTATTTGGCAAGGATCAGTTGATGAATTGCATAATTTTATGACGGGACTTAATCACAACTGCCTCAACATTAAGCTCACGTATAATTTCCATCACAAGATGATATCATTCCTAGACATCAAGTTGTTGGTTCAGAATGATGGATCCATTCATACTGACGTTTTCCGGAAAGAAACATTGGTTAACGCACTCCTCCACACATCATCTTCCCATACTTACTCCACAATCGGGGCAGTTTCGATTGAACAGTTTTTGCATATGAGGAGAATATGCACTTCGAATGAGTTGTTTGAAAGACAATCTGGGGACCTTGGGGAGAGATTCCTGGCTCGTGGTTATAGCTAGAGTAGTATAAAATGTGGATATTCCTGGGCCAGGAATTTGAGGAGGAATGACTTGTTGATTTCTCATCTAGTCAATAAGAGTAGTGAATCTGGGGTGCGGTACATTTGTACCGTTAACCATCAGTGGGACAGTATGCATACAACTCTGCAAAAAACATTGGTCCATACTAAAAACTCATCCCACCCTATCCAAATATCTGTCGGATTCACCTCTGATGACTGCACGGAGAAGCAAAAACTTAAACGATATCTTGGTCAGGAGTCACTATGTGGCAAAAACACCTCAGCTTTTCCAAGCTGGTAAGTGTAAATGGGGTTTTTACCCCTGCAGGGATTGTCTAGCATGCCGCAATCATGTGCATGCAACGTTGTTCACCCCTGCTGATGGCTCTAAATAGTATAAGATCACCAATTATATCTCACGTAGAACAACTTTTGTGGTTTATTATGTCACATGTACATGTAAACTGATATACAGTACAGACCAAAAGTTTGGACACACCTCATTCAAAGATTTTTCTGTATTTTGATGACTATGAAAATTGTAGAATCACACTAAAGGCATCAAAACTATGAATTAACACATGTGGAATTATACATTACACTTTACAAAAAAGTGTGAAACAACTGAAAATATGTCTTATATTCTAGGTTCTTCAAAGTAGCCACCTTTTGTTTTGAATACTGCTTTGCACGCAGAAAAGGTGAATGGATGGACTCTACATGCCTGGTTCCCACCGTGAAGCATGGAGGAGGTGGTGTGATGGTGTGGGGATGCTTTGCTGGTGACACTGTTGGGGATTATTCAAAATTGAAGCGGTGAGCGGTCCAGCTCACCCCAAACCATCTCGATTGTGTTCAGGTATGGTGACTGTGGAGGCCAGGTCATCTGGCGTAGCACCCCAACACTCTCGTTCTTGGTCAAATAGCCCTTACACAGCCTGGAGGTGTGTTTGGGGTCATTGTCCTGTTGAAAAATAAATGATGGTCCAACTAATCGCATACCAGATGGAATAGCATGCTGCTGCAAGATGCTGTGGTAGCCATGCTGGTTCAGTATGCCTTCAATTTTGAATAAATCCCCAACAGTGTCACCAGCAAAGCACCCCCACACCATCACACCACCTCCTCCATGCTTCACGGTGGGAACCAGGCATGTAGAGTCCATCCGTTCACCTTTTCTGCGTGCAAAGCAGTAATCAAAGCAAAAGGTGGCTACTTTGAAGAACCTAGAATATAAGACATATTTTCAGTTGTTTCACACTTTTTTCTAAAGTGTAATGTATAATTCTACATGTGTTAATTCATAGTTTTGATGCCTTCAGCGTGATTCTACAATTTTCACAGTCATGAAAATACAGAAAAATCGTTGAATGAGAAGGTGTGTCCAAACTTTTGGTCTGCACTGTATGTTGGTCTTACCTCACGTGAGCTTCGGGTACGAAACCGAGAGCACGTGAGGGACATTATGTCTGCCAGCGAGGTGGACGACGTTGCTACTTTGAAAACAATCCCCCAACACTTCAGGTTATACTGTAACTGTAATCCCAAGGATTTCAAGGTTTTTGGTATTGATCAGGTAGAAAGCGAAATTTGGGGTTGGTGGCATGAAGTGAATATGTGGCACCCCTAAGGGTTCAGTCACCACAGAGGTGTTGCATCTCACCCAGAGATGTGACACCTGACTCTCAGGTAAAGAGGGAGCACCCCTAGGACTCCACACCTGCATCCAACACACCATGCCAGCTGAGCATACGGACGGACCCTTCGGGAGGATGGTCTGACTCAGCCTGGTTAGCAAAGGGTGTATACATGGGTGGGTGGAGTTAGCTGCAGCACTTAGGCTGCGTGTTAGTATAGAGAGCAGCCAGTCACTGACTGAGTCTCCGTCTAAGTACATCTCAGGGAGAATCTGCTGAAGCGAACGAAAGCGTCCGAACAGGCACGGAGATAGGTTGATCCATCCGTGGCCCCCATCCTGAAGAAGGAAGGACCAAGGCCATCAGGGAGGGGCCCCTAGACTAGTGGGAAAGCTTCACCCCTGCTAGTAAGCCGACGGCGGTGATCACTTTATGGGTCATTGCCACCACCACCACCAGCATCTCTTCAGAAAGGCAGCACAACGGGGTCAAGTACGCACAGACATAGGATTGATCTGTTGACTGAAAGGGCTCACAGCTTCTGGAACTGGGAGTTTGCCTGGTGAGGTGCTAGGAAGTGAAAGGAGTAAAAGCACAGAGAGCGAGGCCAGAAAGGAACATACTGAGAGGGAGTCCTGGGAAGTGTGACCAATCTACCTGGGGGTTGCTGGACCACTCAACCGGAGGACACAGTGCCAGGCGGGCATCTGTCTTTTGGACAAAGACCGTGAGTAAAAACCCTGAACTGCACTTGGACTGTCTCCTAGAGTTATTCCAGCATCGCACACTCCTCTCTGCTACATCGCAAGCACCATTCCTGCACTGCCACATCTACCTGCCCTGGAAGGACACAGCCTCACCTGTAGGAGGCTTATCATCTAGCTGCACAACACCATCCCTTCCAGAGGACCTGCACAGCAGCGCTGGTCACCCTGACCAGATACTACAGGTGGCGTCACAAATCATCATACGAACACTAATCCCCTGTAAATATCCCCTTTTTGGTGAGCACCCAGGGCCACGGACCGAGTCTTGGCTGCCGTGACATCCCCCATAGAAGTCGATGGGCTCGGTGCCGAGTACTCCAAGGCCCTGGCGGGCGGCTCAAATAAGTTTTGTTCCGTTCCTTTAAGTCGCAATTAATAGATTTGGATTTTAATTTGTGTGTCTTGTATTTTTTTTTCTAGTTTATTCTTTGTCTTCTGTTATGGCTCATCAACATCCTAGTAACATACAGTAATAACATAGTTAGCAAGGCCGAAAAAAGACATTTGTCCATCCAGTTCAGCCTATATTCCGTCAGAATAAATCCCCAGATCTACGTCCTTCTAAAGAACCTAATAACTATAAGATACAATATTGTTACCCTCCAGGAAGACATCCAGGCCTCTCTTGAACCCCTCGACTGAGTTCACTATCACCACCTCCTCAGGCAAGGAAGTCCAGATTCTCACTGCCCTAACAGTAAAGAATCCTCTTCTATGTTGGTGGAAAAACCTTCTCTCCTCCAGACGCAGAGAATGCCCCCTTGTGACCGTCACCTTCCTTGGTATAAACAGATCCTCGGAGAGATATTTGTATTGTCCCCTTATATACTTGTACATGGTTATTAGCTCGCCCCTCAGTCGTCTTTTTTCTAGACTAAATTATCCTAATCTCTCTGGGTATTGTAGTTCCCCAAACCCCTTTATTAATTTTGTTGCCCTCCTTTGTACTCGCTCTAGTTCCATTACATCCTTCCTGAGCATCGGTGCCCAAAACTGTACACAGTCCTCCATGTGCGGTCTAACCAGGGATTTGTACAGAGGCAGTATAATGCTCTCATCCTGTGTATCCAGACCTCTTTTAATGCACCCCTCTTTTAATGTTTTGTATCCTTTGTCTTTATGGTCTGGACCACACATGAATTATGCTGAGTACTGAATGGCTGCCTGAATTACCTTCCACTTTTGTGATATATCTTACCCTTCTGACTGATGTGGCAAGCCTCACTGGATATCACTTTTGCTTATTATATTATTGTATAATTCTTTTTACTTTTTCTGCATATGGATGTCACTAAGATGTCACCATTATTTTTGTCTTGTATTATGCACTCACATTATCACAATGGTATTGTTGTATCCATATCTTATATTATAGCACCTAATTGTTATCTCTTTATATGAGATTATTTGTAATGTTGTGCCATATTGGCATATCTTTTTATACATTGTATTTGTCACTTTAATTGAGGAAAATATGAGTCTCGGGTTTGTCCATGATCTCCCTCTGTGGGGTAGATTGCAGATTTTCATAATATACTCACCTAGGATTTCTGCCCTTATATTTGCTCATCTTCAAGATGGTACTCGGCATGTGCACATGTCCGCCATGGTGGCTCCCATAATGCGTCGCTCACGGCATCCGGATGTGACGAGGTGTGGTCTTAGACGTCACGGGGGATTTCCCCCTGGCCCACCTCATCACAGTTGATGCCTGAGGCGCCACTACTTCCGAGGGTCACCGGCGGCGTGCATGCACCGCGTTCTGTGCCATACACAGGGAGCATCCGGTGCGGATCATATTTAAACCCCCATGAGACACACATTGCTACAGCCCCCCGAGGAAGCCCAGGCGAAACGAGCGTCGGGGCTGCAGTGGACATCACTTCACACAGGCTACTTGATGGGTAAGCTGGCCTTAGCTATGACTCAGTCTTGTATTTGACCCAGTTTGGGTCTTGATCCACAATTTATGTGCGGTCACGTAATAGGGAGTTGATTACATTTGTTCCCTATAGGGTAGCGTGTGTGCTATACATCGTTTAGGGCTGAATTTATGCCCCTTTAGTGACACTGGGCAAATGCGTTGCACTTTGTACGCACTAAGCACTTTATGAATTCATTTTTCCGAGTTTACTGATAGTTTTTAGGGCATGGCTTTCCCTGATCCTGTTTACATAAGTGATGTGCTGATGTATGTCCTCATACCTGAGCCTCTCTCTGCATTTTTGACTTTGATCATATGTTTTGTTATTTATCTTTATGCTTGAAAATTCAATAAAATTATCATTTTTTTTGTCCATCTTTACCTTTTTACTGGTCTTTTATTATTGCATAGGACCAGTGTTTTGACATTTAGATATTATGTTTCAGTGTATTTTTATCTCTACCATTCCTCCTTGTTGGATCTCCCCTAGGTTTATCTGCAGACATGGATGCTGAGGAATGTGTGATTTTCTCATCCCCTATGCAATACTATGTTTTCTCCCCTTACTCCCCTATACAATCTGTCTTTGTGTATGCTTTCCTTCCTGTCTACAGCTTGTGTGATTTACCCTCTCTGGTTTGCCCATTTTTCTACGCCCTCATCTGCTGTCTATAACCACTTACTTTCTGCAGTCCTTAAAGCCAAAATAGAACCTTATTTTTTTTCATTTTTGCTTTGCCTTATTCAGTGAAGCATAACATTTCCGAACGTAGCTGTGTAGTGGTTAGCTTGTATGTTTTTAATAACATTTTTTTGAGGTATATATCACTTATTGATTAACTATGCTTTAGGCTGTGTTTCCACCGTCAGGAAACACAGCGCTTTGGATGGAGCGGAAAGTCCGCTCCGCCCAAAGCCCCGCCCCCTTGTGAATGCGCGGTTAATCCGGATGTGCTCATTGAACACATCCGGAATCACCGCAGCGCTAGGTAGGCCTGTGTATTTCCCTTGCGGCGACGCTGCGTCGCCGCAAGGGAATAGGACATGCTGCGATCTGAAAAGACGCGCAGCATGTCCGTTAACGCAGGTCTGCCGCCTGCGTGTTTTAACGCATAGTGGAGATGGGATTTCATGAAATCCCCTCCACTATGCTGTAACATCTGGACGCTGCGTGTTTGACGCTGCGCCAGCGCACAGCGTCAAACACGCAGCAATTACTGAGTGTTTCCTGACCGTGGAAACACACCCTAAAAGATGCTTCATTCATCATGCTGCATATATAAATGTTACCCCTTTTCTATGAGTCAGTACAGTATGATTAAAGAAATACGAAATATGTACAGTTTCTATTTTGCTGAATTCCAAGAACCAGAAGGTTTTTTTTTATTAATTATGTAGCCATATTGAGGCTTGTTAATAAGGGGTTAAACAGCCATTATCAGATTTTTTTTTTATTATGACAGCAAACTTACTGTCAATGGCATTCATATAAATCACGGCGCTCCATGGCAAAAGTTCTAATATGGCCCTCACCCATCCCCCGAAAAAAATATCCGGCAGATTAGGCAGAGTCATACCTCCCAACTTTATAGACAGGGAGTGGGACATGTATTGTGGCACATACATACACAGTAATTATGCTCCTATCGAAGCCCCTTAGTATTTTCACCCACGATACCTCTTTCGTGGTCATTATAGAGTATGATTCTCCCCAAAAATGCCCCCACTCACACATAACAGTATGATAACCCCACAATACCTACAATGTCATTACACAGCCCTCTACACACATACACTATAATGATTCCACAGTGTCTCCAACAAAAGCATAACACCTTCACAGTGTCCCCAACACAGTATATGGTAATCCCTTAAAGTGCCCCCATAATATGATGTTACCAAGGTTTCCTCAAACACAGTATTATGGCTGCCACTCAATATAATGGCCCCTATTCAGTATGATGGCTTCCACTCAATATCATGGCCTGCAAAGTCCCTCAATATGATGACTCCCCCACATTCGCTCAATCAGTATGATGGGCTCTACAGTTACCCATGTAGTATGATTGCCTCCACAGCCCTTTATACAGTACAGTGTCCCCATTATATCTTCAATTAGTATGATTGTCCTCACTCACTACGATGGCCCCCGCAGTCTCCCACTCAGGATGATGGCTGCCACATTCCTCTACACCATATGATGCTCCCCAAGAGCCTCCATTTAGTGGCTCCAAGAGCTACACACTCAGTATGATGCCCCTCCTTGTCCAAACCCTCACTCAGTATGATGCCCCCCACATCCCAAACAATTGAAGACTCCAACACACCATTTTATCCAAAGATTTCCACGTCCTGAGGATGTAGAATCCGCTGAAATTGTGACGGTAGAGGGAGTTCCTCATAACAGTCATGTGGTCTGCCGCTATGGATGGTATGCCCCTGCCTTTTGTCAGTCACCACTAGGCTTTTGAAGTAATTGCAAGTTCAAATGTGACCACGTGATTTCCCTCACACACTTGCACATCATTTTGTTGAAGGTGGCTAATTTTGAAAGAAGGGACGGTAGCGCAGCGAGGCAGAGAGTACCAACACAGACTGACAGGGTGATCTGTTGCATCTCTGGCAGATTCAGCAGGACAGCCAGCTAGTGAAAGGAGTTATGCTCTGTACACGTCAAGTGAATTGCTTTTGTTTAACACTGTAGCCTATAAACATGATGAAATAGTGGCCAATTCATTTGTCAAAAGTAATTTCAACATTATTAATTTCAACATTTTCTAAGTAAAATTTCTTTGATATGACTTGCGTTTAGTTGTGAAAAGATCAGAAATTTGGGGAAAATTTAGCAATTTTCAAACTTTTTTGTCATGCAAAATAGTTAATAAATAACATTTCCACATGTCTTCTTTAAATCAGCACAATTTTAGACATATAATTTTTTTTGTTAGAAGGATTAAAAGTTGATAAGCAATTTCTTATTTTTTCAACAAAATTTGCAAAACCATTTTTTTAGGGACCACCTCACATTTGAAGTGACCGAACGGTCTATATGACAGAAAATACCGTACCCCAAATTGACACCATTCTAAAAACTGCACCCGTCAAGGTGCTCAAAATCACATTCAAGAAGTTTATTAACCCTTCAGGTGCTTCACAGGAACTGAAGCAATGTGGAAGGAAAAAATTAAAATTTAACTTTTTTCACAAAAATTTTACTTTAGAACCAATTTTTTTTTATTTTCACAAGTGTAACAGAAGAAAATGGACCCCCAAAATTGTGTAGTTTCTCCTGAGTACGCCGATACCCAACATGGGGGGTAGCTACTGTTTGGGCGCACGGTAGAGCTCGAAAGGGAGGGAGCGCCATTTGACTTTTTGAACGCAAAATTTGCTGGAGACATTAGCAGATGCCATGTCTCGTTTGGAAAGCCCCTGATGCGACTAAACAGTAGAATTCCCCCATAAGTGACCCCATTTTGAAAACTAGACCTCTTAAGGAATTTATCTAGATGTGTGCTGAGCACCTTGAACCCCCAGGTGCTTCAGAGAAGCTTATAATGTAGAGCTGTGATATTAAACATCAAATTTTTCCCACAAAAATGTTATTTTAGCACCAATTTTTTTATTTTCACAAGAGTAAGATGAGAAATTGCACCGTACAATTTATAGTGTGATTTCTCCTGAGTACACAGATACCCATTATGTGGTCAAAGACTACTTTTGAGGAACAGTGCAAACCTCAGAAGGAAAGGAGCGCCATATTAGAGTTCAGATTTTGCTGGAATATTTTGAGGGTGCCATGTCACATTGGCAGAGCCCCTGAGGTGCCAGAACAGCAGAACCACTCATAACTGATCCCATTTCCCAAACTACACCTCTGAATAAATTCATTTAAGGGTTCAGTGATCATATTGACAACACGTGTGTCACAGAATTTTATAACATTGGGAAGTGAAGATAAAATAATTACATTTTTACCACAAAAAAATAGTTTTAGCCCAAGATTTTACATTTTCACATGGGGAAATTAGTAAAAATGGCACCAAAATTTGTCACACAATTTCTGCTGAATGTAGTGTAAGGGTTGTACTCACTCAGGTGCGACAGGAAGAAAACAGGAGGCACATTCCTTTCAAAATTCATATGGGTTTATTTGCTTCATAAACCCGGAATCACCAACAAAGGTAAACAATCTTTAGAGCAGGCAAACAAAACACCTATGTCCATAGCAGGGCTCTGCTCCGCTAGGCCTGTGGGTACACAGGCTGGAGTAATGTCCAGCACTCAGGCTCGGTCTGGAGCCACATTCACAGAAGGCCTTCTCCCTCCCAACACACAGACCATGTGCTAAACAACAGCCTCCATTATGTAGGCTGTAACCACACCCACATGTGAGGTATGTGGGTAGCCAGACCCGCCCGTCCCTCATAGCTACCCGCAACCCGGACACAGGTGCACTAAATGATATCTTAGTGCTTACATGCACTAAAGAAAAATACTTCGGGTTACATCACATGGAGCAGCTATTCCTGTGACACATACCTACCATTGATTACGCGGCCATTAGCCTCCTTACAGTAGACATACCCCATATGTGGCTGTACAGTACTGTTTAGTCTCATGGTGAGACTCGGAAGTCTCCAGTACTTTGTAGTGCCCAATATGCTGTGATGTCCCACTCGTACTTCTGAAGACATACACACGTAAATTAGGAGGGCTCTCATCGCTACAGAAATGCCAAACATGTGGACACTAAATGTGGTTTAGGCACACTGGGGCTCACAAGGCAGGGGGCATTTGGATTTTGGAATGCTGGATTTCTTTTGGGGGGCGAGGAGCCTTTGTGTTACCAGTAAAGTTTTATTACATTTTTTGTTTGGCGGTATGATGAAAAATCATTGTTTTTCACCTTGTTTCTTTTTTTTCTATGGTGTTAGCTAGCTGGACAGTTTTATAGATTGGGTTGTTCCGGATGCGGCGATACCAGATATGTGAACTTTTGTTGGTTATTTTTTTTTTCATTTTTTTCATAAAAGTAATTATTTATGGGTACAATATACAGCTCTGGCAAAAACAAAGAGACCACTGTCAAATTTTCAGTTTGTCTGATTTTTCTCTATACAGTTATATTTTTGAGTAAAATGTAAATTGTTCTTTTAGTCTATAAACTTCTGACAACATGTCTCCAAATTTCCAAGTAATAAATGTAGTATTTTTTTCTGACAAAGAAAAATGGTAAAAATTAAAAAAAAAAAAAAAAACAGTGCTTTCAGACCTCAAATAATGCAAAGAAAACAAGTTCATAATCATTTGGAAAAAACAATACTAATGTTTTACCTCAGGAAGAGTTCAGAAATCAATATTTTGTGGAATAACCATGATTTGTAATCACAGCTTTCATGCGTCTTGGCATGCTTTCCACCAGTCTTTCACACTGCTCCTGGCGCAAAAATTTAAGCAGTTCTTTTTGTTTGATGTCTTGTGACTATCCATCATCCTCTTGATCACATTCCATTCCAGAGGTTTTCAATGGGGTTCAGGTCTGGAGAATGGACTGGCCATGACAGGGTTTTGATGTGGTGGTCTCTTAATTTTTGCCAGAGCTATATATACTGTATACAGTGCCTACAAGTAGTATTCAACCCCCTGCAGATTTAGCTGGTTGACACATGCGGAATTAACTTGGCATTGTGACATTTGTACTGTAGATCAGCCTGGAAGTGGGAAATGCACTGCAGCAAAATTTTTTGTTTTAATTTTTTTTTTTTTTTTTTTTTTAAACGTTAAAAGTTAATTCAGAGTGTCATTTATTATTCAGCCCCTCAAACCACAAGAATTCTGTTTGGTCCCCCTAAAGTATTAAGACGTAGTTCAGGCACCAAGAATAATGAGCTTCACATGTGTGGATTAATGATCTCTTTTGCCAGCCTTTTCTGACTATTTAGGACCCTCCCCAAACTTGTGAACATCACTCATACATGGTCAACATGGGAAAGACAAAGGAGCATTCCAAGGCCATCAGAGACAAGATCGTGGAGGGTCACAAGGCTGGCAAGGGGTACAAAACCCTTTCCAAGGAGTTGGGCCTACCTGTCTCCACTCTTGGGAGCATCATCCGTAAGTGGAAGGCTTATGGAACTACTGTTAGCCTTCCACGGCCTGGACAGCCTTTGAAAGTTTCCTCCCGTGCCGAGGCCAGGCTTGTCCAAAGAGTCAAGGCTAACCCAAGGACAACAAGGAAGGATCTCCGGGAAGATCTCATGGCAGTGGGGACATTGGTTTCAGTCAATACCATAAGTAACGTACTCCACCGCAATGGTCTCCGTTCCAGACGAGCCCGTAAGGTACCTTTACTTTCAAAGCGTCATGTCAAGGCTCGTCTACAGTTTGCTCATGATCACTTGGAGGACTCTGAGACAGACTGGTTCAAGGTTCTATGGTCTGATGAGACCAAGATCGAGATCTTTGGTGCCAACCACACACGTGACGTTTGGAGACTGGATGGCACTGCATACGACCCCAAGAATACCATCCCTACAGTCAAGCATGGTGGTGGCAGCATCATGCTGTGGGGCTGTTTCTCAGCCAAGGGGCCTGGCCATCTGGTCCGCATCCATGGGAGGATGGATAGCACGGCCTACCTGGAGATTTTGGCCAAGGACCTCCGCTCCTCCATCAAGGATCTTAAGATGGGTCGTAATTTCATCTTCCAACAAGACAACGACCCAAAGCACACAGCCAAGAAAACCAAGGCCTGGTTCAAGAGGGAAAAAGTCAAGGTGTTGGAGTGGCCTAGTCAGTCTCCTGACCTTAACCCAATTGAAAACTTGTGGAAGGAGCTCAAGATTAAAGTCCACATGAGACACCCAAAGAACCTAGATAACTTGGAGAAGATCTGCATGGAGGAGTGGGCCAAGATAACTCCACAGACCTGTGCCGGCCTGATCAGGTCTTATAAAAGACGATTATTAGCTGTAATTGCAAACAAGGGTTATTCCACGAAATATTAAACATAGGGGTTGTATAATAATTGACCCACACTTTTATGTTTAAAATTTATTAAAATTCAACTGAGCAACATAACTTTTTGTTTTGTAAGATTTATGCTTCTGTTAATAAATCCTACTCTCGTTTGCAGTTTGAAGGCTCTAACTTATTTGCATCTTATCAAACCAGCTAAATCTGCAGGGGGATGAATACTACTTGTAGGCACTGTATATAATATACACTGCTCAAAAATTAAAGGGAACACTTAAACAACAGAATATAACTCCAAGTAAATCAAACTTCTGTGAAATCAAACTGTCCACTTAGGAAGCAGCACTGATTGACAATCAATTTCACATGCTGTTGTGCAAATGGAATAGACAAAAGATGGAAATTATTGGCAATTATCAAGATACACTCAATAAAGGAGTGGTTCTGCAGGTGGGGACCACAGACCACATCTCAGTACCAATGCTTTCTGGCTGATGTTTTGGTCACTTTTGAATGTTGGTTGTGCTTTCAAACTCGTGGTAGCATGAGACGGACTCTACAACCCACACAAGTTGCTCAGGTAGTGCATCTTATCCAGGATGGCACATCAATGCGAGCTGTGGCAAGAAGGTTTGCTGTGTTTGTCAGCATAGTGTCCAGAGGCTGGAGGCGCTACCAGGAGACAGGCCAGTACACCAGGATACGTTGAGGGGGCCACAGGAGGGCAACAACCCAGCAGCAGGACCGCTACCTGGGCATTTGTGCAAGGAGGAACAGGAGGAGCACTGCCAGAGCCCTGCAAAATGACCTCCAGCAGGCCAGAAGTGTGCTTGTGTCCACACAAACGGTTAGAAACCGACTCCATGAGGATGGTCTGAGTGCCCGACGTCCACAGATGCGGGTTGTGCTCACAGTCTAACACCGTGCAGGACGCTTGTCATTTGCCACAGAACCCCAGGATTGGCAAATTTGCCACTGGCGCCCTGTGCTCTTCACAGATGAAAGCAGGTTCACACTGAGCACATGTGACAGACGTGACAGAGTCTGGAGACGCCGTGGAAAGCGATCTGCTGCCTGCAACATCCTTCAGCATGACCGGTTTGGCAGTGGGTCAGTAATGGTGTGGGGTGGCATTTCTTTGGAGGGCCGCACAGTCCTCCATGTGCTCGCCAGAGGTAGCCTGACTGCCATTAGTTACCGAGATGAGATCCTCACACCCCTTGTGAGACCATATGCTGGTGCGGTTGGCCCTGGGTTCCTCCTAATGCAGGACAATGTAGACCTTGTGGCTGGAGTGTGTCAGCAGTTCCTGCAAAATGAAGGCATTGAAGCTATGGACTGGCCCGCCCGTTCCCCAGACCTGAATCCGATTGAGCACATCTGGGACAGCATGTCTCGCTCCATCCACTAATGTCACGTTGCACCACTGACTGTCCAGGAGTTGGCGGATGCTTTAGTCCAGGTCTGGGAGGAGATCCCTCAGGAGGCCATCCGCCGCCTCATCAGGAGCATGCCCAGGCATTGTAGGGAGGTCATACAGGCACAGGGAGGTCAGACAGACACGTGGAGGCCACACACACTACTGAGCATCATTTTGACTTGTTTTAAGGACATTGCATTCCACTTTAATTTTGTGTGTGACTCCAAATCCAGGCCTCGATTGGTTAATAAATTTGATTTCCATTGATGATTTTTGTGTGATTTGCTGTCAGCACATTCAACTTTGTACAGAACAAAGTATTCAATGAGAATATTTCATTCATTTAGATCTAGGATGTGTTATTTGAGTGCTTCCATTATTTTTTTGAGCAGTATATATATGTATATATATATATATATATATATATATATATGTTGTACCCATATATATATGGGTCAAAATTGTTAGTACACCTCGTTTAATGACAGAAAAACCCACAATGGTGACAGAAATAACTTGCATCTGACAAAAGTAATAATAAATCAAAAATCTATGAAAATGAACAAATGAAAGTCAGACATTGCTTTTCAACCATGCTTCCACAAAATTAAAAAAAAATAAAACTCATGAAATAGGCCTGGTCAGAAATGATGGTACCCTTAATTTAATATTTTGTTGCACAACCTTTTGAGGCAATCACTGCAATCAAATGATTCCTGTAACTGTCAATGAGACTTCTGCACCTCTTGACAGGTATTTTAGCCACTCCTCAAGAGCAAACTGCTCCAGTTGTCTCGTGTTTGAAGGTTGACTTTTCCAGATGGCATGTTTCAGCTCTTTCCAAAGATGCTCAATAGGATTTAGGTCAGGGCTCATAGGAGGCCACTTCACAATAGTCCAATGTTTTCCTCTTTGCCATTCTTGGGTGTTTTTAGGTGTCTGTTTTGGGTCATTATCCAGTTGCAAGACCCATGACCTGCGACTGAGACCAAGATTTCTGACACTGGGCAGCACATTTCTCTCTAGAATCCCTTGATAGTCTTCAGATTTCACTGTACCCTGCACAGATTCTAGACACCCTGTGCCAGATGCAACAAAGCAGCCCCATAACATAACAGCCTCCTCCATGTTTCACAGTAGGGACAGTATTCTTTTCTTGATATGCTTCATTTTTCTGTCTGTGAACATAGAGCTGATGTGCCTTGCCAAAAAGTTCCATTTTTGTCTCATCTGTCCATAGAACATTCTCCCAGAAGCTTTGTGGCTCGTCAACATGTAGTTTGGCAAATTCCAGTCTGGCTTTTTTATGATTTTTTTTCAACAATGCTGTCCTCCTTGGTCGTCTCCCATGAAGTCCACTTTGGCTCATACAACGACGGATGGTGCGATCTGACACTGATGTTCCTTGAGCTTGAAGTTCACCTTTAATCTGTTTAGAAGTTTTTCTGGGCTCTTTTGATACATAGAATCATAGAATCATAGAATCATAGAATGGTAGAGTTGGAAGGGACCTCCTGGGTCATCTGGTCCAACCCCCTGCTCAAAGCAGGATTCTCTAAATCATCCCAGACAGATGTCTATCCAGCCTCTGTTTGAAGACTTCCATTGAAGGAGAACTCACCACCTCTTGTGGCAGCCTGTTCCACTCATTGATCACCCTAACTGTCAAAAAGTTTTTTCTAATATCTAATCTGTGTCTCCTCCCATTCAGTTTCATCCCATTGCTTCTAGTCTTTCCTTGCGCAAATGAGAATAAAGATGATCCTTCTACAATGTGACAGCCCTTGAGATATTTGTAGACAGCTATTAAGTCTCCTCTCAGTCTTCTTTTTTGCAAGCTAAACATTCCCAAATCCTGCAACCGTTCCTCATAGGACATGGTTTGCAGACCGGTCACCATTCTGGTGGCTCTTCTCTGAACTTGCTCCAGTTTGTTGATGTCTTTTTTAAAATGTGGTGCCCAAAACTGGACACAGTATTCCAGATGAGGTCTGACCAAAGAGGAGTAGAGGGCAATAATGACCTCACGTGATCTAGACTGTATGCTTCTGTTGATACATCCTAGAATTGCATTTGCCTTTTTTGCTGCTGCATCACACTGTTGACTCATGTTAAGTCTGTGATCAATTAGTATACCCAAGTCTTTTTCACATGTGCTGTTACTTAGCCCTATTCCTCCCATTTTGTATATGCTTTTTTCATTTTTATTGCCCAGATGTAGTACTTTGCATTTTTCCCTGTTAAAATCCATTCTGTTAGTTGCTGCCCACTGCTCCAGTTTATGTATATCTTTTGAATCCTCTCTCTCTCTTCTCTAGTATTAGCTACCCCTCCTAGCTTTGTGTCATCAGCAAATTTGATCAGTTTACCCTCAATTCCTTCATCTAAATCATTGATAAAGATGTTGAACAATACAGGGCCCAAAACAGAGCCTTGTGGTACCCCACTTGAGACATTCTTCCAACTGGATGTGCAGCCATTTACAACCACTCTTTGGGTCCGATCACTAAGCCAGTTATGAATCCACCTAACAGTTGCCTTGTCCATTCCATACTTAGTCATTTTTTCAATAAGGATTGTGTGAGATACTTTGTCAAATGCTTTGCTGAAGTCAAGATATACTATATCTACAGCATTTCCCTGATCCACCCAGTCAGTGATTCTGTCATAGAAGGAAATTAAGTTAGTCTGACATGACTTATTAGTTACAAACCCATGCTGACTCTGTTTAATCACTTCATTTTTATCCAGGTACTTGCATACATGTTCTTTAATAATTTGTTCAAAGATCTTTCCTGGTATAGAAGTCAGACTCACCGGCCTGTAGTTCCCTGGGTCCACCTTCTTCCCCTTTTTGAAGATAGGAACAACATTTGCTCTTCTCCAGTCTTCTGGGACTTCTCCTGTTCTCCAAGAATTTTCAAAGATTATGGACAGTGGTTCAAGAATTTCTTCTGCTATCTCCTTCAGTACCCTGGGGTGTAATTCATCTGGACCTGGAGACTTGAATTCATTTAGGTTAGCTAAGTGTTTCCTCACTGTCTTTCTGTTTATAGATATCCTGGATTCTTCTATTCCTTTAATAGGACAGTGAAGATCAGTTGATGTTACATTTCCTTTCTGAGAGAATACCATTCGTATTATCCGTCTCTTTGATTTGTCATCAATTTTCCTCCTGCGGCCACGTCCAGGGAGGTTGGCTACAGTCCCATGGAGCTTAAATTTCTGAATAATATGTGCAACTGTAGTCACAGGAACATCAAGCTGCTTGGAGATGGTCTTATACTGTTACCTTTAACATGTTTGTCAATAATTTTCTTTCTAATCTCCTGAGACAACTCTTTCCTTCGCTTCCTTTCGGTCCATGTTGAGTGTGATACACACCATGTCACCAAACAGCACAGTGAGTATCTGTAGCCTATATACAGGCCACTCATGGATTCCAAGATTGTGGACACCTGTGATGCTAATTAGTGGACACACCGCGATTTAACATGTCCCTTTTGTCACATTATTTTCAGGGGTACCATCATTTCTGTCCAGACCTATTTCATGAGTTATTTTTTTTTTAATTATGTGGAAGCATGGTTGAAAAGCAATGTCTGACTTTCATTTATGTTCATTTTCATAGATTTTTGATTTATTATTACTTTTGGCAGATTCAAGTTATTTCTGTGACCATTGTGGGTTTTTCTGTCATTAACTGCTTTCTGACATCCGACGTACTATTCCGTCAGGTGACTTGGGCCCGTATGACTGTGGACGGGATAGTAAGTCATATACGATCAGACGCGCTCACGGGGGGATCTCGGACGGGTGTCAGCTGATTCTCATAGCTGACACCCGGCACTATGTGCCAGGAGCGGTCATGGACCGCTCCTGGCACTTCAGCCCCCGGAACACTGCGATCAAACATGATCGCAGTGCTCCGGCGGCATAGGGAAGCATCTCGCAGGGAGGGGGCTCTCTGCGTGCTTCCCTGAGACCCTCAGAGTAGCGCAATATGATCGCGCTGTTCTGAGGGCCTCCTCCCTGTAGGCCCCCGAATCCAAGATGGCCACGGGGTCCTTCCGGGTCCTGCAGGGAGGTGGCTTCTCAGTGCCTGCTGAGAGCAGGCGCCGGCAAGCCTCCAGCACTGCCTGTCAGATCGCTGATCTGACACAGTGCTCTGCAAACTGTCAGATCAGCGATCTGACACTATATAGTGTTGTCCCACCCTGGAACAATGTAAAAATGTAAAAAAAGAAAAAATTAACATGTGTAAAAAGAATTTTAAAAAAAATCCTAAATAAAGAAAAAAAAATTCCCCAATAAATTCATTTCTTTATGTAAATAAAAAAAACAATAAAAGTACACATATTTACTATCGCCGCGTCCGTAACGATCCCCACTATAAAACTGTCCCACTAGCTAACCCCTTTAGTGAACCCCTTAAAAAAAAATGCTTTATCATCATACTGCTGAACAAAAAGTGGAAATAACACGCGATCAAAAAGATGGATATAAATAAACATGGTACCGCTGAAAACTTTATCTTGTCCCGCAAAAAACGAGCCGCCATACAGCATCATCAGCAAAAAAATAAAAAAGTTACAGCTCGCAGAATAAAGCGATGCAAAAATAATTATTTTTTATGTAAAATTGTTTTTATTGTATAAAAGCGCCAAAACATTAAAAAATTATATTAATGAGGTAATCGTACTAACCCGAAGAATAAAACTGCTTTATGAATTTTACCACACGTGGAACGGTATAAAGGTCCCCCCAAAAGAAATTCATGAATTGCTGGTTTTTGTTCACTCTGCCTCCCAAAAATCATAATAAAAAGCGATTAAAAAATGTCATGTGCCAGAAAATAGTGCCAATAAAAACGTCAACTCATCCCGCAAAAAATAAGACCTCACATGACTCTATGGGCCAAAATATGGAGAATTATAGCTCTCAAAATGTGGTGATGTAAAACTATTTTTTGCAATAAAAAGCGTCTTTTAGCGTGTGACAGCTGCCAATCATAAAAACCCGCTATAAAAACCCGCTACAAGTAGTAAATCAAACCCCCCTTCATCACCCCCTTAATTAGGGAAAAATAATAAAATTAAAAAAAATGTATTTATTTCCATTTTCCCATTAGGGTTAGGGTTGTATTTAGGGTTAGGGCTAGGGTCAGGGCTAGGGTTGGGATTAGGGTTAGGGGTGTGTTGGGGTTAGGGTTCGAGTTAGAATTGGGGGGGTTTCCACTGTTTAGGCACATCAGGGGCTCTCAAAACGTGACATGGCGTCTGATCTCAATTCCAGACTATTCTGCGATGTAAAAGTCAAATGGTGCTCCTTCTCTTCTGAGCTCTGCCATGCGCCAAAACAGTGATTGACCCCCACATATGGGGTACCAGCGTACTCAGGAAAAATTGCACAATAACTTTTGGGGTCCAATTTCTCCTGTTATCCTTTTGAAAATAAAAAATTGGCGGCGAAAATATTTTTGAGGAAAAAATATTATTTTTTATTTTTCTGGCTCTACGTTATAAATTTCTGTGAAGCACTTGGGGGTTCAAAGTCCTCACCACACATCTAGATAAGTTCATTGTGTTTTCTAGTTTCCAAAATGGGGACACTTGTGGGGGTTTCCACTGTTTAGGCACATCAGGGGCTCTCCAAACGGGACATGGCGTCCGATCTCAATTCCAGCCAATTTTGCGTTGAAAAAGTCAAACGGCGTTCCTTCCCTTCCATGCTCTGCCATGCGCCGAAACAGTGGTTCCCCCTCACATATAGGGTATGGGCGTACTCAGGGCAAATTGCACAATAACTTTTGGGGTCCAATTTCTCCTGTTAGCCTTGGGAAAATAAAAAAATTGGACATGAAATAATTTTTATAATTATATGTTCATTTTTTTAAACATTCAAAAAATTAATGTGAAGCACCTGAAGGGTTAATAAACTTCTTGAATGTGGTTTTGAGCACCTCGAGGGGTGCAGCTTTTAGAATGGTATCACTTTTGGGTATTTTCTATCATATAGACCCCTCAAAGTGACTTCAAATGTGATGTGGTCCCCCCAAAAAAAAGGTGTTGTAAAAATTAGAAATCGCTGGTTAACTTTTAACCCTTATAACTTCCTAACAAAAAAAAATTTTGGTTCCAAAATTGTGCTGATGTAAAGTAGACATTATTTTGTTTGCCATATCTATGTGATTTAAGGGCATGAAAATTTAAAGTTGAAAAATTGCGAAATTTTCAAAATTTTAGCCAAATTTCCGTTTTTTTCAGAAATAAACGCAAGTTATATCAAAGAAATTTTACCATTAATATGAAGTACAATATGTCACGAGAAAACAATGTCAGAATTACCGGGAACCATGTAAGCGTTCTAGAGTTACTACTTCATAAAGGGACAGTGGTCAGAATTGTAAAAAATGGCCCGGTCATTAACATGCAAACCACCCTTGGGGGTAAAGGGGTTAAACGAGGGGTACCAACAATTTTGACCACGTGTGTATAGACAGCTCTGGCAAAAATTAAGAGACCACTGCAAAATTTTCAGTTTGTCTGACTTTTCTCTTTATAGGTATATTTTTGAGTAAAATGTAAATTGCTCTTTTATTCTATAAACTACTGACAACATGTCTCCAAATTTCCAAGCAATAATTTTGTATTGATTTTCAGAAAATGAGAAATGGTTAAAATAACAAAAAAATGCAGTGATGCAGACCACAAATAATGCAAAGAAAACAAGTTCATAATCATTTAGAAACAACAATGCTAATGTTTTACCTCAGGAAGAGTTCAGAAATCAATATTTTGTGGAATAACCATGATTTTTAATCACAGCTTTCATGCGTCTTGGCATGCTTTCCACCAGTCTTTCACACTGCTTTTGGGTGACCTTATGCCACTCCTGGTACAAATTTTTAAGCAGTTCTTTGTTTGATGGCTTGTGACTATCCATCTTCCTCTTGATTACATTCCAGAGGTTTTCAATGGGTTTCAGGTCTGGAGATTGGGCTGCCATGACAGGGATTTGATGTGGTGGTCCTTCTTCCACACATTGACTGACCTTGCTGTGTGGCATGGTGCATTGTCCTGCTGGAAACACCAGTCCTCAGAGTTGGGGACCATTACCTGAGCAGAAGGAATCAACTGTTTTTCCAGGATAACCTTGTATGCGGCTTGATTCATACGTCCTTCGCAAAGATTAACCTGCCCAATTCCAGCCTTGCTGAAGCATCTCCAGATCATCACCGATCCTCCACCAAATTTCACAGTGGGTGCAAGACACTGTGGCTTGTACGCCTCTCCAGGTCTCCATCTAACCATTAGATGACCAGGTGTTGGGCAAAGCTGAAAATTAAACTCATCAGGAAAGATTACCTTACTCCAGTCCTCCATGGTCAAATCCTTATGGTCTTTGGCAAACTTCAGCCTGGCTCTCATTTGCTTCTCATGGATGAAAGGCTTCTTTCTAGCTTTACATGACTTGAGCCCTGCCTCTAGGAGCCTGTTATAAACTGTTCTTGCCGTGCACTTCACCCCAGCTGCCATTTGCCATTCCTAAATTGTAAGTCACTTGATGTCATCCTGCGGTTGCTAAGTGACATTCGAATAAGATGATGGTCATCACGGTCAGTGGAGAGTAGTTTTCGCCCTCTGCTGGTCTGTAGCTTTGTTGTCCCCAATGTCTTCTGCTTGACCTTGTTGTAATGAACTGCCGTCTTAGAAATTTTAAGGATGGAGGCAACATGACGCTCACTGTATCCCCCTGCTAGTAAAGCCAGAATTGAGCCCTTCTTTTCCTCACTCAAGACTTTTCTTTTCAACTCCTTTGGCATGGTTAAAAGTTATTTTTTCATTCCTATTACTTTTGAGATATTACTTGCATTTGTTTTGCCATCCAGCTTGTCCTATTGCAAGAGGATTGTGAACACCACAGCAGGGTTTTTTATACTTTCCTGTTGTGAATGGGTTTGAGATGAGTTCTGAGCAGAGGCTCCCTCTGGTGGTTACAAGCGGTGCTAGTGAAGATTGTGAGGACTGGGAATCAGGTGTTACTGACTGGTCTTATATAAGGGAGTCATTTTCCCATCAGGGTTGCCGGTGATCAATTGTTCTGGTCTGAATCCTTCATTCCAGTTTCCCTTGTAGCCTGCTGTGTCGTGTCTGCATCTCCTGCTTACAGATAAGACTTTTGCTTCTTTTGTGTTTGTGCTATATTTTTGCATTTTGTCCTGCACTTCTTTGGGGGCCTTCAGGGTCCCCTCCGGGGGCTTCTGCCCTCTCAGTTTAGTTCAGCCACTGAGTTTTGTTCTTTTGCTTTTTCCAGTTTTTTCAGTGGCTGCTGTTTTTATTTTGTTACACCAGAGAACTAATTTAGGTGGTAGAGGTCGTGTGATCTCAGGTGATTTTGAAATTAGTAGAGTTAGTGCTTTTCAGGGTTTTTTGGGATTGCAGTAAGTGCCCTTCCTATCCTTTTCTATTTAGGTAGTTTGGGCCCCAACGTTTGCTCATACTATTTTCTTTCTGTGTCAGTATTTCCTCTTGTCTAACCGCCATTACATGTTTGGGGGCTTTCTGTTATCTTTGGGGTTCTGCTCCGGGGCAGATAGCTTTCCTATTTCTATCTTTAGGTGTAGTTAGTTTCTCAGGCTGTGACGAGGCGTCTAGGACCAACGTAGGAACGCTCCACGGCTGCCTCTAGTTGTGGTGGTTAGTCAGGGTACTGCAATCTCATAGATTCCAACTGCTCTGGTGTATTGCCTTTTTTACCTGCACTCCTCAGCTACCGAAACATAACAGTATCACCGGCCTAAAAATTGAAATTGTATGGTACTCAGAGAAGGAAAA
Source organism: Oophaga sylvatica (assembly GCA_033576555.1). Taxonomy (NCBI): domain Eukaryota; kingdom Metazoa; phylum Chordata; class Amphibia; order Anura; family Dendrobatidae; genus Oophaga; species Oophaga sylvatica. The sequence continues at coordinate 541,097,953 of JARQOD010000004.1, read as the reverse complement.
AAAATATTGTGACAGAAGAAAGGTTGTCAGAGTTGTCAGAGATATTTTTCTGTTTGTTGCATTTTTTTTTTTTTTCCTCTGTATCTCTGGGTGCTGGGGAGGATCTTTTCTCCCAATGGAGTTTGCACAGTTGTCTGGCCGTGTGGATCAGCTTGCCACTGAGGTTCAGAGTATTGCTGCATATCTTGCTAGGTTGCCTGTTGTGGAACCTAGGATCCCCATGCCAGATTTGTTTTTAGGGGATCGAGCTAAGTTTCAGAATTTCAAAAATAATTGTAAATTGTTTTTTGCCTTAAAATCTAAGTCCTCAGGAAACAGCAGCGCAGCAGGTTCAAATTATTATCTCTCTCCTGCGCGGCGATCCTCAGGATTGGGCTTTTTCCCTGATACCTGGGGATCCTGTTTTGAGTGATGTTGATGCGTTTTTTCAGGCTTTGGGGTTATTGTACGATGAGCCTAATGTCACTGATCAAGCTGAAAAAACCTTGTTGGCATTAAATCAGGGGCTTGATGACGCTGAGTTATACTGTCAGAGATTCCGTAGGTGGGCAGTCCTGACCAAATGGAATGACGACGCTTTGGCAGCCCTTTTCCGGAAGGGTCTGTCAGATAATGTAAAGGATGTTATGGTGGGATTCCCTGTCCCCTCTGGTCTCAATGATTCTATGTCATTAGCGATTCAAATTGACAGACGTTTGCGTGAGCGGAGAAGTATGCGTGGAATGGTGTTGCCTTGTGAACCAGCTTCTGAACCCATGCAGTGTGATAGAGTGGTGTCTGGGGCACAGCGTCATGAGTTTCGAATGCGCAATGGGTTATGTTTCTACTGTGGTGATGCCTCTCATGCTATTTCAGTCTGCCCTAAGCGGGGAAGACGTTTTGCACGCTCAGTTGTCTTGGGTAGTGTTCAGACTAAGTTTTTATTAACTGTCACTCTGATATGCTCTCTGTCCTCATTTTCTGCTCAGGCTTTCGTTGATTCTGGAGCAGCTATTAACCTGATGGATTATGATTTTGCTAAACGTTGTGGGTTTCCCTTGATACCCCTACAGAAGTCTATTCCCCTACTGGGGATCGATTCTACCCCTTTGGCTGAGAATAAACCCCAGTTTTCTACTCAGGTGATAATGAGGGTTGAACCTGATCACCAGGAGTGCTGCAAATTTTTGGTTCTATATAATCTGCATGACATTATCGTGCTGGGTTTCCCTTGGTTACAGTCTCATAATCCTGTTTTGGATTGGAAATCTGTGTCTGTAACCAGTTGGGGCTGCCAATGTGTTAATACCAACACTCCTGTTTTTTCTGCCTCCCCCAGGCTCAGGATGTTCCTGACTTTTTGTTTGATTTTTCTGATGTGTTTAGCGAAAGTAAATCTGCATCCTTGCCTCCCCATAGGAGCTATGACTGCGCTATTGAATTAGTGCCGGGTAGTAAATTCCCTAAAGGTCGCCTTTTTAACTTGTCTGTACCTGAACATGACGCTATGCGGTCTTATATCAAGGAATCATTGGAGAAGGGTCATATCAGACCATCCTCTTCACGCTTAGGTGCCGGTTTTTTCTTTGTGGCCAAAAAAGATGGTTCATTAAGGCCGTGTATTGATTATCGTCTCTTGAACAATATTACTGTGAAATATCAATACCCGTTACCCTTGATTTCTGACCTGTTTTCCAGGGTGAAAAACGCTACTTGGTTTACCAAGCTTGACCTCAGGGGGGCGTATAACCTTATTCGCATTAAGCACGGGGATGAATGGAAGATGGCATTCAATACCCCTGAAGGGCATTTTGAGTACCTAGTGATGCCCTTTGGGCTCACTAATGCTCCTTCCGTCTTCCAGTCCTTCATGAATGACATTTTCAGGGATTTTGTGGACAAATTTCTGATTGTTTATTTGGATGATATCTTGATTTTTTCTAATGACTGGGACTCTCATGTGAAACATGTTCGAACTGTATTCCAGATTTTGAGAGAGAATGCTCTGTATGTGAAGGGATCAAAGTGTCTTTTTGGCGTACAGAGGATCTCATTTCTGGGATTCATTTTGTCCCCATCTGTTATTGAAATGGACCCGGTCAAGGTTCAGGCCATCTGTGATTGGGTCCAACCTACTTCATTAAAGGCTCTTCAGAGATTTTTGGGTTTTGCCAATTTTTATCGTAAATTTATTGGTAATTTCTCGGTTATTGTTAAACCATTAACTGATTTGACCAGAAAGGGTTCTGATGTGGTGAATTGGCCTCCTGAGGCAGTCTCTGCATTTCAGGAACTTAAGCAGAGATTCACTTCTGCTCCTGTTCTACGGCAGCCTGATGTTTCTCTGCCATTTCAGGTGGAGGTTGATGCCTCTGAAATTGGGGCAGGTGCCGTTTTGTCCCAAAAAGATCCAGAGACCTCTAAAAGTAACCCTTGTGCCTTTTTCTCTCGAAAATTTTCTCCTACTGAACGTAATTATGACGTAGGTAATCGGGAGTTATTGGCCATGAAGTGGGCTTTTGAAGAGTGGAGATATTGGCTGGAGGGAGCCAAACATCCGGTGGTGGTCCTTACGGACCATAAGAATCTGGTCTATCTGGAATCTGCCAAGCGACTCAATCCTAGACAGGCCAGGTGGGCCTTGTTTTTCACACGTTTTAATTTTGTGGTTTCCTTTCTTCCTGGCACTAAGAATGTTAAGGCGGATGCCCTCTCGAGGAGTTTCCTTGCGGACTCTCCTGAGTTATCTGATCCTTCTGTTATTTTGAAAGAGGGTGTAGTTCTTTCCGCCATCTCGCCCAATTTGAGACTTGCTCTGGAGGGGTGTCAGGAGGATAGGCCGAGCGCTGCCCTGTTGGAAAATTGTTTGTCCCGGACCAATGGAAAAAGAGTGTGATGTCTGAGATTCATTGTTCCGCATTGGCTGGGCATCCCGGAATTTTTGGTACCAGAGACTTGGTTAGTCGGTCCTTTTGGTGGCCTACCTTGTCTCGTGATGTCAGGGAATTTGTGCAGTCCTGCGGGACTTGCTCTCGCTCCAAACCTTGCTCTCGCTCTAGTGGTTTGTTGATGCCATTGCCTGTGCCCAAGAGACCATGGACCCATATCTCTATGGATTTCATTTCCGATCTTCCTGTTTCTCAGAGAATGACCACCATCTGGGTAATTTGTGATAGGTTTTCCAAAATGATACATTTTGTGCCATTACCTAAGTTGCCTTCCTCCTCTGAATTGGTGCCGTTGTTCCTTCAGCACGTGGTTCGTTTACACGGCATTCCTGAGAACATTGTGTCTGACAGAGGAGTCCAGTTTGTTTCCAGATTTTGGAGGACTTTTTGTTCTAAACTGGGTGTTCAATTGTCTTTCTCCTCGGCATTTCATCCTCAGACCAATGGTCAAACTGAGAGAACAAACCAGACATTGGAGACTTATCTAAGATGCTCTGTGTCTGCTGATCAGGATGACTGGGTCTCTTTTTTGCCTTTGGCTGAGTTTGCTCTTAATAATAGGGCTAGCTCTGCCACTTTGATGTCTCCGTTTTTCTGTAATTCTGGGTTTCACCCTCGATTTTCTTCAGGACAGACGGAGGCTTCTGTCTGTCCAGGTGTTGACTCTGTTGTGGAGCGTATTCAACAGATTTGGGACCAGGTAGTGGAGAGGTTGTCCTCTCTCAGGAGAAGGCCCAGCGGTTTGCTAACCGGCATAGGACTGATGGTCCTCGGTTTAAAGTGGGGGACTTGGTCTGGTTGTCCTCAAAGAATATTCCTATGAGAGTAGCATCTCCTAAATTTAAGCCTAGGTTCATTGGACCTTATAAGATCATGGAGATTATTAATCCTGTTTCTTTTCGTTTGCTTCTTCCAGGGACATTTAAGATCCATAACGTGTTCCACAAGTCCTTGTTGAAGAGGTTTGTTGAGCCAGTGGTTCCTGCTGCTGTGCCTCCTGACCCTGTTTTGGTTGAGGGCAATCTGGAGTATGTGGTTGAGAAAATATTGGATTCTCGTTTTTCTAGACGGAAACTCCAGTATTTGGTTAAATGGAGAGGTTATGGTCAGGAAGACAATTCTTGGGTGTTTGCTTCGGACATCCATGCTAGGAGACTTATCCGTGCGTATCATAGAACTCATCCTGACCGACCTGGTTGCTCAAATGAGGGTTCGGTGACCCTCCTCAAGGGGGGGGTACTGTTGTGAATGGGTTTGAGATGAGTTCTGAGCAGAGGCTCCCTCTGGTGGTTACAAGCGGTGCTAGTGAAGATTGTGAGGACTGGGAATCAGGTGTTACTGACTGGTCTTATATAAGGGAGTCATTTTCCCATCAGGGTTGCCGGTGATCAATTGTTCTGGTCTGAATCCTTCATTCCAGTTTCCCTTGTAGCCTGCTGTGTCGTGTCTGCATCTCCTGCTTACAGATAAGACTTTTGCTTCTTTTGTGTTTGTGCTATATTTTTGCATTTTGTCCTGCACTTCTTTGGGGGCCTTCAGGGTCCCCTCCGGGGGCTTCTGCCCTCTCAGTTTAGTTCAGCCACTGAGTTTTGTTCTTTTGCTTTTTCCAGTTTTTTCAGTGGCTGCTGTTTTTATTTTGTTACACCAGAGAACTAATTTAGGTGGTAGAGGTCGTGTGATCTCAGGTGATTTTGAAATTAGTAGAGTTGGTGCTTTTCAGGGTTTTCTGGGATTGCAGTAAGTACCCTTCCTATCCTTTTCTATTTAGATAGTTTGGGCCCCAGCGTTTGCTCATACTATTTTCTTTCTGTGTCAGTATTTCCTCTTGTCTAACCGCCATTACATGTTTGGGGGCTTTCTGTTATCTTTGGGGTTTTGCTCCGGGGCAGATAGCTTTCCTATTTCTATCTTTAGGTGTAGTTAGTTTCTCAGGCTGTGACGAGGCGTCTAGGACCAACGTAGGAACGCTCCACGGCTGCCTCTAGTTGTGGTGGTTAGTCAGGGTACTTCAATCTCATAGATTCCAACTGCTCTGGTGTATTGCCTTTTTTACCTGCACTCCTCAGCTACCGAAACATAACACTTTCCTTCTTTAAATAAGATTTGGTTCGGGTGATCATCTAATCAGAAGCACATTAAGTAGAATGAGGTGAACTCTGGCTGGAATTCAACTGACACTGGAATGGAATGGCGGTCAGACATGGAGAGAAGCGGATTTTTAGAAAACTGTGCAGTGGTCTCTTAATTTTTGCCAGAGCTGTATATATACACAGTTGCTTCTCACAAAATTAGATTATCATCAAAAAGTTAATTTATTTCAGTTCTTCAATACGAAAAGTGAAACTCATATTATATAGAGTCATTACACTACACACATGGGGTATTGTCAAGAGGAAGATGAGAGACACCCGACCCAACAGTGTAGACGAGCTGAAGGCTGCTATCAAAGCAACCTGGGCTTCCATAACCCCTCAGCAGTGCCACAGGCTGATCACCTCCATGCCACGCCTCACTGATGCAGTAATTGATGCCAAAGGAGCCCCGACCAAGTATTGAGTGCATTTACTGAACATACATTTCAGTAGGCCAACATTTCGGATTTTAAAATAATTTTTCATGCTGATTTTATAAAGGATTCTAATTTACTGAGATAATGAATTTTGGGTTTTCATTGGTTGTAAGCCATAATCATCAACATTAACAGAAATAAACACGTGAAATAGATCACTCTGTGTGTAATGACTCTATATAATATATGAGATTCACTTTCTGTATTGAAGAACTGAAATAAATTAACTTTTTGATGATATTCTAATTTTGTCAGAAGCACCCGTTATATATATTATATATATATATATATATATATATAAATAATTTTTTTTTTACCATTAATTTGTGGGGTTCTTTAAAAAAATTATTTTTTTTTACTTAGTGCCACGATGGGGACCACACCGTGCAGCCGGAGCAGTAAGTATGTCGGCGTCCCTGCATGGAAGAGGACAGGGAGCCATGCAGGTACTCTTGCATTACTGTTACAATACCCCCCCTTATGACACCTCTACTTCAAGCCTGCAAGGAATGTCTGCATGGAGCCTGACTTTTCCCATTGGACTCCCACAACTTCACTTGATGAGGACCATGTTCTCTCCAGTCCACTGGAAGAAAGGTTACTTCTCTCACCTTCTTCATGACTGGGATGCTTCTCAAGACATCCTCAGAGCAGACGAAAGCAGGCATGGAAACAGGATCCTTGAATTGCTGAGTCTTTCTCTGCCTGACTAGACCAGCTAACACCTTGGAAGAATCAAAGACAGACTAGAGTTCTTCCACCTAGTCCAAGTGGGTGCCCAGGCCTGAGAAAATTATTACAGAAAGGGGGCCTGGAGGGGACATTATTACAGGTTTAGGACCAAGATGGGAACATTATTACAGGGGCCTGTACATCTGACCAAGATACTGGTGGAGGCCCAGGTCCAATTTACATTGGGGACTATAGGACTCCACTTACGCCACTGACTGCAGAATGCAGAATACCATACCACTGTTAAGTCAGAGCAACAATACCTATTACAGCTAGTTTCTGATCTAAGAAATTAACCTTTATCTCCTGCATGAATTACTGAGCGTTAAGATGCATCATCTGAGCTTAAAGCGGTCAACGCATTGTCAATTGCTATACTCCACCGTGTAAAATAACAAACCTGTTCTCACCTCCAGTTCCAGCGCTGTTCCAGCAATGTCAGCGCCAGGTCTCACATGATGGCCCCTGGACAAACCCTTTAATCATTAACTCAGCATAAGCTTCCATTCAATGTGCTCACATAATGTATAGCTGAAATATTTTGCATTGCTTTGAATATACGTGAGAGTGGTGACGTCAGAAGGGGACCAGGGTTCATTGGCTATGACCTCCGGTGAGCTTACTCAGGTCAGCGCTAGACACTGCAGGAGGGTTCTCACTCTGCCGGCTCAGTGTATTCCGCCTGGCTTGCTGAGCGGTCGCACCATGCCACCGCTCAACAAACCACCTGGATGTAGCAGATCTGGAGTTCCTCATGGGACCGCAGAACATAGAGATTATCTGCTACCAGGTGAGGATTACTTTGTGTTTTTATTTTTATTTTGATATTAATAAATGGGTAAAAGAGGGTCGGGGAGTTTTATTTCAAACAAAGGACTTGATTCTGTGCTTGTCTTTCTTACATTTGACTATAGGGTTGGCAATGGGGGTGTCTTGTAGATGCCTTTCCATTCATAACCCCAAGGCTTGATGTCAGTTGACATCAACTCCAGTACTATTACCCTACCTGCTAAGTTCCAGATTTGACAAATCTAATGGATGCGCCATTTCTAGGGCGGCTGAGGGCTGATGTTCTTAGTCTGGGAGGGAGCCCAGCTCTTTGTAGATTTGTGGCTTCTATTTCAATGTACACAACACTTTTAGGCTACATTTCTGGTATTAAAACTTTCCAATATTAAATCACCATGGTTAGCAACAAGAAACAAATTACCTTAATGTTCCTCAAATCAATGTCCAACCTCTAATACCATCATTATGTGTCTAGGTCCATAATGTTGTGTTCCTATTGTAAGGGTTTTCTGGGTCAGGGCTATTTTTCGGCAGGCACTGTATCATGCCCAATCCTAACAGTGTGTGATATACACTCATATGACTATATCGCTGAAAAAATAAAATCATTATGATTTTTGGAACCTGGCAAAATTGGCTTTTTTTCCGACACTTATAACCTTTTTGTGTTGATATAGCTATAATGAGGTCTTGTTTTTGCCCAGTGAGAGGTATAGATTTAATTGGTACCATTTTGATCCAATTTTTATGTCTTATTGCTTTTTCTTGTGGGTCGCCAACCAAAAACATAATTTTTGTCACTTCCATTTTTTTTCTTTTGACATTTCTCTTACTGGTTAAACAATTTTAGATTTTGATAGATCAGACTTCTACAGATGCGGCAAAACTAAATATGCTTTTTTAATTATTATTATTTTTGTTCTGGGGAAAAAAGGGGTAATTCAAACGTTTATACTTTTCTATTTAATACTTGAAAAACTGTCTTCACTTTTTTTTTAAGTCCCCAAAAGGCATCTTGACACTTATTGATGCCAAGGCAGAATCGCACAATTTAGCTGTCGCTGTTAGTAACTGACAAATTTAGTGAGTTAACAGCAGTGATCAGAGCGAGCTGTGATCACTGCTGATAGAGGCAGATGCTGACTGTGTAATACAGCAGGATCCATACAACCGCACAAGGTAAAAAGAGATTAAAGAAGTTGTCCAACTTCATGTCATACCCCTCGCTTAGCCCGATAAAATAATAAAACCTATACTCACCTCCCGTGCCAGCGCCGTTCCCACTGTGTCGGCACTCACTCTCCCTGGGGCTCTCGTGCGGTGTTGTGACACGTGACACCAGCGTCCAATCAGAGCTGGCATCACTGTCCCCGACTTCGGACAAATTGATCATGAAAAGGAAGTCCGGGCTACAGCTGATCCTGGGCTTCCTCTTCATGTTCAACAGTGATGCCGGCGCTGATTGAGCCCCAGGTAGAGCGAGTGCTGACACTGCGGGAATGGCGCCGGCATGGGAGGTGAGTAGAGGCTTTATTATTTTATGGGGCCAAACAGTTTGATCAAGAAGGGGTTGTCCTAGTAGTTGACAACCCCTATAATGTCTACGGAAAGAGGAGGGGTGAAGAGTGAGAGGCAGATAGACACACACACACACAGACGTTGCCCCTGTTAAATAGTGTTTTATCTCACCCTAGAGCTTGGTTCACAGCTACACTGCTTAGTATTGCTGTATAATGTCCTCCGTGTTGTTGCCTCTGCTACAGAGACAGGAGAGCAAAAATCTCTCATGTCTCCCATGAATCCATCAAGCAGTGGATAGAAATCCCTTCAATGGGGGAGTGTTATGTTTCGGTAGCTGAGGAGTGCAGGTCAAAAAGGCAATACACCAGAGAAGTTGGAATCTATGAGATTGCAGTACCCTGACTAACCACCACAACTAGAGGCAGCCGTGGAGCGTTCCTACGTTGGTCCTAGACGCCTCGTCACAGCCTGAGAAACTAACTACACCTAAAGATAGATATAGGAAAGCTATCTGCCCTGGAGCAGATCCCCAAAGAACATAGAAAGCCCCCAAACATGTAATGGCGGTTAGACAAGATGAAATACAGACACAGACAGAAAATAGTATGAGCAAACGTTGGGGCCCAAACTACCTAAATAGAAAAGGATAGGAAGGGCACTTACTGCAATCCCAAAAAACCCTGAAAAGCACCAACTCTACTAATTTCAAAATCACCTGAGATCACACGACCTCTACCACCTAAATTAGTTCTCTGGTGTAACAAAATCAAAACAGCAGCCACTGAAAAAACTGGAAAAAGCAAAAGTACAAACATCAGTGGCTGAACTAAACTGAGAGGGCAAAAGCCCCCGGAGGGGACCCTGAAGGCCCCCACAGAAGTGCAGGACAAAATGCAAAAATCAAGCACAAAAACAAAAAGAAGAAAATGTCTTATCTGTTAGCAGGAGATGCAGACACAACACAGCAGGCTACAAAGGAAACAGGACTCAAGGATTGAGACCAGAACAATTGATCACCGGCAACCCTGATGGGAAGGCGACTCCCTTATATAAGACCAGTCAGTAACACCTGATTCCCACTCCTCACAATCTTCACTGGACAGTCCAGTACCGCTTGTAACCACCAGAGGGAGCCTCTGCTCAGAACTCATTTCAAGTCCATTCACAACAGTACCCCCCCCTTGAGGAGGGGTCACCGAACCCTCACTTGAGCAACCAGGTCGGTCAGGATGAGTTCTATGATACGCACGGATGAGTCTCCTAGCATGGATGTCCGAAGCAAACACCCAAGAATTGTCTTCCTGACCATAACCTCTCCACTTAACCAAATACTGGAGTTTCCGTCTAGAAAAACGAGAATTCAATATTTTCTCAACCACAAACTCCATATTGCCCTCAACCAGAACAGGGTCAGGAGGCAAAGCAGTAGGAACCACTGGCTCAACAAACCTCTTCAACAAGGACTTATGGAACACGTTATGGATCTTAAATGTCCCTGGAAGAAGCAAACGAAAAGAAACAGGATTAAGAATCTCCATGATCTTATAAGGTCCAATGAACCTAGGCTTAAATTTAGGAGATGCCACTCTCATAGGAATATTTCTTGAGGACAACCAGACCAAGTCCCCCACTTTAAACCGAGAACCATCAGTCCTATGCCGGTTAGCAAACCGCTGGGCCCTCTCCTGAGAGAGGGACAACCTCTCCACTACCTGGTCCCAAATCTGTTGCATACGCTCCACAACAGGTTCAACACCTGGACAGACAGAAGCCTCCGTCTGTCCTGAAGAAAATCGAGGGTGAAACCCAGAATTACAGAAAAATGGAGACATCAAAGTGGCAGAGCTAGCCCTATTATTAAGAGCAAACTCAGCCAAAGGCAAAAAAGAGACCCAGTCATCCTGATCAGCAGACACAAAGCATCTTAGATAAGTCTCCAATGTCTGGTTTGTTCTCTCAGTTTGACCATTGGTCTGAGGATGAAACGCCGAGGAGAAAGACAATTGAACAACAAGTTTAGAACAAAAGGTCCTCCAAAATCTGGAAACAAACTGGACTCCTCTGTCAGACACAATGTTCTCAGGAATGCCGTGTAAACGAACCACGTGCTGAAGGAACAAAGGCACCAATTCAGAGGAGGAAGGCAACTTAGGTAATGGCACAAGATGTATCATCTTGGAAAACCTATCACAAATCACCCAGATGACGGTCATTCTCTGAGAAACAGGGAGGTCGGAAATGAAATCCATAGAGATATGGGTCCATGGTCTCTTGGGCACAGGCAAAGGCATCAACAAACCACTAGAGCGAGAGCAAGGCTTGGAGCGAGAGCAAGTCCCGCAGGACTGCACAAATTCCCTGACATCACGAGACAAGGTAGGCCACCAAAAGGACCGACTAACCAAGTCTCTGGTACCAAAAATTCCGGGATGCCCAGCCAACGCGGAACAATGAATCTCAGACATCACACTCTTTTTCCACTGGTCCGGGACAAACAATTTTCCAACAGGGCAGCGCTCGGGCCTATCCTCCTGACACCCCTCCAGAGCAAGTCTCAAATTGGGTGAGATGGCGGAAAGAACTACACCCTCTTTCAAAATAACAGAAGGATCAGATAACTCAGGAGAGTCCGCAAGGAAACTCCTCGAGAGGGCATCCGCCTTAACATTCTTAGTGCCAGGAAGAAAGGAAACCACAAAATTAAAACGTGTGAAAAACAAGGCCCACCTGGCCTGTCTAGGATTGAGTCGCTTGGCAGATTCCAGATAAACCAGATTCTTATGGTCCGTAAGGACCACCACCTGATGTTTGGCTCCCTCCAGCCAATGTCTCCACTCTTCAAAAGCCCACTTCATGGCCAGTAACTCCCGATTACCCACGTCATAATTACGTTCAGTAGGAGAAAATTTTCGAGAGAAAAAGGCACAAGGGTTACTTTTAGAGGTCTCTGGATCTTTTTGGGACAAAACGGCACCTGCCCCAATTTCAGAGGCATCAACCTCCACCTGAAATGGCAGAGAAACATCAGGCTGCCGTAGAACAGGAGCAGAAGTGAATCTCTGCTTAAGTTCCTGAAATGCAGAGTCTGCCTCAGGAGGCCAATTCACCACATCAGAACCCTTTCTGGTCAAATCAGTCAATGGTTTAACAATAACCGAGAAATTACCAATAAATTTACGATAAAAATTGGCAAAACCCAAAAATCTTTGAAGAGCCTTTAATGAAGTAGGTTGGACCCAATCACAGATGGCCTGAACCTTGACCGGGTCCATTTCAATAACAGATGGGGACAAAATGAATCCCAGAAATGAGATCCTCTGTACGCCAAAAAGACACTTTGATCCCTTCACATACAGAGCATTCTCTCTCAAAATCTGGAATACAGTTCGAACATGTTTCACATGAGAGTCCCAGTCATTAGAAAAAATCAAGATATCATCCAAATAAACAATCAGAAATTTATCCACAAAATCCCTGAAAATGTCATTCATGAAGGACTGGAAGACAGAAGGAGCATTAGTGAGCCCAAAGGGCATCACAAGGTACTCAAAATGCCCTTCTGTTTTTTGTTGTTGTTTTGTGTGTTTTTGTTTGTTGGTGTTTTTTTTGTTTTTTGTTTTTTTGGTTGTTTTTTGTTATTTTTGTTTGTGTGTTTGTTTGTTTGTTTTTGTTTTTGTTTTTTGGTTTTTGTGTGTTTGTTGTGTGTTTTGTTGTGTTTTGGGTTTGTTTGTTGTTGGGTTTTTGGTTGTTTTGTTTTTTGTTTTTGTGTTTTGTGTTTTGTTTGTTTGTTGTTGTTTTTTTGTTTGTTTTTGTTGTTGTTTGGGTTGTGTTGTGTTTTGGTTTTTATGGTTTTTTTGGTTTGTTTTTGTGTGTTGTTGTTGTGTGTTTGTGTTTGTTGTGTTGGTTTTTTTTGTGTTTTTGTGTTGTTGTTTTTGTTTTTGTTTTGTTGTGTTTGTTTTGTTGTTTTTTGTTTTTTGGTTTGTTTTTTTTTTGTTGTTTGTTGTTGGTGTTGTTTTTTGTGTTTTGTTTTTGTTGTTTGTTTTGTTGTTTTGTTGTGTTTGTTTGTTTGTGTTTGTTTTTTTGTTGTTTGTGTTTTGTTTGTTTTGTTTGTTGTTTTTGTTTTGTTTGTGTTTGGTTTTTGTTTTTGTGTTTGTTTGTTGGTTGTTTGTGTTGGTTTTTTGTGTTGTTTGTTTGTTTTTGTTGTTGTTTTTGTGTTTGTTGTGTTTTGTTGTTTTGTTTGTGTGGTGTTGTGTTTTGTGTTTTTGTTTGTTGTTTGTTTGTTGTGTTTTGTTTTTGTGTTGTTTTTTTTGTTGTTTTTGTGTGTTGTTTGTGTTTTTTGATTGTTGTTGTTTGTTGTTTTGTGTGTTTGGTTGTTTTTGTTTTGTTTTTGTTTGTGTTTGTTTGTGTGTTTGTGTTTGTTTTGTTTGTGGTTTTGTTTGGTTTTTTGTTGTTTTTTTGTTTTTTTTTGGTTGTTTTTGTTTGTTGTTGTTGTGTTTTGTGTTGTTTGTTTGTTGGTTGTTTTGTTTGTGTTTTGTTGTTTTTGTTTTGTGTTTTGGTTTTTTTTGTGTTGTGTTGTTTTGTGTTTTTTTTTGTGTTTGTTTTTTGTTTGTGTGTTTTTTGTGTTTTTGTGTTTGTTTTGTATTGTTTTTTTTGTTTTGTTTTGTTTTGTTGTTTTTGTTTTTGTTTTGGTTTGTTTTTTGTTTGTTGTGTTATTTTGTTTTGTTTTTGTTTGTTTGTTTTGTTGTGTTTTTTGTTTTTGTGTTTTGTTGTTTTGTGTTTGTTGTTGTGTTTGTTTGTTTTTTGTGTTTTTTTTGTTTTTGTTTGTGTGTTTTTTTGGTTATTGTTTTGTGTTTTTTTTTTTGTTTTTTTTGTTTTTTGTTGTTTTTTGTTTGGTTTTTTGTTGTGTTTTGTTTGTTTTTTTTTTTGTTTTTTGTTTGTTTTGTTGTGTTTTGTTGTTTTTTGGTTGTTTGGTTGTGTTTTTTGTGGTTGTTTTTGTTTGTTGGTTTTTTTGTTGTTTTTGTTTTTTGTTGGTTTGTTGTTTGTTGTTTGTTTTGTTTTTGTTTGTTGTTGTTTGTGTTGTTTTGTTGTTTTGTGTTTTGTTTGTTGTTTTGTTGTTTTTTTTGTGTTTTTGTGTTGTGTGTTTTGGTTTTGTGTTTTTTTTTGTTGTTGTTATTTGTTGTGTTTGTTGTGTTTGTTTGTTTTGTTTTGTTTGTTTTGTTTGTTTTTGTGTTTGTTTTGTGTTGTTTGTTTTTTGTTTTTTTTTTTTTTGTTGTTGTTTGTTGTTTGTTTGTTTTTTGTTTTTGTTTGTTGTTTTTTGGTTTGTTGTTTGTTTTTTGTTTGGTTTGTTTTTGTTGTTTTTGTTGTTTGTGTTGTTTTTTTTGTTTTTTGTTTTTTGTTGTTTTTTGTTTTTTTGTTTTGTTTTGTTGTTTGTTGTTTTGTGTTGTGTTTGTTGTTTGTTTGTTTTGTTTTTTGTTGTGTTTGTTTGTTTGTTGTTTTTTGTTGTTGTTTTTTGTTTTGTTGTTTTTTAGTTGTTTGTTTTGTTTTGTTTTTTGTTTTGTTTTTTGTTGTTTTTGTTTTTGTTTGTTTGTTTGTGTTTGTTGTGTTTTTGTTGTTGTTTTGTTTGTTGTTTTGGTTTGTGTTGTGTTTTTTATGTTTGTTTTTTTGTTTTTGTTGTGTTTTTGTTGTTGTTTTTGTTTTGGTTTTTGTTTGTTTGTTGTGTTTGTTTTTGTTTGTTTGTTTTTGTTTTTGTTGTTGTTTTTGTTTGTGTTTTTTTTGTTTTGTTGTTTTTTGTTTTTGTGTGTTTGTTTTTTGTTTGTTTTTTGTGTTGTTTGTTGTTGTTTTTTTTTGTGTTGTGTTTTTTGTGTTTTTGTTGTTTTGTTTTGTTAATCAAAAAGTCAGGAACATCCTGAGCCTGGGGGAGGCAGAAAAAACAGGAGTGTTGGTATTAACACATTGGCAGCCCCAACTGGTTACAGACACAGATTTCCAATCCAAAACAGGATTATGAGACTGCAACCAAGGGAAGCCCAGTACGATAATATCATGCAGATTATACAGAACCAAAAATTTACAGCACTCCTGATGATCAGGTTCAACCCTCATTATCACCTGAGTAGAGAACTGAGGTTTATTCTCAGCCAAAGGGGTAGAATCGATCCCCAGTAGGGGAATAGACTTCTGTAGGGGTATCAAGGGAAACCCACAACGTTTAGCAAAATCATAATCCATCAGGTTAATAGCTGCTCCAGAATCAACGAAAGCCTGAGCAAAAATGAGGACAGAGAGCATATCAGAGTGACAGTTAATAAAAACTTAGTCTGAACACTACCCAAGACAACTGAGCGTGCAAAACGTCTTCCCCGCTTAGGGCAGACTGAAATAGCATGAGAGGCATCACCACAGTAGAAACATAACCCATTGCGCTTTCGAAACTCATGACGCTGTGCCCCAGACACCACTATCACACTGCATGGGTTCAGAAGCAGGTTCACAAGGCAACACCATTCCACGCATACTTCTCCGCTCACGCAAACGTCTGTCAATTTGAATCGCTAATGACATAGAATCATTGAGACCAGAGGGGACAGAGAATCCCACCATAACATCCTTTACATTATCTGACAGACCCTTCCGAAAAAGGGCCGCCAAAGCGTCGTCATTCCACTTGGTCAGGACTGCCCACCTACGGAATCTCTGACAGTATAACTCAGCGTCATCAAGACCCTGATTTAATGCCAACAAGGCTTTTTCAGCTTGATCAGTGACATTAGGCTCATCGTACAATAACCCCAAAGCCTGAAAAAATGCATCAACATCACTCAAAACAGGATCCCCAGGTGTCAGGGAAAAAGCCCAATCCTGAGGATCGCCGCGCATGAGAGAGATGACAATTTGAACCTGCTGCGCTGCGTTCCCTGAGGACTTAGATTTTAAGGCAAAAAACAATTTACAATTATTTTTGAAATTCTGAAACTTAGCTCGATCCCCTAAAAACAAATCTGGCATGGGAATCCTAGGTTCCACAACAGGCATCCTAGCAAGATAGGCAGCAATACTCCGAACCTCAGTGGCAAGCTGATCCACACGGCCAGACAACTGTGCAAACTCCATTGAGAGAAAAAAAAATCCTCCCCAGCACCCAGAGATACAGAGGGAAAAAAAAATGCAACAAACAGAAAAATATCTCTGACAACTCTGACAACCTTTTTTCTTTCACAATATTTTTTCCCTTCTGTGAGTACCATACAATTTTCAATTTTTAGGCCGGTGATACTGTTATGTTTCGGTAGCTGAGGAGTGCAGGTAAAAAAGGCAATACACCAGAGAAGTTGGAATCTATGAGATTGCAGTACCCTGACTAACCACCACAACTAGAGGCAGCCGTGGAGCGTTCCTACGTTGGTCCTAGACGCCTCGTCACAGCCTGAGAAACTAACTACACCTAAAGATAGATATAGGAAAGCTATCTGCCCCGGAGCAGATCCCCAAAGAACATAGAAAGCCCCCAAACATGTAATGGCGGTTAGACAAGATGAAATACAGACACAGACAGAAAATAGTATGAGCAAACGTTGGGGCCCAAACTACCTAAATAGAAAAGGATAGGAAGGGCACTTACTGCAATCCCAAAAAACCCTGAAAAGCACCAACTCTACTAATTTCAAAATCACCTGAGATCACACGACCTCTACCACCTAAATTAGTTCTCTGGTGTAACAAAATCAAAACAGCAGCCACTGAAAAAACTGGAAAAAGCAAAAGTACAAACATCAGTGGCTGAACTAAACTGAGAGGGCAAAAGCCCCCGGAGGGGACCCTGAAGGCCCCCACAGAAGTGCAGGACAAAATGCAAAAATCAAGCACAAAAACAAAAAGAAGAAAATGTCTTATCTGTTAGCAGGAGATGCAGACACGACACAGCAGGCTACAAAGGAAACAGGACTCAAGGATTGAGACCAGAACAATTGATCACCGGCAACCCTGATGGGAAGGCGACTCCCTTATATAAGACCAGTCAGTAACACCTGATTCCCACTCCTCACAATCTTCACTGGACAGTCCAGTACCGCTTGTAACCACCAGAGGGAGCCTCTGCTCAGAACTCATTTCAAGTCCATTCACAACAGGGGAGGGTGTCCACACTGAAGAACAGCGAACAGCACTGGAAATATATTCCCAACAAGTATAAGGAAGAGGGAGAAGAAAAAGATATCACCATAGGGATATATTGCTTGATGGATTCATGATCATTCATTCAGCACTTTAGGACTCACCAGGGGTTTCCCTCAAGTGCGCATTGGCGTCTTGTGATTTTTCTGTGGACGCCCAGTTTTAGGGGGGTCTTTTGTCAGGCATTTTATGCAACTAAGCCTCCTCCCCTCATGATTTTCTAGGAATGCTTTGCATAATTGTTATTGCATTATATTGGTGTTTCACTATACTGTGATTATATGGGACCACTGTGGTGGTGTGTGTTTTTTTTAAATGTTTTTATT
The DNA here is from genome assembly GCA_033576555.1 of Oophaga sylvatica. NCBI lineage: Eukaryota > Metazoa > Chordata > Amphibia > Anura > Dendrobatidae > Oophaga > Oophaga sylvatica. The sequence continues at coordinate 541,080,920 of JARQOD010000004.1, read as the reverse complement.
GTCAGTCTCTTTGTCCTTAATAAAGTTTACAATTTTGTATTATACTTTTGATCCCTTATTTGGGGTGTGCGCCTTATATACTTGGTCTTTTTCTCTTTTTTGTCCACATGTCTGTCCTAGTATAGTCTATGGGTCAGTTCACATGTCTGTCCTAGTACAGTCTATGGGGCAGTTCACATGTCTGTGCTGGTATAGTCTATGGGGCAGGTCACATGTCTGTCCTGGTATAGTCTATGGGGCAGTTCACATGTCTGTCCTAGTACAGTCTATGGGGCAGCTCACATGTCTGTCCTGGTACAGTCTATGGGGCAGGTCACATGTCTGTCCTAGTACAGTCTATGGCAGCTCACATGTTGTCCTAGTATAGTCTATGGGGCAGTTCACATGTCTGTCCTAGTATAGTCTATGGGGTAGTTCACATGTCTGTCCTAGTATAGTCTATGGGGCAGTTCACATGTCTGTCCTAGTATAGTCTATGGGGCAGCTCACATGTCTGTCCTAGTATAGTCTATGGGGCAGTTCACATGTCTGTCCTATATAGTCTATGGCAGTTCACATGTCTGTCCTAGTACAGTCTATGGGCAGCTCAAATGTCTGTCCTAGTACAGTCTATGGGGCAGGTCACATGTCTGTCCTGGTATAGTCTATGGGGCAGGTCACATGTCTGTCCTGGTATAGTCTATGGGGCAGTTCACATGTCTGTCCTAGTATAGTCTATGGGGCAGTTCACATGTCTGTCCTAGTATAGTCTATAGGGCAGGTCACATGTCTGTCCTGGTATAGTCTATGGGGCAGTTCACATGTCTGTCCTAGTACAGTCTATGGGGCAGCTCACATATCTGTCCTAGTAAGTCTATGGGGCAGTTCACATGTCTGTCCTAGTACAGTCTATGGGGCAGCTCACATGTCTGTCCTAGTATAGTCTATGGGGCAGTTCACATGTCTGTCAAGGTATAGTCTATGGGGCAGTTCACATGTCTGTCCTGGTAAAGCTATGGGGCAGGTCACATGTCTGTCCTAGTAAGTCTATGGGCAGTCACATTCTGTCCTAGTATAGTCTATGGGCAGTTCACATGTCTGTCCTAGTATAGTCTATGGGCAGTTCACATGTCTTCCTAGTACAGTCTATGGGGCAGTTCACATGTCTGTCCTAGTACAGTCTATGGGGCAGCTCAACATGTCTGTCCTAGTATAGTCTATGGGGCAGCTCACAGTCTGTCCTAGTATAGTCTATGGGGCAGTTCACATGTCTGTCCTTATGTCTATGTGGCAGTTCAATGTCTGTCCTAGTATGTCTATGGGGCAGTTCACATGTCTGTCCTAGTATAGTCTATGGGGCAGTCTCAATGTCTGTCCTAGTACAGTCTATGGGGCAGTTCACATGTCTGTCCTACTAAGGTCTATGGGCAGTTCACATGTCTGTCCTAGTACGGTCTATGGGGCAGTTCACATGTCTGTCCTAGTATAGTCTATGGGCAGTTCACATGTCTGTCCTAGTATAGTCTTGGGGCAGTCACATGTCTGTCCTAGTATGTCTATGGGGCAGTCACATGTCTGTCCTAGTACAGTCTATGGGGCAGTTCACATGTCTGTCCTAGTAAGTCTATGGGGCAGCTCACATGTCTGTCCTAGTATAGTCTATGGGGCAGCTCACATGTCTGTCCTAGTATAGTCTATGGGGCAGTTCACATGTCTGTCCTAGTATAGTCTATGGGCAGTTCACATTCTGTCCTAGTACGTCTATGGGCAGCTCACATGTCTGTCCTAGTATAGTCTATGGGGCAGCTCACATGTCTGTCCTAGTATAGTCTATGGGGCAGTTTACATGTTGTCCTAGTATAGTCTATGGGCAGTTCACATGTCTGTCCTAGTATAGTCTATGGGGAGTTCACATGTCTGTCCTAGTATAGTCTATGGGGCAGTTCACATGTCTGTCCTAGTATAGTCTATGGGCAGTCACATGTCTGTCCTAGTACAGTCTATGGGGCAGTCACATGTCTGTCCTAGTATAGTCTATGGGGCAGTTCACATGTCTGTCCTATATAGTCTATGGGGCAGTTCACATGTCTGTCCTAGTACAGTCTATGGGCAGTCACATGTCTGTCCTAGTATAGTCTATGGGGCAGTTCACATGTCTGTCCTACTATAGTCTATGGGCAGTTCACATGTCTGTCCTAGTACAGTCTATGGGGCAGCTCAATGTCTGTCCTAGTACAGTCTATGGGGCAGTCACATGTCTGTCCTGTATAGTCTATGGGCAGGTCACATGTCTGTCCTGGTATAGTCTATGGGGCAGTTCACATGTCTGTCCTAGTAAAGTCTATGGGGCAGTTCACACGTCTGTCCTAGTATAGTCTATGGGGCAGTTCACACGTCTGTCCTAGTATAGTCTATGGGGCAGTTCACACGTCTGTCCTAGTATAGTCTATGGGGCAGTTCACACGTCTGTCCTAGTATAGTCTATGGGGCAGTTCACACGTCTGTCCTAGTATAGTCTATGGGCAGTTCACACGTCTGTCCTAGTATAGTCTATGGGGCAGTTCACACGTCTGTCCTAGTATAGTCTATGGGGCAGTTCACACGTCTGTCCTAGTATAGTCTATGGGGCAGTTCACACGTCTGTCCTAGTATAGTCTATGGGGCAGTTCACACGTCTGTCCTAGTATAGTCTATGGGGCAGTTCACACGTCTGTCCTAGTATAGTCTATGGGGCAGCTCACACGTCTGTCCTAGTATAGTCTATGGGGCAGCTCACACGTCTGTCCTAGTATAGTCTATGGGCAGCTCACACGTCTGTCCTAGTATAGTCTATGGGGCAGCTCACACGTCTGTCCTAGTATAGTCTATGGGGCAGCTCACACGTCTGTCCTAGTATAGTCTATGGGGCAGTTCACACGTCTGTCCTAGTATAGTCTATGGGGCAGTTCACACGTCTATCCTAGTATAGTCTATGGGGCAGTTCACACGTCTAACCTAGTATAGTCTATGGGGCAGTTCACACGTCTGTCCTAGTATAGTCTATGGGGCAGTTCACACGTCTGTCCTAGTATAGTCTATGGGGCAGCTCACACGTCTGTCCTAGTATAGTCTATGGGCAGCTCACACGTCTGTCCTAGTATAGTCTATGGGGCAGTTCACACGTCTATCCTAGTATAGTCTATGGGGCAGTTCACACGTCTATCCTAGTATAGTCTATGGGGCAGTTCACACGTCTGTCCTAGTATAGTCTATGGGGCAGTTCACACGTCTGTCCTAGTATAGTCTATGGGGCAGTTCACACGTCTGTCCTAGTATAGTCTATGGGGCAGTTCACACGTCTGTCCTAGTATAGTCTATGGGGCAGCTCACACGTCTGTCCTAGTATAGTCTATGGGGCAGCTCACACGTCTGTCCTAGTATAGTCTATGGGGCAGCTCACACGTCTGTCCTAGTATAGTCTATGGGGCAGCTCACACGTCTGTCCTAGTATAGTCTATGGGGCAGCTCACACGTCTGTCCTAGTATAGTCTATGGGCAGTTCACACGTCTGTCCTAGTATAGTCTATGGGGCAGTTCACACGTCTATCCTAGTATAGTCTATGGGCAGTTCACACGTCTAACCTAGTATAGTCTATGGGGCAGTTCACACGTCTGTCCTAGTATAGTCTATGGGGCAGTTCACACGTCTGTCCTAGTATAGTCTATGGGCAGCTCACACGTCTGTCCTAGTATAGTCTATGGGGCAGCTCACACGTCTGTCCTAGTATAGTCTATGGGGCAGTTCACACGTCTATCCTAGTATAGTCTATGGGGCAGTTCACACGTCTATCCTAGTATAGTCTATGGGGCAGTTCACACGTCTATCCTAGTATAGTCTATGGGGCAGTTCACACGTCTATCCTAGTATAGTCTATGGGGCAGTTCACACGTCTATCCTAGTATAGTCTATGGGGCATTTCACACGTCTGTCCTAGTATAGTCTATGGGGCATTTCACACGTCTGTCCTAGTATAGTCTATGGGGCATTTCACACGTCTGTCCTAGTATAGTCTATGGGGCAGCTTACACGTCTGTCCTAGTATAGTCTATGGGGCAGTAGAGAAAGTTGTTTTTTTCTCATCTGAGAAAAAATGATGAAACTTGGAAAACTAAGATGACACTGATTAAAAAACTATGAACAAAATCACTGATGAAACTTGGACCGTTTTCCTCGTAAATGAAAAAAACCCAGACGTCTGAATGAGCCATACAGGAGTGTCCCCGGCCTCCTAATGATGTAGTCAATAAATAATGGAATTATATACATAGGCATTCCCACAACATAAATGTGTCATCTCTGATCATACAGGATAAACAATACAACGACAGAAAGAGCCATATTCACAGCGGGTTAGAAAGACAACAATGTGAGTTGTGACGTGTAGCAATACATGGAGAATAATACGAATGTGAGAGCATGTTATTGAGGTGTTACATACACTGAGGTTACTCCCTCGGGTTCGGGTTTTCCTTCGCTGCTACAGCAAGACGAGACAGAGAGGAGAGACGAGAAGAAGGGAGAGACCACAGAAGTGCAGGACGGACAGAGAGACAGAAGGACAGACAGCAGGGGGGACAGAGAGAAAGAGAACACAGGTTAACAGCAGTAAGACCGAAACAATTTCATATACACAGTGTCCACAATAATGGACTAATGACTTTTGATGTTCACACAACAAAAGAGCCACAAGACGAGGACATGAGTGTCACTGAGATAGCAGGAGACATCTTCCTTCCACCATACCGCTCTTTTATACTTTGCTTCCTAATATATCTTTATATCTGCATGAGCTCCACTTTTTTATGTAACTGTGCTCCAAATCACTCACATAGCGAGTAGTTGTCCTGGTTTTTGTTCATTTGGGTTTCAGTGATGTTCTACACGTGACCGCTAAGACCACTGATCGGCTGCAGTGGTCACATGTACACACAGCACGTGAGCTCTGCAGGCAAGTAAACCTAGACAGGCGTGGAGCTCGCTGGAGTGCCAGAGAAGATAACGGGGGGGTGGGGATATTGGATATTTTGTTATCTTATCATGAATCCCTTTAAAGGGAACCTGTCATTTCTAAAAATGTTATTTACCTGCAGAAAAAGTGTTAGTCTGCAGGTAAATAGCGTTTTAACCATGTGTGTTTTGCTGTGTTCCCGGAAGTGTAGCTATAGGGAGTAAAATACGTTTTACTCTCTCTGCAGCCGCTCACGTCCAGTCAATGGGGGGCTGTAACAGTCATTACATTGCATCTTGAGTGACAGCCAGCTCTGCAGAGTGTGTGTGTGCAGAGCAGGCTGTCACTCAATATGTAGAGGCAGTTTCAGCACCGCCCCCAGTGACTGGAATCCAGAGGCTGCAGAGAGAATAAAACCTAATTTCCTCCCTGCAGCCACATTTCCAGTACCTCAGCAAAACATGGTTAAAATGCTATTTATCTGCAGATTCGCACTCTGTCTGCAGGTAAATATATATTTTTAGAGATAACAAGTTCCCCTTAATATTCAAAACTTCTTCATCTTTTCAAATAATAGAGTTGTAATCAAAATTATTAAATCCCACTGCAATTTTTTTTTTTTTGCAAAATTTTACAAGCTTTCTTCTGTTTTCAATAAACCAATCAAACAAGAACAATGTAAATAGCTGAACACAACTACTATAACAAGTGGCTTCTGTAAATTCACCACAAAATGCCACTGTTACCGACTACTGCAGTCCTTCCTGGGATAAAACAAACAAGCACAGAAATGTGTTACCTCCCACAAAGTCCACCAAGGCCTGGTTTCAGAAAACGTCCTGGAAGATCTAGAGTGACTTTCACAGGTGCCTACCTTGAACACCAGAGAAAAACTTTGGTGGGATTTGAAGAAGGCAGTTGCAGTTCTACAAGAATATTAGTGACCTGGAGGCCATTATCCATAAGGACTGTGCTAAGATTCCTCGGGAACCCTGCCAGATGCTGGTGTCTGACTAAGCATTACGCATGCAGCAGGTCATAACAGCCAGAAAGACTCTTCTACATAGTAAAGATTCTTGTCATGAAGGGGGTGAATCATTTTGATATTGCAGTAGTCAGTAATTGTGATATTTTGTGATGAATTTGGAGAAACCTCTTGTTATATTAGTTGTTGGTGATATTTACATTGCTCTTGTTTTATATGTTTATTGCAGAAAGCTCGCACATTTAGTAATTAACCTAATTTTCAATGTGCGGTGAATAATTTTGATTGTAGCTGTAGGAGGTAAGTGTAAGATTGTTCAGTTCCCAATGCTGAGACTTTGGTCCCGGAAACTTTCAATGGATCAGCATTGTGCACGCTAGACCGCTGCCCCATTTAAATGGGGGACACGGGACCCTTATTGTTTATGACTGGTGGAAGTCCCAGTGGGAATCCGAGCGACTTAAGACGAATCTCCTATAGGTGATACGTTTTCAGTATGATAAAACCCCTTGAGGCTGGTGGAATTTTATTGTTTATAGCTTTGGAGCTTTGCAGTAGAAGAAAAACAGCTCCGACTGCAATAAAGATAGATTAGGACATTAACATATACCAACTTATCTAAAAATGATCTGGACCTTATAGTGTGGTCCCTACTAATGCTGGTAATGCCCCCCTCATCCAAGCACAGGAAGGTCCAGGATGGTTCAGACATCCTCAACTTGTTCTTGACTGCACAAGTTTTCCCTGCCCTTGGGGAAGGGAGATGAGGCCCTTGCTTGGATAGCATGTTAAGCAAAACAAATGACATGGATCGAAAATGACAAATGCACATTAAGACAGTGATGAATGTGAATTCCTTGGGAATACTGATTAGCGAGAGTGTCAGTTTAATACGGATTAAAAAATATTCAGAATGGTCAAGCACTTGTGGCCTTCACACATGTCCTTATATTGACTGGCTTATTTGTATTGCTTTTGTTTCCATGATCATAGAGGATTTTTTCACATTTTTACTGCACTATCCACCTATTTTTGGAATGTGATTATAGATGCCACGACTGCATTGAGGGAAGAGGGTGTTGGTCCATACAAATACAGTACTGTGCAAAAGTTCTAAGCAGGTATGGAAAAAATGCTTTCAAAGTATGAATACTTACAAAAATGGAAGTGTTTATAACTCATTTTTATCAGTTAACAAAATGCAAAGTGAATGAAAAAAAAAATTCTAAAATCAATATTTGGCGAGACCACAATTTGCATCTAGAAAAAAATCAAAGCATCAGTTCTTCTAAGTACACTTGCAAACAGTTTAACTCCTTAAGCCCCAGGCCATTTTCCGCTTTTGCGTTTTCGTTTTTTGCTCCCCTTTTTCCCAGAGCCATAACTTTTTTTATTTTTTGGTCAAAATGGCCGTGATAGAGCTTGTTTTTTGCGGGACGAGTTGTACTCTTGAATGACACCATTGGTTTTAACATATCATGTACTGAAAAGCGGGAACAAAATTCCAAGTGCGGTGAAATTGCAAAAAAAAGTGCAATCCCACAGTTTTTTTGTTTTTTTTTACCATGTTCACTAAATGCTAAAACTGATCTGCCATTATGATTCTCCAGGTCATTACGAGTTCACAGACACCAAACATGTCTACGTTCTTTTCTATTTAAGTGGTAAAAAAAATTCCAAAGTTTGTAAAAAAAAATAAAAAATTGTGCCATTTTCCGATACTCGTAGTGTCTCCATTTGTTGTGATCTCGGGTTGGGTGAGGGCTTATTTTTTGTGTGCCGAGATGATGTTTTTACTGACACCATTTTGGTGCAGATACAATCTTTTGATCGCTAGTTATTGCATTTTAATGCAATGTTGCGACGACCCAAAAATAATAATTCTGTCGTTTTGACTTTTTTTTCTCATTATGCCGTATAACAATCGGGATAATTCTTTTTTTTATATTGACAGATCGGGCGATTCTGAACTCAGCGATCCCAAATATGTGTATGTTTGATTTGAACGTTTAAATTTTTTGGATTTTTTAAAATATTTTTAAAACCTTTTTTTTTTTTTTTACTTTTGACATGGTTCAGTAATCTCCATCGGATACTAGAAGCTGCCATAACCCAATCGGCTCTGCTACATACAGACGATGATCAGATTGCCTATATGTAGCAGAATTGCTCACTTGCTATGAGGGCAGACCCCGGGCGGCGCTCATATAAATCCGGCAGTGACAATCATAGAGGTCTGTTGGAGACCTCTGGTTGCCATGCCAACCCATCAGTGACCCGCGATCATGTGACGGGGTCACCAATGGGCAGGATTTCCGGCGCGCTTGCCGGACGCGCGAGTTAAGTGCCGCTGTCTGCAATTGACAGTGGCATTTAACTAGTTAACAGCCGCAGGTGGATCGCGATTCCACCTGCGGCTGTTGCGGGCACATGTCAGCGCTGGAGCCCACACCAAACAGGGGGAGTCCGACATTGGCGTACTATTAAGCCCGATGTTGGAAAGGAGTAAAAAAAAAAAAACAACTCGGCAAGGAGGTTGAAAATTAACCGTAGATCTACTGTGGATGTAGGTGTAACATTTATGTTGGTACCTGCCCCTCTGTTTCCTTTTATTCTGCAGCGCTGCACTTTCATTGCTGGCAATGTAGGACAACAACACGGCAGTCCAATTTAATTACCTTTGACTTCCAGACACATAGCTTGGGGGTTAATACCTATCTTGTTTAGTATTAGCCAATTGTGAACCTTGGGTGGGCTCCTTAATCCCTGTTTCCCACTGCCAGTTATGAGTTCTGCTTTTAATTTTCTTACTATTCTGTCTGATTATTCAGGTCCTGATTCGTTATTTGCGTTTTTTGTTTTGTGGTATTAGTTGTTATTTTGGGTGCCAAATTCTTTCAAATGGGCACACGCGATTTATGAATTTGGTGAAAAGTCAAAAATTGTTGTTTTTTCTATCTTGAAATTTTTTTTGTGACTTTCTGGTGCCAAAGGTCACATGATAGACATCAAAAAATTGCACCATATTACTGGTGTACTCAATAAATGACACCTGGGGTGACTGGAGTGGAGATGTGCCACCTTCTGGGTGAAGGCCAGAGTAGGAATAGTTAGCCCAAAGCCTGAACATGGAAACCCTATTTAAAGCTGCTATAAAACCATGCGTGGTATCCCATAAAGTGGGCATTTCCATGAGATTCCGGATGTATAGTGATTTCTGTGTAAATTGTATGTTGTAACACATTGTGAGACCTGCTGACAGGTAGCACAAAAAGGGTTAATCTTCCCCACAGAGGCTTGTTCATGTGACCCAGCTCTGCTTGGTTTTCTGTAGCTTTTGGAAAGCTACTGCTCATGTACAGAACCACTTTACAGTCGCCTTGTGCAAATGCTTCTGTTTCTTCATGTAATCCTAGACAGACTGGATGATGCTCACTACTTCTAAGGGCCCCGTCTCACATAGCGAGATTGTGACGCAACAGCGATCTCAGCAGCGATCTCGCTATGTTTGACACATACCAGCGATCAGGCCCCTGCTGTGAATCGCTGGTCGTGTCAGAAATGCCTGGACTTTTTTTTGATCGCTGGTCTCCCGCTGGCCAGCACGCATCACTGCGTGTGGCAGGCAGGAGACCAGCGATCAGCTGGTAATCAAGGTACACATCGGGTTTCCAGGCGCGGGGCTGTGCCCGGAAACCCGATGCGTACGTTGGATACCAGCGCGTTGCTGCAGGGGAGCTGGTCACCAAGGGACACATCAGGTTTCCAGGCACCGCCCAGCGCCTGGAAACCCGATGTGTACCTTGGTTACCAGCTCCCTGCATCAGCGGGCTGGTATCTAACGCACACTCTGGGTTACTAAGCGACGTTACCCGCAGTGTCGCTGTCCTGATCGCTGCCTGTTTGGCAGCTCAGCAGCGATCATGTAGCGACACACCGGCAATCCTGACAAGTTCATATCGTTGTCGGGATCTTTGGTGCGTCGCTATGTGAGACGGGGACCTAAGACTTTATGCTGGCAATAGTTCTAAATGACATGGTGTGGATTAGTGATGAGCGAACGTGCTTGGATAACGTCTTATCTGTGCTCGGGTGTTATCTGGGCGTGCTCATATATTATGTTCCAGTCTCTGCGGCTGCATGATTTGTGGCTGTTAGACAGCCTAAACACGTGGGGACTGCCTGTTTATTAGGGAGCCCCCACATGTGTTTAGGCTAACAGCCACAAATCATGCAGCCGCAGAGACTAGAACATAATATACGAGCACGCCCAGATAACACCCGAGCACAGATAAGACGTTATCCCAGCACGTTCACTCATCACTAGTGTGGATGTTTGGGGTTGTTGTCCCTCTGCATAGCATACTTGGAGACCATTAGACGCCTCCCTGATGGTCATCCTCAGAAGAGCTGTGGTTAACTCTCCAGCATATGTGGAGCAACCTCCCTCGTGTACCTAGAAGAATTGATGCTTTGATGCTGATTTAAAGGCAAAAGGCCGCCACACAAAATACTGATCTGATGTTCATTTCTCTTTTGATCACTCACTTTGCATTTGGTTAATTGATAAAAAGTAAACTATAAACTCTTCTGTTTCCGAAAACTTCTTATTTTTGCAGCATTTTTTCCACACCTGCCTAAAACTCTTGCCCAGTGCTGCAGATATCATAGGCCTTTTACAGAGCGTTTAGAAAAGAATGCAGCAATATGGTCGCTCTATGGCCATTTCTATTAGAACAGTTTAATAAACATTATCTATTTTTTCCATGGCGATCGATACCGGTATCCCCCTCCCTCCATTTATAGGCTGACTTTCTGTTGGTATACGCTGCTCTGGGGGAGAGTTTGGTCCTCAGTATTAGCAAATCTTGCCCAGTGAGTCATAGTGCGACTACAATTTGTAGAATACATGTTATACTGAAAAAAGAGAAGAGTTTGCTAAAAAAAAATGTACTTTTGACTGCCAAATACTTCCAACTGTCCGGATTACACGATATGGATACATGATTGAATATTTCCCCATAGAATATCATCGATGGTCATGCTACTGTTTTCTTTTACTTTTTCAGCCTTTTAACCCCTTAAGGACCAGAAAAGTTTTCCTTTTTTGCACTTCCATCTTTTCCTCTCCTTATTCCAAGAGCTTTTATTTTTCCGTATGATTTTTTTTTTTTTTCGGGACGAGTTGAACTTTTGAATGGCATCATTCATATTATCATATAAGCTGTGAGTCGCCCGTAGCCAGGGCCTGTGGGGTACTCGGCACCGAGCCTGTTCACTTCAATGGGGGATGTCACGGGTAGCGCAGCTCGGTCCGTTGCCCTGGGGGCTCACCTCAATATGTGGGATATTTACAGGGGATTAAAGTATTTGCAGTTTGTTCGTGACGCCACCTGTGGTACCTGGTCAGGGTGACCAGCGCTGCAGGGTAGATCCTCTGAGGGGTTGTTACTGGGCAGCAAGGTGTTAAGTCTTCCACAGGCAAGAGTGATCCCTCAGGGTATATGGTGGTGTACGGGTGCAGGATCAATGAGGCAGACACACACACGAAAGTCTCTTTCTGTACCTTTACTGGTGGTAGTTACAGGCACGTCCCGGGAAGCTGTCAGGGTGGAGGATGCACTTCCAGTAATCCCACTGAGTAGGTGTATGGCCTCCTTACTCCAGTTGTGTGAGTTTCTGACCTGTGTGAAACGAAGTCTAACTCTGTCTTCAGTTATACGCTCGGCTGACTTTGTAGTGAGACCTTCTCTAGGATAGAACAGTGTCTCTGTATGCAGGGCCCTGCTAGACCCCCGTCTTCCTGACCCCGGTTACGTATCAGCTCTGATGGGCCCCTGCGACTTGAAGTCCCACAGGGTCTCCGGTATTTCCTACTAGTCGTGTAGATGCTAGCAAGCTCGGACCCGGTGTCTGGGGGTGCAGAGTAAAGGTAAGTGATCAATGCTGTTTCAACCTCTGTCACTCTCCTTTCCTTCCACTCGCCTTTCGTCCTACTTCGCCTTTAGCATAAGCACACTAGCAGTAAATGGCAGATTCCCCTTTCTCTTCACCGCTCTCAAAGCGACGGCACGCTTACTCACTGTAAATACCTCAGTTGACTCAGTTCTGACCAGACTTAGGCCTCTTTCACACATCCGGCGGGCGCCTGGCGGCGCCCCCGGCATTTTACCGCAGCGCCGCATGTGAAAAGCTTTCACACTTCCGGCGCCCAAAATGCGGTTTTTTGCCGGATGGTTTCTGATGCTTGGAGAGATAAGAAACCATCCGGCAAAAAAAAAAAACGTTACATGCAGCGTTTTTTTCCGGACGCCGCAATGTACATTTGCGCCGCATCCGGACAAAACCGCATGCAACGCATTGACATCATGCGGCGCTAATGCATGTCAATGCGAAAAAAGCCGCATGCGGCGCATCAGATTTTCAGATGCGGCGCTGCGGGAAAATGCCGGGGGCGCCGCAAGGCGCCCGCCGGATGTGTGAAGCCAGCCTTAAGTGGCTATCTCCCTCCACTCTAACTGGACTCCACAAAGTAAACTAAGTACAAACTGTAGTCTTTAGTCTTTCTGTAACTCTCTTTCTCTCTGCTCATCTGAGGTAAAAACTGACAACTGCCGTGTCTCAGCTGTCTGAGGAGATCTGAGGTAACTTGAGATCTCATCTAGTCTGAGGTAACTCACGTGTCTACACTGCCTTCATAAACTGCGGGGGAAGGGCTCCCTCTGGTGGATATAGGGAATAGTGCAGATGTGTTGTGTGCATATACAGGTCCTTCTCAAAAAATTAGCATATAGTGCTAAATTTCATTATTTTCCATAATGTAATGATTACAATTAAACTTTCATATATTTTAGATTCATTACACACCAACTGAAATTTGTCAGGTCTTTTATTGTTTTAATACTGATGATTTTGGCATACAACTCCTGATAACACAAAAAACCTGTCTCAAAAAATTAGCATATCAAGAAAAGGTTCTCTAAACGACCTATTACCCTAATCTTCTGAATCAACAAATTAACTCTAAACACATGCAAAAGATTCCTGAGGCTTTTAAAAACTCCCTGCCTGGTTCATTAAGGGTATGCCACACTAAACAATATCGCTAACGGGATCGCTAAAAAACGTCACTATTTAGCGATCCTGTTAGCGATGATTGTTCAGTGCGGCAGCTTCCAGCGACGAGCTTCCTGCTGTGATCTCGCTCGTCGCTGGAATCGTTCCGGACCCTATTTTCTCGTCGGCGCTCCCGCTGGGTAAGTATCTAATCGCTGTGTGGCACCTTTTCTTAGCGATTTAGCGGTACTTTTGTACCGCTAAAGTCGTTAAGAAGATCGCTAACGGCGATAGCGTCGTTAACTATATCGCTAAATGTGGCCGCATTTAGCGATATAGAAACAATCCCGCTAGCGATCGCATTAGTATGCGTCGTTATTGTGATCGCTAGCGGGATTGTTTAGTGTGGCAGTACCTTGACTCAAAACCCCCATCATGGGTAAGACTAGCGACCTGACTGATGTCAAGAAGGCCATCATTGACACCCTCAAGCAAGAGGGTAAGACCCAGAAAGAAATTTCTCAACAAATAGGCTGTTCCCAGAGTGCTGTATCAAGGCACCTCAATGGGAAGTCTGTTGGAAGGAAACAATGTGGCAGAAAACGCTGTACAACGAGAAGAGGTGACCGGACCCTGAGGAAGATTGTGGAGAAGGACCGATTCCAGACCTTGGGGGACCTGAGGAAGCAGTGGACTGAGTCTGGTGTAGAAACATCCAGAGCCACCGTGCACAGGCGTGTGCAGGAAATGGGCTACAGGTGCCGCATTCCCCAGGTAAAGCCACTTTTGAACCATAAACAGCGGCAGAAGCGCCTGACCTGGGCTACAGAGAAGCAGCACTGGACTGTTGCTAAGTGGTCCCAAGTACTTTTTTCTGATGAAAGCAAATTTTGCATGTCATTCGGAAATCAAGGTGCCAGAGTCTGGAGGAAGACTGGGGAGAAGAAAATGCCTGAAGTCCAGTGTCAAGTACCCACAGTCAGTGATGGTGTGGGGTGCCATGTCAGCTGCTGGTGTTGGTCCACTGTGTTTCATCAAGGGCAGGGTCAATGCAGCTAGCTATCAGGAGATTTTGGAGCACTTCATGCTTCCATCGGCTGAAATGCTTTATGGAGATGAAGATTTCATTTTTCAGCACGACCTGGCACCTGCTCACAGTGCCAAAACCACTGGTAAATGGTTTACTGACCATGGTATCACTGTGCTCAATTGGCCTGCCAACTCTCCTGACCTGAACCCCATAGAGAATCTGTGGGATATTGTGAAGAGAAAGTTGAGAGACGCAAGACCCAACACTCTGGATGAGCTTAAGGCCGCTATCGAAGCATCCTGGGCCTCCATAACACCTCAGCAGTGTCACAGGCTGATTGCCTCCATGCCACGCCGCATTGAAGCAGTAATTTCTGCAAAAGGATTCCCGACCAAGTATTGAGTGCATAACTGAACTTTATTATTTCATGTTTTTTTTGTTTGTTTTTAAAAAACACTTTTATTTTATTGGACGGTTGGAATATGTTAATTTTTTGAGACAGGTTTTTTGTGTTATCAGGAGTTGTATGCCAAAATCATCAGTATTAAAACAATAAAAGACCTGACAAATTTCAGTTGGTGTGTAATGAATCTAAAATATATGAAAGTTTAATTGTAATCATTACATTATGGAAAATAATGAAATTTAGCACTATATGCTAATTTTTTGAGAAGGACCTGTAGGTCACTGTGGGTTTACCTTCTGTTGCATCCTCCTGGGAACGTGGCTCCAGTCACAGCTGGGCTACACACTGGCATTCACAGTAGTACTGTCCAGACAGGCACGAGGGTCTTCAGCAGACTCCCAGCTGTTATGGGCAATCATCGGCACCCTACGATAGCATCATGTGGGTGCCGATGAGCGGGTAAAACAGCAAATGAGACAAATGCTGTAAGTGCCACTGTCAGAAAATGACAGATGTATTTAACAGGTTCACATCCGTAGGTGCAGTTCCACTGAATGACACAGCCATCATCTCCTGGGAATGCAGCGGGCTCAGCTCCTGAACCCGCTGCATTCTTCATATGCGGACCAATGCCATACATATACGGCGCTGGTCGTTTTAGGGGTTTATGTGCTGCAAACGACTCCTCATTCCCGTCCGTATCTCCCAGACAGGACAGTTACAGTTGATAAAAACCTCCCAACTATTAGGGGCTAGAGACCACCCTTTATATTTCTATTGTAACTCATTAATTATTGATTACATGACACAATTGGCTCTTCTATCTGTCTGATGTTATAATGGCTGCCTGTTTCCTCAGGTACTATTATACACACTCATATTCCCTTCCCTAAACTTCTGCATTATGCAGCATGTTTCTACGTTTTCATGTTTGTCCTCTAAGCTAATTATAGCCAGCAATCTGCCAGTAGATCTATTGTCCAAAACTTCTCCTGTGCTGCACTTATAATCTGGATTATTTCACCCCAGGCCAAACATTACTTCATGGTACAATGAGAATGACAAGATGTCATCATATGTTTCTTTAACAATATAAAGCAAGAAATCCCATGACAAGCATTGAGTAATAAAATAAAATAGAAAAAAGAATAGAAAAAAAGGAAGAGAGGGCGGCTTGAGAGTAAGAAAGGGGGCCTGTGCTATAATCTTATAAAACCAAGGCCTCATTTGCAAGTTGTGGATTATCCATGTCAACCAGATTTTAGTGAATTTGAGATTGGGATTTATTAGATTTCCATATAGCTTTTTATAGATTAACAATCCATCCAGTCTGGGTTTAATTTTTTGAAAAAGAGTTTCTTCCGAGCTTTAGATGCTAATTCTATGCAATGCAAAATATGGGACCAGGCCCAGCCAGCCCCGTTCCACGGTCTCTTTAGTTACACCCAGTTCTGATTCCCATTTAGTTATATAGTTATGAGAGGTGGCAACACGTTCAGTATTCGGTTAGTATTTTATATCAGTACAGTATTTGTAAGCCAAAATCAGGAGAGGAAAAGTATAATAGAAACACGTCGCCACTTCTACATTTATCACCCACTCCTGATTTTAGCTTACAAATACTGATGTAAAATACTGAACAAATACTGAACGTGTGAACGTGGCCTTAATGAGAGAGGAGACTGAATAGTCCCGACTGGAGTAAGAATTGTGGTGTAGCGAATGCCGCCACTCGTCATGGATTTGATGTGCGGCAGTTACCCCTTCCTGTCCTGCCCCTGCTCCATCCACTTTGCTGTTGCTCGGCGAAAATGTTGTAGAACTCCTAAAAGTTGCAAAATTTTAGTGCAGGGTCGAGTTTTTTGTGACTAGGGAGAGGCCTGTCAATCCACACTAGCTGCAAAAATTGTGGATGCCTTTTGATAATTGTGCATCTTTGAAGTTTCATCTCTCAAAGCACCAGTTTTTTTTTTTGTAATATTAGCATAAAATTACGGTATATATCATTGGAAAGATAGTTTAGTGTAGGATGTAATGTAGCAAGTTTTATGAAATTATTAATAGTAGAACAGCAGATGTAGACAAGAAATGGGAAGCACATGCAAAAAAAAGCCCTAAAAACAAATATTCAAAACTCTTCAGCATGTAAGTACTTAGTTGGGAAACCTTCAGTCTTAAAGGCAGCGACATAACGATCGCAGGAGATGCAACTACAACCAGACCCAGAGGTGATGGGGGCCCACTTGGATCCGTAGGCAGACACTGCTTTTCACTGAATCCATGTTTCCATAAAGTGAATACAGTTAAAAACTGGTGGAGCAAAGAGCTCTTGGCTCCCTGCTCGGCCACCTGAATTGGTAAAGTCATGCGTTGCCTAAGGCCTGCGGCTTACTAGAGCTCGGTTGTATGGAGTAACTCGGATGGTGCAGTGATGTTACAGCATCGTGCTGCCTGCTGGGACGAGAGAACATTTCACTGCTTGTAATAGCAGCGGGGTGAGGTGAGTTTTTTAAACTGAGAATTGGTGCATAGGATCTATGAGTGGAGACAAAAAGGGGAAATTGCTTTTGTACAGGGGCAAAGGGGGCATTATTATTATATGGGGGCACAAATAGGGCATTAATGTATTATAGAACCACAAAGAGGGACAATTATTGTGTGGGGCACAAAATGGGACATCATTTTTATGGGGTCGCAATCGGGGACACACTAATTGTATGGGGGCATAAACTGGGACATTAGAAAGGGGACATGACGTCTGTATGGGGGAATAAAATGGCATTATTTCATTATGGTGGTATAAAGGAGGCACTATAACTGTGTTGAGCTAGAAGGAGTACAGTATTAGTTGCGGGTGGCACAAAACTGACATGACAATGGGGATGGAATTATTACTGTGTTGGATACTAAAGTTTGTTTAGAGTTTTATAGGTGTTATAATGTGCTTCTATCAATTGTGTTTTGCTCCTTGGTTGCTTCTTGAATCAGCCCCATAAATTTTCAATGTTGTTAAGTCCAGGGCAATATCCGGGCCATGATATCAGTGTAATATGATTATCCTGAAACTACATTTTGCACACAGCAGCATGACACGGAGCTGAATCCTGGTGAAATATAAAGACTTCATTATCCTGCTAATGTACAGAAGGCTTCAGCTCTGGCTCATGTATTCTATTTATCTATATTTTGGCATTTACAGTCCATACCGTTTGCTATCAAACATCCTCATATAATAACACTAAGTAGGTGCTCTATGGTAGGTGTAATGCCATCCGGGTTCTACTCTTCTATTTCCTTATGTACTTTATGTCATCATCACTAACGAATACAGAAATTCCAGTCTCATCACTCAAGATGATCCTGTCCCATTCTTCCTCTGTTCAGTTAACATAGATTTTAGCCCTCTGTAGTCTTGTAAGGGGTCAGCCCCTGCCAAGAACAAGATTACACTTTGACTTTAAGAGACAAGGCTCCCCTCTCATTTGTGTGCACTTGGACTTATCCTTTTCCTTTTGCAGCTTGCTGTGTGTTGGTTTGAACAAGAAGCAGAAAGTGTCTGATCCAGAAGTGAGAGACTGTTCCCTGTGTCACAAAGAGAGTACAATAAGGGGACCTGAACACTGAGAGACTGTTAAATGAATTAGCGGTTTTAAAGGAGAAGATAGTGCCCTGTTAACGCAGGATATGCTAGCAGGATCATGTTAGAAGGAAAGGGTCGCATAGCACAGCCAAGTCGATTTTCCCTGTAACCTGAAGGAAGAGCGCAACACAGCTAACTCAGCTCAACTACATTGGGACCAAGCCAAAATGAACAGACTCTTGTCCTAAGCGCTGCAGAACTGTGAGTGTGACACCGGTGTTCAACTGTGTTAGGGTTTAGAGCAGGTTTCTCTAGTTAGGACACTGTAGCTGCGCAGCCTGATTATTGGAAGTCAGGAAGGAATTTAGAAGAGAGTAGTGTACAGAAAGTGTTTATACTGTTTGTATTGAAGTTTGTATTGCCATTGATGGAGCACAGCTTGTGTAAGGTTCTATTTCTGCCAACTTGTATGTAGTACAGTTCATATAGCGTCTTGTGCTTGGGTGCGATGAAAACACAGGAGTCACAGGTTTGATATAGAAAAGTCCTGTATTACTTCATACAAGTTGGCAGAAATAGTCACACAGTTTGCAGACACAGAAACAGGAGACACAGCAGGCCAGAGTAATCCAAGCTCAGCAATCACTCTCCAATACAGATTCAGGATCTTCTTCTCTGTTACCGTAAGTCCATGCAAACGTGGGTCTTTCAAAGAGCAGGGTTCAGAGTCCACAAGTGCTTCAGAGTTCCTCAGTAGGAATAGCTGGAGTACAAGGTCCAAGGCTTACAGGAGTCAAGTCACAGGTTCACTGCAGGCTAGATTCTGAAGCACTGATTGCTCAGCTGTGGCTGCTTAAGAAGCAAAGGAGAGAATCAGGGCGGGAACATGCAAGTTGGAAACTCCATTTTGACTGAGGGCAAGATAGCTGCAGCAAGACAGAAAGTAAAATGGCTGACGAACAAACTGAGTTTCAGGAATATATACATAG
This sequence comes from Oophaga sylvatica, assembly GCA_033576555.1. Taxonomy (NCBI): domain Eukaryota; kingdom Metazoa; phylum Chordata; class Amphibia; order Anura; family Dendrobatidae; genus Oophaga; species Oophaga sylvatica. The sequence goes on along the minus strand of JARQOD010000004.1, from coordinate 541,061,907 downwards.
AACCTTACAGCTTGTGTGACACATTCCAGATATTTCTCTTTGTATTTAATATTACTGTCTTCATTACAAGAACCATTGTCTTATTTTCCAGCATAAAATGTTCTGTCTTTAAATAAAGCCGGTGTTTGGTTTCTGCCTCCTCGTCAACTGTACCATACTCGACTCCTGCCCCGCCGGTGTCATTCTGGCACTGCTTCAAGTGCAGGGTATGGCCACAAAAATGGAGGCAGCCAACAGCAATGGTAATGTTAATGTGAGTACCACAGGCAATTTTAGAACCCCTGCAAGGGCCCTCCCTATGGGCACGTTGTTTAGCGTACTGCACAAATTTGACTGCCAGAATATGCACAGTCTGACTGGGTGACCAGATTGCAGATTGCAGCCTAGAGGTACCAGTGGAGATCGCTCTGGATGCCCTGGAGGGTGAGGCCCGCAGAAACGTCTTCCTGCAAACGGAAGCCATGCGTAACACCTTGAAAGAGATAGTGAAATTTCAGGAGGAGATATACTGTGAAACAGCTAGTGTGGGGCATCTCCAGGTAAAGTTCTTTTACCAGCTGCAGCGGGAAGGGGAAGCGGTCTCCCAATATGCAACGGTGCTACAGGAAGTACTACCTGAGGTGCGAAAGGAAGAGGCTCTGATCATAGTACAAGATCTGCAGAGATCCCTGAATATTATGCAAAAGAAGCTGATTGAAATGGAAAACTGGATGTGGACCAGCTCTGCTCCTGAGGCCGCCTACCAGACCCAGCAATATTCCTATCGGGCCTTCACCCAGGCTCCTTAACCTAAGCTTCCCTATGCAAGTCTGCTGAACCCCTATGGTCTTCCACCTACTATGCCTGTATGTGGACTGTTCCACCAAGTTCCTCAATATCCTCCACCGGCGAGCCCTTGTCCTGAGCTGATCTATCCGGGTCCCCAGCATCCTCCACACCGATGCTGGCTAGTCAGGTTCTAAGGGCGCCTCCTGCACGCAGGCGAAGAGAGGATTGTCAGGACGCACAGTGTTGGCAGTGTGGAAGTAGATGACACTTCGCTAGAGGGTGTCGAAGTGATTTGCAAGGACACCCAGAACCACTGTTAAAATTCTGGCCCCCGCAGTAGTGGGACACACTGTGGGGGAGGTAGATGGACAAGTCATTCAGCACAACTCCGAACATCTGGTTGCAGTGTGTCCCATCCTGCGAGCTTAATTTAAAGGCATGCCAGTGGACTGCTTAGTGGATACCAGGTCACAGGTAAAGACCATACCTGAGTCGTTCTTCAACTGTTACTTTCAATCGATGGCCAAGCCACAGCGGGAGATGCTGATCCGGTTAACAGCGGCTAATCAGCAACCGATCCCCGTCACAGGGGGTCGTGTGGATGAAGGTGCGACTATGTGGACAAGATGTGGGAAGAAAAGGCATCCTGATGGTTCCCAAGCCATTCAAAGAAGATGTAACTGTGATAATGGGCATGAATATCCTGCAAGAGTTGGACCAGATCATGTTCACTAAGCGGGGGCCTGGCTACTGGAAACAGGCCACGCCGCACAAACCCACCCAGAAAGCATTCCAACAGCTGATCCGCGTCTGTGAGACACAGAGGAGCGTCCTGGTATAGCAGTCTGTAGGAGTTATTCGAGTTTATCTCATCTCCTGTTGGGACACAATCCTGCCACTGTCTGTGGGAACCTTCAGAAACCTTTTACGTGGTTATCGAATCGGTGGGCCTAGGAGAAGTAGGTCAGAATGCCCTGGTAGCCCGTACATTTGCATTGGTCCATAGTGGATCAGTACTCATCAAAGCTATGAATGTGGGACAGAGAGAAGTCTGCTTAACACCAGAAGTGGAGCTAGCTAGTGTATATCTACATCAAGACGAAGTGCTGAGTCGGAAATAAGTGACCCTAGCCCTGGTAGGTGATGCCTTCTGGACACTGGTAGTGACAGCCAAAATAGAAGAGGCCCTGACTCCGGAATGGAATGGGCGAGCCATCTTTGCCAAAATGGGGGTGGATGTGAATTCTCTTGATCAGGATCGTATACAAGCAGCTGAAGCAATGCTCGCTACGCCGATGACTTCGGCTGCACAGATGTCATCACCCATGAGAGACCGACAGGGGACACTTCTCCTCTCCGAGAAAGATATTGACAGATACCCCCCAAGCTGTACCACGAAGTGAAGACATTGTTGAAACAGATATTGGACTCTGATTCATACCCTCGCATTGAGGAGCCCATGACGGCCCTAGGGAAGGCTAAATACTTCTACACTCTGGATCTAGCTAGCGGGTACTGGCAGGTACCGATGGCTGAAAAAGACAAGGCAAAGACATCATTCATACCCCCATGGGACTGTTTGAATTTAACAGAATGCCATTCGGACTATCCAATGCACCAGGTATGTTCCAGCGGCTGATGGAGAAGTGCCTGGGAGACCTGAACTTTAAAGCCACTCTATTATACCTGGACAGCATAATTGTGTTACCTTTCAAGAACACCTTAACAGACTCGGGCAGATACACGGGCAATTGCGGGCCCATGGCCTGCAGGTAAAGCCAAAGAAGTTTCATCTTTTCAAGAAGGAGATTGAGTATCTGGGCCATAAGGATTCTGCCTTCTCAAGACAAACTAGCTGCAATACAGCAATGGCCAGCGCCCAGAACCCTGCAGGAGTTGAAAGCCTTCCTTGGATTGACCGGGTACTATCGACGGTTCATCAAAGACTATGCGAAAATAGTGGGTCCTCTGAACGAACTTCTAAGGAGGATGGCTGCAGTACCCAAGAATCGAAGCATACCCTGGGAACAGAAGCAGGATGAGGCCTTCCAGACCCTATAAGAAGCCCTGTGTAAGCCAGACCCCCATCCTGGATTATGCAGACTTCTATAAGCTGTTCCTCTTATACACTGATGACAGTATCTATGGACTAGGAGCAGTCCTTATGCAAGTGCCGTAGCTAAAAGACATTCTCCTCAGCGCTGCAGAACTGTGAGTGTGACAATGGTGTTCAACTGCGTTAGGGTTTATAGCAGGTTTCTCTAGTTAGGGCATTGTAGTAGCGCAGCCTGATTATCGGAAGCCAGGAAGGAATTTAGAAGAGAGTAGTCTACAGAAAGTGTTTATACTGTTTGTATTGAAATTTGCATTGCCATAGCTGGAGCGCAGCTTGTGTGACACATTCCAGATATTTCTTTTTGCATTTAATATGCATTCAATTTGCATTACGAGAACGTTAGTCTTATTTTCCAGCATAAAATCCTCCACTTCAGTCTTTTCAAACATTGGGGGATAAAAATGATTTTTTTAATGTAATTTGAGCATTTAGTCCAAATCCTTTCAGTCTGCGCCAACCAGTCCTTGCACTCAACTTCAAACCACAGTGAGACAATGTATTTCTATGGGCTCAGATGATTTTTGTCTGTTACTTACACTCAGTCTATACATTCTATACAGTCTATACATTCTTTTATTATCACCTACTGTTGTGCACCTTTTCCTGCCTTTTCCAGTCTGGTTTTGTAGTAACTAAGTCTCCTTATACCTCTTCAAAAGTTTTAAAATAGGATGGAGATGGAGACCATGTATACCAGGATGGGGGGCCATGTATACCAATATGGGGATGGAGGCCATGTATACCAGGATGGGGGGCCATGTATACCTGGATAGGGGCCATGTATACCAGGATGGGTGTCATATATACCTGGATGGAGGGCCATGTATTCCAAGGTGGGGATGGGGGCCATGTATACCAGGATGGGGGGTCATGTATACTAGGATGGGGGGCCATGTATACCAAGATGGGGATGGGGGCCATTTATACCAAGATGGGGATGGGGGCCATGTATACCAGGATGGCGGACCATGTATACCAGGATAGGGATGAGGGCCATGTATACCAGGATAAGGGAACATGTATACCAGGATAGGGATCATATATAGCAAGATGGGGGGCATATATACCAGGATGGGGATCATATATACCAAGATGTTGGATACTAGTACAGAATTTGGGGACATTACCCCTATAACAGTGTCAGCAGCAGATCCCCCCACCCTCCTATATAACAGTGCGTCATGACCACATTTTTTGCTTCAATTTTTTTTTCTATTTTTCTTCTCTAAAACCTTGGTGCGTCTTATGGTCCGGTGCATCTTATAATCCAAAAAATACAGTAACTTCTTTGGTGATGTTTCCATTGATTTTTCTTCTAATTTCATCATGTGTAGCTTTATTTCTTTGGGTTTTTTTTCTATGTATATTATCAATTTTCTTGTCTATAATTGCTGTTATATTACAAATTCTTTAATGAAAAGTGTTACACTCTGCATTAATGTATCTTTTCAATAATATATTATTTTATGATATTAATATTACTAAAAAAAAAAAAAAAAAAACTAACGTGTTATTCAGTGATCAAATGTCAAAAATGTACTTTTTTTCAAAAGTTTTACAAAAATTTAAACCGCTAAGGTAGCTGAGCATACGGGGAGAAACCATCAGGGACCGGCGGTTTAGACTAGTCCTCTTGCTCCTACGACACAGCATTTCAGCTGTCTGATTTATGCTGCTCGTAGTTCTGGCAGCATTATTCAACTGACAGATTCAATTTAACAGATTCAATTTAATTAATGATAATAATAATAACGTAATATATAATTGTCCCCCTGATCAGAATTTCAGTTGAAGTGCATACTACAGACGCAGTAATGCCCCTATACCAGTACAGAATATGAGTAATATTATGTGCTAGGGGAGATATGGTGGGAGCAGACTACTAGCACTGTATGAGTGATCTCTGCCAGTGTCAGTGTGTGATGTACCTGTCATGTACATAGATTATAATCATGGATGGCCTGGATGTCACATATGTATAATGCAGTCCATGCAGGAGTGAAGCATGTACCCCAAATAACCAGACTATATAGATGCAGCAGGTTGTCACTGTAGCAGAGCGAAGGTTGTCACTGTGATATAAGTAAGCTAGGGAAAACCAATCATTTATCTGAAAGCAGGTGAACAACAAATTCAGCTCTGCTACATCTGTATGTTAAAACCATGTCATGCAAATACAAACATTGGTAAAAAAAATAAATAATGTATCATATTAAAGCTGAGCACGGTGAAAAAATGCATATGACAAGCAGTATTTAACATTGTACCCAAAACCTCTAGAGCAGGGAGTGCAGGATACACGGCATTACCGGGGGGGGGGGGGCACGCCATGAACACCACTCTAATATTGGGTCATATGGAAGCATTGAGGAGGGAAATCATTCTCTTGGGACCCTCTTCTATTGGAGCAAAGTGCCGCTATCTGTGAGCTGTGTTCCCTCTGGCGGGTACAGCCCATCCATGTACATTTATTTAGCCACAAATGTCGCTCTGATGCCAACTGCATTTCTAGACACAACTATCTATACAGCATATATAGACTGGTCTGACTGGCGACTTGACAAGTCCAACAATCTGTCCATCCCTGCACTACATTTTTACATATTTAAAGTTGCTATCAAATTTTTTTTCATACTCCTCAATTGCAAATTAGGTTTATTAATAAAATTCTCAAACTTTCTATTGTTTTCAATAAGCCAGTCAAACACAAACAATGGAAATAACTGAACACAACTAATCTGACAACTGGTTTCTCCAAATTCAAAACAAAATGTCACTTTTACTGACTCTTGCAGTCTCAGAATTATTCACCCTTTCATGACTAGCGACTTCAGTACTTTGAACAGTCCCTCTGGCTGTTATGACCTGCTGCACATGTGATGCATAGTCAGGCAGCGATCCTTATGAATATTAGCCCATTCTTTAGGGCAGGGTTCCCCAACTCCAGTCCTCAAGGCCCACCAACAGTTCATGTTTTCAGGATTTCCTTAGTATTGTCCAGGTGATAATTGCATCACTTGTGCAATACAACGGAAATCCTGAAAACATGACTTGTTGGTGGGCCTTGAGGACTGGAGTTGGGGAACCCTGCTTTAGGGGGAATGACTTCCAGTTCGTTAATATTCTTGAGTTTGTGTGGTGGAACCACATAAAATTCCTCCAAGAATTTTCTATGGGGTAGAAGTCAACAGCATGTGAATCTTCCAAGTCGGTGGTGGACTATAAAGTGTGAATTGTGATTGGAGGTCCAATGATGCCTAAGCTTCAGCTTCATCACAGAAGACAAGACTTTTTCTCTTATGATTCTTGACATGTGGATGAATCCATCTTGCCTTCCAAACACTGCAGGTTTCGATTCGAGTGCCCAGAGGAAGTAAAGAAAGCAGCGCCAGAGCATCACCGAGCCCCCGCTGTGCTTCACTGTAATTATCACCGAACTCACGCTGTGCTTCACTGTAATCACCGAACCACCACTGTGCTTCACTGTAAATCATCACTGAGCCCCCACAGTGCTTCATTGTAATCATCACTGAACCCCCGCTGTGCTTCACTGTAATCATCACTGAGCCCCCGCTGTGCTTCACTGTAATCATCACCGAACTCGCGCTGTGCTTCACTGTAATCACCGAACCCCCACTGTGCTTCACTGTAATCACCGAAACCCCACTGTGCTTCACTGTAATCACCGAAACCCCACTGTGCTTCACTGTAATCATCACTGAGCCCCCACTGTGCTTCATTGTAATCATCACTGAACCCCCGCTGTGCTTCACTGTAATCATCACCGAACTCACGCTGTGCTTCACTGTAATCATCACCGAACTCGCGCTGTGCTTCACCGTAATCATCACCGGACCCATGCTGTGCTTCACTGTAACCATCACTGAGCCCACGCTGTGCTTCACCGTAATCATCACCAAACCCATGTTATGCTTCACTGTAACCATCACTGAGCCCCTGCTGTGCTTCACCGTAATCATCACTGAACCCATGCTGTGCTTCACTGTAACCATCACTGAGCCCACGCTGTGCTTCACCGTAATCATCACCGAACCCATGCTATGCTTCACTGTAACCATCACTGAGCCCCTGCTGTGCTTCACCGTAATCATCACCGAACTTATGCTGTGCTTCACTGTAACCATCACCGAGCCCACGCTGTGCTTCACCGTAATCATCACCGAACCCATGCTGTGCTTCACTGTAACCATCACTGAGCCCCCGCTGTGCTTCACCGTAATCATCACCGAACCCATGCTGTGCTTCACTGTAACCATCACTGAAACCCCACTGTGCTTCATTGAAATCATCACCGAAACTCCGCTGTGCTTCTCTGTAACCATCACTGAGCCCCCACTGTGCTTCACTGTAATCATCACTGAACCCCCGCTGTGCTTCACTGTAATCATCACCGAACTCACGCTGTGTGCTTCAATGTAACCATCACTGAGCCCCCACTGTGCTTCACTGTAATCATCACCAAACCCTGCTGTGCTTCAATGTAACCATCACTGAGCCTCCCTGTGCTTTGCTGTAATCATCACCGAACCACGCTGTGCTTCACTGTAACATCACCGAACCCCGCTATGCTTCATATAGCCATCAATGAGCCCCCGCTGTGCTTTGCTGTAATCATCACTGAACCCACACTGTGCTTCACTGTAATCATCACTGAGCCCCCGCTGTGCTTTGCTGTAATCACGAAACCATGCTGTGCTGTAATCATCAACCGAACCCCTGCTGTGCTCCTCTGTAATCATCACCGAACCCCCTGCGTGCTTCACTGTAATCACATGAGCCCCCGCGTGCTTCACTGTAATCATCACCGGCCCCCACTGTGCTTCACTGTAATCATCACTGAGCCCCCGCTGTGCTTCACTGTAATCACTGAGCCCCCCACTGTGCTTCACTGTAATCATCACCAAGCCCCACTGGACTTCACTGTAATCATCACCGAGTGTCCCGCTGTGCTTCGCTGTAATCACTGAGCCCCCGCTGTACTTCACTGTAATCATCATCGAGCCCACGCTGTGCTACACTGTAATCATCACCGAGCCCCGCTGTGCTTCACTGTAATCATCATGAGCTCCCGCTGGCTTCACTGTAATCATCGAGCCCCAGCTGTCTTCACTTCACTGTAATTATCACTGAGCCCCCACTGTGCTTCACTGTAATCATCACGAGCCCCGCTGTGCTTCACTGTAATATCACCGATGCCCGCTGTTCTTTGCTGTAATCACTGAGCCCCCGCTGTACTTCACTGTAATCATCGAGCCCCCGCTGTGCTTCACTGTAATCATCACGAGCTCCCGCTGTGCTTCCTGTAATCACTGAGTCACCACTGTGCTTCACTGTAATTATCACTGAGCCCCCGCTGTGCTTCACTGTAATCACCGAGCCCCCGATGTGCTTCACTTCACTGTAATTATCACTGAGCCCCCTGTGCTTCACTGTAATCACACATGTCCACTGACTGGTCTTCACTGTAATTATCACTGAGTCCCTGCTGTGCTTCACTGTAATTATCACTGAGCCCCCACTGTGCTTCACTGTAATCATCACTGAGCCCCCGCTGTGCTTCACTGTAATCACTGAGCCCCCCCGCTGTGCTACACTATAATCATCACCGAGCCCCCATTGTACTTCACTGTAATCATCACTTAGCGCCCGCTGTGCTTCATTGTAATCACTGAGCCCCCACTGTGCTTCACTGTAATCATCACCAAGCCCCCACTGTGCTTAACTGTAATTATCACTGATCCCCCACTGTGCTTCACTGTAATCACCGAGCCCCCGCTGTGCTTCACTTCACTGTAATTATCACTAAGCCCCCACTATGCTACACTGTAATCATCACTGAGTCCCTGCTGTGCTTCACTGTAATTATCACTGAGTCCCTGCTGTACTTCACTGTAATCATCACTGAGCCCCCCGATGTGCTTCACTGTAATCCACATGAGTCCCCGCTGTGCTTCACTGTAATCATCACTGAGCCCCTGTTTGCTTTACTGTAATCACTGAGCCCCCGCTGTGCTTCACTGTAATCATCACTGAGCCCCTGCTGTGCTTTACTGTAATCATCACTGAGCCCCCGCTGTGCTTTACTGTAATCATCACTGAGCCCCCGCTGTGCTTTACTGTAATCATCACTGAGTCCCTGCTGTGCTTCACTGTAATCATCACTGAGCCCCGCTGTGCTGCCCTGTAATCATCACTGAGCCCCCGCTGTGCTTCACTGTAATCATCACTGAGCCCCTGCTGTGCTTCACTGTAATCACTGAGCCCCTGCTGTGCTTTACTGTAATCATCACTGAGCCCCGCTGTGCTGCCCTGTAATCATCACTGAGCCCCCGCTGTACTTCACTGTAATCATCACTGAGCCCCCGCTGTGCTTCACTGTAATCATCACTGAGCCCCCGCTGTGCTTCACTGTAATCATCACTGAGCCCCCGCTGTGCTTCACTGTAATCATCACTGAGCCCCCGCTGTGCTTCACTGTAATCATCACTGAGCCCCCGCTGTGCTTCACTGTAATCATCACTGAGCCCCCTCTGTGCTTTACTGTAATCATCACTGAGCCCCCGCTGTGCTTCACTGTAATCATCACTGAGCCCCCGCTGTGCTTCACTGTAATCATCACTGAGCCCCCGCTGTGCTTCACTGTAATCATCACTGAGCCCCCGCTGTGCTTCACTGTAATCATCACTGAGCCCCCGCTGTGCTTCACTGTAATCATCACTGAGCCCCCGCTGTGCTTCACTGTAATCATCACTGAGCCCCCGCTGTGCTTCACTGTAATCATCACTGAGCCCCCACTGTGCTTTACTGTATTCATCACTGTGTCATCATGCTTGTGCTTTTGGGTCTGTAGACATGATGTTTTGGAGTTCGGACAGGAAGATACTCAGCATTTATTATGTTCCTTACTGTGCAAACTGAAATCTCGGTGTCTGCTGCCACTCGACCACCGGCCTCTCTAGGGATCTGGTGGCTCCCGGTGGCAATTCTGCTACGTCCAGCGGGTACAGCCAGCATTCATACAACTTTTAACTTTTGAAACAAGTCTTTGGGTCCGTGAAAATCAGGCAAAGCACTTGGATGGCATCAGTATGCAGTCCGTGATTAACATTGCAATGGATGGCAGACGCTTTTATGGTACCAAGCACTGATAAAACTCGGATACAAAACATGAATGAATAAGAGGCCATGTGCAAACAAGACATATTACAACATCTATTCACAGAGGTGAATAATTCTGAGGCTGCACTAGTCGGGTATAGTGGCATTTTGTGTTGAATTTGGAGAAACCACTGATTTATTAGTTGCGTTCAGGGATCCAGAAGCACTCCAGCTGTTGTTTAACTACAACTCCCAGCATGCTAAATGGCTTGTTGGAAGTTGTAGTTCTACAACAGCTGGAGTGCTGCTGACCCCTGACATACGCTATATACACGGTGGGCCATTTATATGTCACATGACCCTCTTCCCATTGGAAAAAGTTAAAGTTGGATCCAAAATGGACGACTTCAAAATGGCCGCCATGGTCACCACCCATCTTGAAAAGTTTTCCCCCTCCCATATACTAATGTGCCACAAACATGAAGTTGATATCACCAACCATTCCATTTTATTTAGGTGTATCCATATAAATGGCCCACCCTGTACATTCAATAAGATCATATCCTGTGAATTGTATATTTTTCTTTTATCTTTAAAGATATTAGTTGCAAATAAAGTTTTTGTTTTTTTAATTGTTTAATGAAAAAGTATAGCATTATCTAATGTACATTGTGTATCAATTCCTCACAGATCTCAAAGTCTCTGATATCTGTATGTGAATGGCGACTTTCACTGTCCTGGTCAGTGATGGACTGATGAGCCCTAGCAGACGTGAAAGTCTCTCTTTTTGCCGTGTCCTTTTCATGTCATGTAGAGGAGGGGTAGTTTGATGGCGAGCCGGTCATGTTATTGCTCACCTGGTTGTCAGCAGGTAGTCTCGGCATAGACGCTGCTCTCCCATGTCCTTCCATCACAAGGTACTGCTCGCTGTCAGAATAACCATCCCGATTCATCTCTGTCATTTCTACTAACTAAAAGGTAAGAAAGAAGTATATAGGATATATATCCCACGAGAAAAAGTGTATGTATGACAGGATGAGATGAATGACATTTTCCAGACCTGTGAGTCCGGCCAGCTGTTGGTGTTGTCCTGGACCCTCACCCTCTCCGGACTCCAGGTTCCTGTCTTCTGGAACATTTGCTGTGCTCTCTGTGTCATCCAGGACTGGCTTTCCTTCATGCCACCCTCAGGAATACCCCTTAAATACCAACATTCAAATATCATCGAAATGTTTTGAAGTTTATAAACTTCTTCTTCAAGACAACCACGATCATGGTCGTCCTGAAGAAGAAGTTCATATACTTTGAAACGCATTGACAAATAAACCACTTATACTCGGACTGTCATTCTCCATCCTTCCTACACGTCAGCGCAGAAATAACCAATTTATTTCCCCATTACCTAAAGGTTTACGATACATCTGCCGTTCGGAAAACTTTGATCAGTCGGCATTAGTTTAATGTCCATTTTACACAAGCAGACCGAAGTAAGCTTTGCGCATTGAGCCATTTTAAATAAATCTGTAATAGATCGCTCAACTGCGCACAGGCTGCCATAGTTCAGGACAGTGCGAGTCCTGTTTATATGGGTCGATGTACCGCCAAGAAAGATGACTAAAAGATCGTTTCACCTGATGAGCGGTTTGCTGGGCCATCGGGTGATCGGCGGCCTGTTTACACAGCAAGATAATTGGTAAACATGTGTTATTAAAAACGATGATCTCTCAGTCTGTATGTATCTTCAGTCATGTCTCCTGTAAGGAAGGACCAAAAATGAATGATCTGTCCTCTTACCCACCAGTGGCACCTGGAGGAGATGCTGTTATGATGTGATGTAAAGTTTGGAAGCCATATATGTCAATGCGTTAGCATATATCAGACGTGCTGGCAAATTTATATTGGAGACTTCTATAGAGAAGATGAGTCTGGATAGTCAATTAACCATGTCAACATATGTTGCTTTTGGGTGATAAAGGATATAAAAACCCAATGCAACAAAAAGAAAGGCCAATCCCTGACATCTTGTCTGTGTTATACGTCCTCTGTGAACATTGTTCTGTTTCAAAACTTATGTACTGCTATACAGTACACTGCTCCGCTGTGCAGTCGTGTCAATAAGAACTGTCTCGCTCAAGAAAACGCGTCAGTGATTTCCAATATCCATTAATAACACATATGGTATTTGTATAAAATCGGGAAATTTTATGCAGGACTTACATATCCCCCCCTGGCTCCTGAGAAGTCATCAGAGGATTCAATCCCATTGGACCATCTTGTGTGGGTGAGGGAGGCTCCATCCTTTGGAACATTAGAGGTGTTCGGTTCTGGAAAAGTCATAGTTAAATGAAAAAAAAAAAAGGTAAAATAAATAGTAAAAAGATAAAGTATATGTAAAAGTGAACATTTGCAGCCTTATGTGACAATCAGGTTGTGTATAGTCTTAACCTCTTACAGTGGATTGTGCCATGAACAAAATACATTTCAATTAATAGAACTTGGAATAATAAAAATTTTCACAATTGGATGTGTTAAAAAATGTTTCTGTGCTGAGATAATCGTATAAATGTGCTGTGTACTGTGTAATGGCCGTTTCTGACCGTACAGAGCTGCTTCAGATCATAGTCAATAAATAGCACAGCTCCAGGGGGCAATGCATAAGTCACCTATGCTGAGTGAGTGTACAGATGACACAGCGAGGGCACACAGATGCTAATTTCTAAGGCAACACATTTCCCTGCCTGTTTTATCACAGGAGTGAGTGTTTCTGCCACTTCACCAGTGCTGTAAACTCATCAGACATCAAGTCGTTGAACTATAAACTCGGCGGCAGCTGGAGCTCCTACATCACTGACTTGATTTGTGATGATACCGTATGAGGAAAAGGCTGTAGAACTGATGGCGCTATATAGAAAAAATAAATATATATACCGTATATATTTATTTGCTGTTAAGGGTAGTGTTGAGCATTCCGATACTGCAAATATCGGGTATCGGCCGATATTGGCTGTATCGGAATTCCGATTCCGAGTTCCGATATTTTCGTCATATCGGATACCGGAATCGGATTTGTCACTGTCACTGTCAGTGTCCGTCGTTCGGGTCTGTCAGGAGTCAGCGGCACTTACCCGGCAGAAGATCTCCGGCGGTCACATCCCGGACTGCTTATTGGCCGCCATCCTCTTCTCCCTGGCGGTCACATGCAGTTTCTCGCGATAACTGCAGTGACTGCTGGGTAATCGCGGCCGTAAAGCAGTCCGATGACGTCACCGCCGGGGAAGCAGTTAATCAGCTGTGCTGCGTCGGGATGTCAGGCTCTGCCTGTCATTCCGATGTAGCAGAGCTGGATCGTCGAGGGACAGTCGTTACTATGGACTGCGTCGGACAGGTGGTATACTGTTGGTTTGTTTTTTTTATTTTTTTACAGGAGATCGATGGCGTCGCAGGAATGAGAGAGTAATAAAAGAAATGAAAACTGTGTTGTCTCTTTTATTTCATTAAAAGACTTTTTTCTTGCTGTGTCTTTTTTTTAAACATTTAAAAACTTTGGGATTAATAATGGATCGGTGTCTTATTGACGCCTCTCCATTATTAACCGGGCTTATTGTCACCGTGCAATCAACGGTGAAATTAACCCCTTATTACCCCGCTTGCCACCGCTACAGGGCAAGTTGGAAGAGCCGGGTAAAGTGCCACAATTGGCACATCTTTTGATGCGCCAAATGTGGGGCTGCTGTAGCCTGGTATTATCAGGCTGTTGAGGGCCAAAATCCATGGGCCTTGACAGTCTTTTAATACCAGGCCGCAGCAGTCTGCATTTTACTTGGCTGGTTAACAAAAATAGGGGGACCCCTACGCCGTTTTTTTTTTCGAGGGGATCCCCTATTTTTGTTAACCAGCCAAGCTAAGCAGACTGCTGTGGCCTGGTATTATCAGGCTGGCAAGGTCCATGGATATTGGATCCTTACCAGCCTGAAAAACCAGGCCTCAGCGGTCTGCTTCATCTGGCTGGTTAACAAAAATAGGGGGGACCCCACACCAATTTTTTTCGAGGGGATCCCCTATTTTTGTTAATCAGCCAAGATATGCAGACTGCTGTGGCCTGGTATTATCAGGCTGGCAAGGTCCATGGATCTTGGCTCCTTAACAGCCTGAAAATCCAGGCCTCAGCGGTCTGCTTCATCTGGCTGGTTAACAAAAATAGGGGGGACCCCACGCCAATTTTTTCGAGGGGATCCCCTATTTTTGTTAATCAGCCAAGATATGCAGACTGCTATGGCCTGGTATTATCAGGCTGGCAAGGTCCATGGATCTTGGCTCCTTAACAGCCTGAAAATCCAGGCCTCAGCGGTCTGCTTCATCTGGCTGGTTAACAAAAATAGGGGGGACCCCACGCCATTTTTTTTTCGAAGGGAACCCCTATTTTTGTTAATCAGTTCCCTCTGACGTCACTGATTGTGTCCCTGGCTGACCTGAAGTGAAAGTAATAAGCAATCAATTAAGCTTTCCACTTAAGGGCCCGTCTCACATAGCGATATCGCTACCGAGATCGCTGCTGAGTCACTAGTTTTGTGACGCAGCAGCGAGCTCACCAGCGATATCGCTGTGTGTGACATTCAGCGACGATCAGCCCCCCTGCCGGGTATCGCTGATTGTCGCTGAAATGTCAGGACCTTTTTTTGATCGCTGGTTTCCCGCTGACAGGCACGCATCGCTGCGTGTGACAGGCGGGAGACCAGCGATCCGCTGGTAACCAAGGTACACAGCGGGTTTCCAGGCGCGGGGCTGTGCCTAGAAACCCGCTGTGTACCTTGGATACCAGCGCCCTGATGCAGGGAGCTGGTATCCAAGGTACACAGCGGGTTTCCAAGTGCTGCGCGGTGCCTGGAAACCCGCTGTGTACCTTGGATACCAGCTCCCCTGCATCAGGGCGCTGGTATCCAAGGTACACAGCGGGTTTCTAGGCACAGCCCCGCGCCTGGAAACCCGCTGTGTACCTTGGTTACCAGCAGATCGCTGGTCTCCCGCCTGTCACACGCAGCGATGCGTGCCTGTCAGCGGGAAACCAGCGATCAAAAAAAGGTCCTGACATTTCAGCGACGATCAGCGATACCCGGCAGGGGGGCTGATCGTCGCTGAATGTCACACACAGCGATATCGCTGGTGAGCTCGCTGCTGCGTCACAAAACTAGTGACTCAGCAGCGATCACGGTAGCGATATCGCTATGTGAGACGGGCCCTTAAGCGATGTTACCCGCAGTGTCGCTGTCCCAGATCGCTGCCTGAGCTGCCTGTTTGGCAGCTCAGCAGCGATCATGTAGCGATACACCAGCGATCCTGACAAGTGCATATCGTTGTCGGGATCGCTGGTGTATCGTTATGTGAGACCCAGCCTTTACTCTCCTGTCAGCCAGGAGAGGAACTCATTCATTTGGGGGTTTACTGTGAGGCTGCAGCATTAGCTGCGGTCCCTGCAGTAAACATTAACCCTTTCTGAAGGATTACACCGTGGGACCTGACTGTGCATGGGATAGGTAAGAATAATTTTGCTTTTTTATTTTATTTTTAGTACAGGAAATGTTTTTTTCAGTAAAATAAAAGATGGTCAAAAACATGTGTCTTTATTTCATTAAAATGATTTTTAATTAAAGTGTGTGTGTTTTATTTTTATTTCATGCAATAGGATTAATAATTGATAGTTGTCTAATTGACAGCTCTCAATTATTAACCTGGCTTAAGGTCACCTTTCAATAGCAAGGTGGCTTTAACCCCATATTAACCCATTCGCCACCGCTACAGGGCAATGGGAATAGACGGGCAAAGTGCCAGAAAGGGCGAATCTAATTATAGATTTGTCTTTTCTGGGGTGTCTGGGGGCAGATGTTAGTAGCCAGGGGGGGGGCAAAAATAATGGTCCCTCTCTGGGCTATTATTATCTGCCCCCACTCACTGGCTTTGTCTGTCTGGTTGCGAAAATAGGGCGGGAGCCCACGCATTTTTTTTTCAGCAATTTTACACCTCATATATATATATACATGTCATTGAATTTGTGACACATATATATTATATATATTTATAGTTCATACACTTCTACATAGTATAATAGCCACTAATTCAATTGCCGGCTTTTGTGAAAATGCAGAACCCGACATGAAATGACACTTGGTGTACATAGGGTTAACCATGTCCTTTGCTATCTGATTTGCACAAACAATTACATCAGTCTATGTGTGCAAAATTTCACACCTGTAGGGGTTAATTAAATGTGTAAATTCGTAGCAAAAAAGTCAGTTTTTTTAACAACGAATTTACACCTTTAATTAACCCCTACAGGTGTGAAATTTTGCACACATAGACTGATGTAATTGTTTGTGCAAATCAGATAGCAAACGACATGAAAAGACATGGTTAACCCTATGTACACCAAGTGTCATTTCATGTCGGGTGCTTCTGTCTTTTCACAGAAACCGGCTTTACCCGGCAATTGAATCAGAGGATATTTTACTATGTAGAAGTGTATAAACTATACATATATGTATATATATATGTCACAATGACATGTATATATATATATGTATTCTATGTGTGTATATTTAGTGTTTACAAGGAAAGAATGGGTTTTTTTTAGTTACGATATTTTGTTCCCATAGACTTACATTGGATTTCCGGTATCGGTATCGGTAATCGCCGATATTTTATTGGTATCGGCGATACCATTCCGATTCCGATACTTTTGGATATCGGAAAGTATCGCTCAACTCTAGTTATGGGATAAGGGGAAAGGATGTTTCAAAGGTTTTTTTTAGTTTTATTTTAAAGTATAAATACATATTGCAAAGTTTTGTTTATATGTTGTAGAACTTTGTTGGTGGATCTGAGACCCTCATCGATCGATGACAGTACTATTCAGGCAGAATTGCTCAGCTACTGCATAAGTATCAGCACAGTGGGGTGTAAGGGCTTGATAGTAAGACTTGCCTAAAGGGTATGCCACACTAAACAGCGTCGCTAACGAGATCGCTAAAATACGTCACTATTTAGCGATCTCGTTCGTGACGCTAACGTGTGTGGCATGTAGCAACAACGTGGCCCCTGCTGTGATCTCGCTGATCGTTCACTAGAGTTCTGGACCGTATTTAGATCGTTGGCGTCCCGCTGGTGAGCCTATATCGCTGTCTGGCACCTTTTGTGAGCGATGTGCGCTGTTTTTTACATCGCAATGACCGTTAAAGTCGTTAATGAGATCGCTAACCGCTTTTGAGTCGTTAACGAGATCACTAAGTGTGGCAGCTACTAGCGATATTAAAACGATCACAAAAACAATCTCATTAGCTTGCGTCGTTATTGAGATCGCTAACGAGATCACTAAGTGTGGCAGTACCTTTAGTGCATATAGCCTTTGACTAATTTAGATTTATTAATGCTTTCCTGTTTGTTTAATGATGTGGAAAAGTTTCAGCAGATCTTTCTGTGAAATCTTTTTTTTCATGTTACCTGTTCCTCTTGCAGGCTTGCAGTCGTTTTGCTTTGCTCTGTCTGTAATACTCCATGATCATCATGGCTGCATAAATCTTGCCCACAGTGAGGTCAGTAGCTGAGGGAATAAAAGACACGACAGAAAGCTGGAGTAAATAAGAGGAAAACTAAGGGTTCATTCACACGAGCAGTTAATCGTATGAACGATGCGTTCAGAACTCAACAACCAGCAAACGGTGTCAGACAAGTGTTTATAGAGGACAAGAATCGTGAATGAATAGCGATCGTTACATCGAACATCGTGCACCGTGTTCACACAGACAATCTAAATTAATTAATGTACAAACATTTTTGTTGATTCTGTACAACAGAAAATGTTCCAGAATTAGCAGTAAAATGTTCATTGATCAATTGCACGGTTTTGTATGAAGCATTTGCAATAATGTCGATGAACAATAAGACACAGGTATGTTTTCCTTACAACGCTCCAATTGGTACTGAACACAATGAACCAATCACTGAAAGACGAGCATACTTAGGACCTGAATTTCCAACCAATCATTGAACCAGAGAACAATCTCCATTCACATCACGCAATTTCCGAAAGATGAAAGAGAATTTTGTAGCTCAGTTAAACGATTTTATGCATGATGAACAAGCGTTTTTGGACACATGGTTCAGTCTCTCAACTAGAGCTGAGCAAATTTTTCAATATTCGGTTCGGATTATGATCGCCAGTGAAAACTGAATTTGCAATATTCGCCGAACACAGCCGAGCGCCATTGGAATCAATGGAAGTAGAAATGATCGAATATGTTCGGAAACGATCGTAAAACATAAATTGGGCATGAATAGGAAACCATTACGGCACGAATATGGTAAATTCAGATTCGGTGATCATTTCCAAACATTCGCTCAACTCTACTCTCAATCCATTCACATTACACAACTATCTTGAAGATGGGTTGTTAATGTTAAAAGGTGAACGATAATCAGCCAGTGTAAATGCACTTTAAGGAAAGCTGTAATGTAAGTAATGGGGACACTAATACATTCATGTAGGATGTTCACTTGATGGGGCGTTTCCTGCATTAGGATGAATTCACATTCAGCAGTTTGCAACAATTGTTTTTGTAGCCAGTTTTAAGGCCGGGGTCACACTGGCATATAACACGTCCGACTGCTAAGCCATGTTTTATTGCATAGCACTCAGCCCAATGTTATACTATAGGGCAGAGCAGATCGGCAATTATTTTCTCATGCCTATTCGGCATGAGAGAACAATTGCAGCATGCTGCAATTGTCAGCAAGACTTTGCTCACACACACCCATACAAGTCTATGGGGTGCGTGTGAAACATCAAACTGCAAGTCGGATGTCATTCCAGTTTGGCGTGTGGCGATGATATACGACCGCATGACAGGGCAATGGCAGGAGAATGCCCAAATGGCAAATTCCTTTGGCTCAGAGGGATTGTCAGGAAAAAATATGAAAATCCAGCCTATTCAGTTATGCCAAATTTTGCTTTTTTTTTTTTACATTTATCTTGCTAAAAAGGTCATGCTTCTATACATTTATTGGTGTAACCCGTGTTTAGCCAGATAAATGTGTAATACTTTTCGTCCAAATTTACATTGGATTTTGTCAGCACCCCTAAACACTTAGGAAATATCATTTACAATCCTTATACGTTAATGCAAGTAGCTTTGTTTTTTACATTTAAACGTCAAAATGTCATGTTGGTCAATATAAATTTATTGGAACGTGTTACCAGAAAAATCGAGTTGGAATACCTTTACAGTCCAATTTGACAAGAGCATTATAAGGTGATATAATTTCTGTAGCCAATAAGTATCACTTAGAATGCTCTTGTCATAATTGGACGGAAAAGTATTCACATAGAAAGTGTCAGCAAAGTCACTTGCCTTTTGCCTTTAGGACACTATCAGGAGGTGACAGCATAGCACAGCCTACTAGCTTGCCTAGGGATTTATCTATTGTCTGTCTTTCATTGAGATGTGGCTATTGTATGTAAGGAAGCAGCTGGCAAGATCCTGGATGGGAGATAAGTATCATAGACATGGATAGCCTCCGTAAAACAAGGTAAGAAGGCTCCAGCACTTATAATGCTGAGAGGGTTTTAATGGGCCCAGATTTTGGGTCCGGGTTTTAGGAGTGACTGGAAGAACTGGGTGGGACTGGTCGTTCCCATCCTCCAATCCAGGAGGTGCAGCTGATATAAAAGGGCAGGGGTCTGTGTGTGGAGAGATGAAAAGCCCTGTATGTGTTGGTCAGTCTTGATCTGAGGCTGACTAAGAAAACTTTGTATTTATCTGAAAGAGTGAGGCCGTACGGCTGTATGGACTATTTTATTTATTTCTACCTTTATGTCGGAGAAAGACTTTATTTCCTTTATGCTGAAAATGTATGGACTGCAATAAAACATCCTATTTGCACCAAGCTACCTCGTGCCTATACCTACATCAACCACTGCCAGAGTGAGTGATTCCTTTAACATCTTATAATGAGATCTTCACATTACAATTTCTCTCTTCATTGTTAAACACCTTGTGTATATAATTGCACGTCGGTGCAGAGCTTACCTTTTGCAATCTTGATATCCAGCGCAGTACGTATAAGAGCCATGAGAGTTGAGTTGAAATGTACACTGTTATCATCGGCCACAGGGAGGTCCATTCTAAGCAACCGCTGCAAGGACCCAGAAAACAGTGTGAACTTACTGGTCCAACTGAACCTGCAATATTTTATCTACCTATATCCAGGACTCAGAGGCTCTGATAATGTACACAGCTACTTGTCCTATATATGCCATAAAACATAACATTGAGGTGGAATATGATTGGCCCCGGGCTAGTGATGGCATCCCAAAAAAAGCTCAGATTAGTTAGGTGGGGATCCACCCATCTGTCTGGGAGCAAAGCCCAGACATCCAGGCTCTGAACACTGACAACTACCCTTGCTCTAAGTCCATTTTATAACTAATCTATACGATTATGGACATGTGAAATATATATACAAACTAGTCTAGTTATAGGGCACACCCTGTCATAGTTAGTTCAGTTCTGTGCATTCCTGTGATTATATCCCCTGAGCCTCAGAGTCCTGGTCTACAGACGTAACAATAGATAATACAATGCTCCACCACCAGAGTGAACAATGGAAACTAGAGATGATTGCTCGTCTCTCCCACCCGCCACTCTGGTAGTGTAGTATTCTTCAAACAATGAACAGCCAAGATAGGCAGGCGAGTACACAGGCCAACCTGGAGCATGCGTCATGCAGAATCGTGGCGTGCAACGTGCAGGGATTCCCCATGCAATCCCTTCAATAGAGCTAGAATTCCTACATAGGGGGAGCACAGGGGAGAGAGGGCGGCTGGGAGAGGGAGGAAGGCGAGATAGGTGAGACGAAGAGGAGGAGAAGGGTGAGAAAGGGAGAGAGGGAGTAAAAAGAGAGAAAAAAAAGAAATACATTCACAAACAAAGCTGTGAAACTTATTGTATTAGTCAGAGAGTTAAACAAGGTAAGAGAAGCTCCCAAATTAACCATGAGAGATTCTGGCCACACAACATTAGCAAATTCCCCCGAGCTCCACACAAGGTAAGAAAGACGGGGCATAGTCCTTAGTTGGCATGGAGGGGATTATCAAGAGGGTCTAGCCCGGGAGATGATGTCTCGTAAAGTAAAGTAGTCCTGCTCAGGGAGACACAGTCCTACGGTATAGGTATGATGCACAAAGATCCATTACCCCTACATCCGAGATATAAAGATGTAATTACAACGATAGTCCAAATATAAATTCTGAGGATCACGTATGCACAGACAATATGGAGATGGGAAGCTGGCATATGGGACCAGAGGCTCCGAAGCTTTATATAATGAGACGATACCTCATCTAGTGGCCTAAGGACAATCGGTGTTGTGAACACAGGACTGGTGTTTGAAAGAAATAATTGCAAAAGGCAAATATCTGCAAAGTTGTCCTATATAGATCATACAGTTTATAGGTAGGTCTGGCTATGCTACCATGGGATAGCCATACGCCTGTGTTGCCTGTTTGGCACTCCGGGTGAATGGTGCCGCTCAGTGGTAGGATGGTATCTCGACAATGATATAGGAAAGACCGTGGCATTGCTTGTTTGGAGCAGAGTGGTGGACGCTCCTGTGGAGAGGCTAACGGCTACACTACTCCTAACCAAGGCCTGGACTGAGCAAAATGTTGGCCTTTTTGTAACATGTGGTGCCCCTGAACATGACATTCTGATACAAATAAATATCATCTTCACTGCAGCTTAGGAGTGCCATGGATTTTCTTATATTAAAGGGGTTTTCCAGGCTGAGACTAACTGTCTACAGTCATTCGAAGTGACAGCGATTTTTTTTTTTAGGCCGGCGTCACACTTGCGAGTGTGATGCAAGTTAGTTGCACGACTTTCTCGCATCAACACCCGGCACGGCCGCCCGCTCTCGGACTCGAGTGTGCGGCTGCATAGAAATACATGCAGCCTCACACTCGGGTCCGAGAGCTGGCGGCCGTGCCGGGTGTTGATGCGAGAAAGTCGTGCGACTATAGGCCTCTTTCACACATCCGTTTTTTGACTTCAGGCACGATCCGGCGTGTTGTTAAAAAAATGGATCCGGTACCGGATGCGTTTTTTTTAGCATTGACTTTCATTAGCGCCGATTGTCATTGCGTTGCATCAGTTTTTGTCCGGATCCGGAGGAAATGTACATTCCGGCGGCTGGACAAAACGGTGACTGCAACGTTTTTTATTTTTTCCGGAGCCGCCTGATAGTGCCTGAAGCGGCGCATCAGGCGGACGGAAATAATAGAAGTGAATGGAACCGGACCAGTCTTTTGTGCAAACCGTCAAAAGACTGAGTTCAGGTCGGATCCAGCAAAAAAAACTGATCCATTGCATCAGTTTTTTCATTTCAGCGCCGGATCCGTCCCTTCAGGTATTCGACGGATTATGCCTGACACAAAAAAACTGATGTTTTTTTATTGATGGCCACGGCCAGGTACTACATATCCAGACACCCTGCTCATTTGGTGGATCTGCAGTAACCAGGCACTGCCAGTATAAAAATGACAACTGCTATACTCCAGCAGCATCCGAAAACTTCCAGCCGTTGTCGGTGCCAGTGTCAGCTTATTGGCAAGGGTGCGGGATGTCGAACCCCCACCAATTAGATATTGTAGGCCTAATAAAAAAGTAGTGGCCAACCCCTTTAATTGGTTAGATAGGACTGTTATAAATACAGCCATCTTGAATATGCTTATTTTTTATATTTTGTTTATTTTTGGATGGGTCAAAGGGAAATGCTTTTATGTTTTTTTTTTTTTCAACTTTTAACCCCTTTCTAACATCAGAAGTAATAGTACACCAATGTCGGACCCTCTCCCATTGATGTGGGCTCCGGCAATGAGCCCACATCTTTCCTGGCACATGTAAGCAGTTTTGAACAGCTGACATGTGCCTGCAACAGCCACAGGTGGAATCGCGATCCACAAGCGGCTATAACCCAGTGGTCGACGCTCAAAGCAAGTGAGGTATTCTGCTACATGCAGGCGATCTGATCATCGCCTCTATGTAGCAGAGCCGATCAGGTTGTGGCAGTTTCTAGTCTCCCATGGAGACTATTGAAGCATGCCAAAAGTTAAAAAAAAAATGTTTTTTAAAATATTAAAAAAAAATGAAAGTTCGAATCACCCCCCTTTCACATTTCGCCCCATTCAAAATAAAACAATAAAAAAAATCAAACATACACATATTTGTATTAACCTGATCACTAAACGGTGTAGTGAGAAAAAAAGTAAAAACGCCAGAATTACGTTTTTTTGGTCACCGCGACATTTCATTAAAATGTAATAACGGGCGATCAAAAGATCGTATCTCCACCAAAATGGTATAATTAAAAACGTCTGCGCAGCGTGCAAAAAATAAGCCCTCACCCAACCCAAGATCACGAAAAATTGAGACGCTACAGGTGTCAGGTGTTTTTTTTTAAACAAAGTTTGGAAATTTTTTTCACCACTTACATAAAAAGAACCTAGACATGTTTGGTGTCTTTGAACTCGGATTGACCTGGAGAATCATAATGGCAGGTCAGTTTTACATTTAGTGAATCTAGTAAAAAAGCCAAACAAAAAACAAGTGTGGTATTGCACTTTTTTTGCAATTTCACCACACTTGGAATTTTTTTCCATTTTCTAGTACACGACATGGTAAAACCAATGATGTCGTTCAAAAGTACAACTCGTCCCACAAAAAACAAGCCCTCACATGTCCATATTGACGGAAAAATAAAAAGTTATGGCTCTGGGAAGAAGGGGAGCGAAAAACAAAAACGCAAAAATGAAAATACCTCAAGGAGTTAAAACCTTTTTTTAATATAAGTGTTAATTTTACTTTTTAATCCCCAGGGGACTTCAACCTGTGATCTTTTGCACAATACACTACAGTAATTCAGCATTGCAGTATAGTAGATAGTAAAACTCACGGTCCCATACGAAGCTTAGCAAAGGCCGGTGTCACACTTGCAAGAAACTCGCACAATTCTCGTGCGAGTCTCTCGCATCAACACCCGGCACGGCCGCCGGGTGCAAAATACATGCAGCCGCACGCTCCGGTCCGAGTGTCGGCGGCAGTGCCGGGTATTGATGCGAGAGTTTGTCGCAAGTGTGACATTGGCCTTATAGGCTGTGCTTCATAGAAGCAAAAAGATGAGGGCAACGGAGGCCTTCAGCAGGTGCTCACATGCAGCTGATCGGCGTCCGGTGATCATGCTGTGGGTGTGGATTTCACAAATAAATAATCATTATTTCTGATGATAGATTATAGTGGAGTCTTCTTACATCTAGGATGTATTGTATTGTTGGTTACACTGCAATTTATTTTTCTGCCCAATTTGGTTAACAATACTGAAAGAAGTGGTATAGCCGTATAGGTCCTAGTACAACAATATGAATGATACAACTTTGCACTCCGAGTACATCGATACACCACCAATGCATTTACATGTAGCTTCAAAGCTCAATATTTCAGCTCAGACATATCGTATTGCTACAAAACAATTATCAGTTTTATTGTGCCAGGTCCCATAGCGCCATACACCTGCTTCGATAATAAAATCTTTGTCACAGATTTCCTTTAAGCTATAAACTCAAAATTTGTGTATGTATACTTCTTGTTATTTTATTCTTCACGATCAGTCTCAATTGATGCCTGGTTGTACAACTAAAGGTACTGCCACACTAAGTGATCTCGTTAGCGATCACGATAACGACGCAAGCTAACGAGATCGTTGGTGTGATCGATTTTAGGTCGCTAGTAGCTGCCAAACAGGAGATCTCATAAACGACACATCAGCGGTCAGCGATCTCTTTAACGACTTTGGCGGTCGTTAGGATCTTTCATTAGCATGTACTGAGAGCAACCTTTTCCACGCCCCTCAGCACAGATATATGTTATATATGTGCAATAATTTATGTTTTGACCGCGTCATGAAAGATGGTGTATAGCGCTCCCTTTCATTGTTCTCGAGCGCTTCTCATTCATAGGAATTTCCAGCATCGCTCCTGCTCTCTGCATCCTGCTAGCCTGCTTTGCAACTTCTGCGATCCTCTCTGTGACGCAAAAGAGAACCTAGTCCCACCTGCCTGCTTCTACAGATATTGCGATCCACTCCGTGACGCTAAAAAACCCTAGTCCCGCCTGCGCCGCTGTCATATGCGTCACCAACGAGGTCGCTCATCGTTCGCAAAAGGTGCCAAACACAGCGATATAGGCTCACCAGCGGGACGCCAACGATCAAAAAACGGTCCAGAACGCTAGTGAACGATCAGCGACATCACAGCAGGGGCCACATCGCTGCTACATGCCAGACACAACGACGTCGCTAACAAGATCGCTAAATAGTGACGTTTTAGTGATGTCGTTAGCGATCTCGTTAGCGATCTCGCTTAGTGTGGCATACCCTTTACTTTGTGTTAATTCAGGCAGCTCTATATGTGCTGCAGTGATGAAACAACCCCTACTGTATGACAACCAATAGTCCTGCAGCTACATGTGAGTAGTGAAGTTGCTGTCAGTTTGTGTGACGTGACCACCATGGCCAGCGCATAGGATGCTGGGTATAGGAAGTATGATTTTCATTTGTTTTTTTTTAGCATAGCATATATATATATTTGTGGCAGATTTTTCTTTTTAAAATGCCGGACATTCCATTGTTCTCTTATCTTTGTCAAATGCAGATGTCATGATTCCTCCGCTCAGTGTGTCTTGGATGCAGTGACTGACAGCTCAGTCCTCCAATCTAGTGCAGGGGCGTGCTGAGCTGTTGGTGTTTTGATTGACAGCTCAGTTATCCAGTATAGTGCAGGGGAGTACTGAGCTGTTGGTATTTTGATTGACAGCTCAGCCATCCAATCTGAGACTGGGAGGTGCTGAGCTTCCTCCAGGTGTTCCCTGTTCCAAGTGATTACAGAGCTATATAGCTAAGCTGTCAGTCACATAACTCTGCCAGACATAGCATTTGCTCGTTGGTTTGCCTTCTATTCCTGTATTCTGTTGGTTGATGTGTTGCTGCCTGACCTTGGACCTCGTTCTGACCATCCATTTGTCTTACTGGTATTCTGACCTCGAACCATGACCTGACTACTCCTTTGTCTTTCCCCTTTAGCTTGCTACTCTCTCTTGGTATCTGACCCTGCAACATTTAACTATCCTGCCTCACGGCTTGTCCATGAGTAGTGACTATCGTCACAGCAGATATTTTAGGTCTTACAAGGGTGTTGAATTATCAATAATTATTAATCATACACAAGACTGTTAGGGGTTGAACCCCTGGAGCCATGTTGATCTTATTCCACCAGGATAGGAATGGTTTGGTGGGGGTACATGAAGTGGCAGTCATGTATGCATGTTCCCACTTGATACAGCTTTGTGTGACATAGGTACCACTCTTCACTGTGGTTATGCTGGTAAGTTTGCATGAAATGTGTGCTCTTCAATGCTGCTACTATAGGCAGCGCAGGGTCCCTGAGGATGGCTAAATTAAGTGACCTGACCATCTTCACAGCAGCGCTTGCAGGATCTCAGGCAAAGAGCTTTCATGCTCACACTTCTTGCCTAGGGGATCTTGCCTAGGGGACTGGCCACCTCTGAGACTGCAGAATCGGCTGGTAACCAAGGCCCTGAGTTGTTTACAAAAAAAAAACTACATTCTTGGAAACCGAGGACTTTTGATAAGAAATATATTGCTAAGTTTCTTGTTTTTGCAACTTTACCCAATTAATAATATGAGAAGAATCATTGTTGTGTACATGTACTCTAACGCTAATTTACTAGTTCAAATGACTTTTTAGTAGGTAAAGAAAGCCACGGTAGTTTTTTCACTTCAGCATATGGAGGATTTTTTATGCAGTTACAGAAGGCCCATTTATACTATCAGATATTCGGCCAAAAAGTGTTTGTAGAAATGTAGGGAAACATTTCAAGGTAATCCCCCTTGAAACAGGAGCTGACAACACGATGCTGTATGGGGACAGAGGGAACGTATCAATGATCATTCTGTTCCCTTTAGTTCTTAACGGCCGGTGATCGACTTATGTATAGCTTTTCTGACTGGTCCTTAACTCTAAAGTGAAAAAAGGGGTTACACGCAGTACCACAATCTTTCTGAGTATAATCAATACAACAAATAGGTAGTAAGATAAATGATATTGCTTGCCTGCCATATTCATTAGGTAAATAAAATAAAGGGGTACTCCAGGGAGATACATTTTTGTACTGTCCCTGTCCTCATACACTATAAAGTTGTGATGCCCCGTGTACGTTAATTATCTTTATAACCATTGTGATTTTGTGTGAGAGCAGCTGCTCCTCACTGCTCACCCCTCTGTCTGGAACATTACGTAACACAGCAGTGTGTAGATCCCGCTGGGAGTTTCAGCCAGCCTGAGAAGAGAGGGCATAGCCTGCTCCTTGTTCTCTACAGATATACAGCTATTATCAGGGACTGGCTGATAATAGTATGGAGCTGCACACTGCTGTAAAGTCCCAGACGGAGGGGTGAGCAGTGAGGAGCAGTCCAAGATGAAGGGGTGTGACCTGCTCTCTGCTAGTAGCCCTGAAGAGAAGGAGACATCAGGAGACTGGTGTGACAGGAGCTGCTCCTCACTGCTCACCTCTCTGTCTGGGACATTACAGCAGTGTGCAGCTCCATGCTGTCAGCCATTCTCCTGATAATAGCTGTATCTCTTTAGAGAATCTCTTCTCCGGCTGGCTGTTATTTTCTGCGGGGAGCAGCACACTGGTGTGTGACGTAATTTCCCAGGCGGGAATGGGTGAGCAGTGAGGAGCAGGTACTGTCACACAGAATTACAAGGGTTAGAAAGATAATTAAAGTGCGTTGGGCATCTCATCTATATAGTTCATGAGGGAAGAGACAATACAAACATTTTTTACCTTCCCTGAGTACCCCATTAAGTTTTAATAGATTATTTTCTACGTAGCAAGTACAATAAGCGTTAAAGCATTATAATTAAGGCTGAATAGTTTCTAGTTAGTACAGCTCACTAGGGTAAGGTAGGAGAGTAACCACATGTATACTAGCAGAATCATAACGCATCTCTGGGCCTCTGAGCAGACTGCTTCATGGTAATTCCTGGGATGATTCCCTTAGCCAGTGGAAGGCTCTAATGTTTACCACTATATAGGCATACATTGCGCATAAGGTCTGATTGTAAAAATTAAATTTATACCGCATGGCAACATTATGGGCTATGAAAGGTAAGTTGCCACCTTTAGATTGCTCATGTTTTATTCTCTACTTGTGACAGGTCGCTTTCACCCATTGTCCCATTCTCAGAAATTAATATTATAATTATCAGACTTGTCATACAAAAAACAGCAGATGTCTTACTCTGTCTTACTCTGGTGGACATGAGCCATCCAGATATTACATAAGCGTAATATGCAACCTGTACTGACATTACACTGTTGAGGAAATATGTAACAGATTTCCACCAAATATTATGCATTGTGGCCATCTTCTTTGAGAAGACTACCCCTTAGAAGACCATTTCCCAATGCAATTTTGGATGGTTGTCACAAAGAGGTTTCACTGTATTCTCACAAGGTAAAAAATACAATAGTATAGATGCAATGGAAACAAAGTGCGGCTGTAAAGTAGGTATAAAGTAGACCAGGTGTTCCCAAACTTCTGTACTCATGGCCCCCCAACAGTTCATGTTTTCAGGATTTCCTTAGTATCGCACAAGTGAGAAAACCTGTGTCAATTTCTAATGCCGTTATAATAATTCCATCACCTGTGCAATATTAATCAAATCCTGAAATCTTGATCTGTTGGGGACAGTGAGGACTGAAGTTTGGGAAAAACTGATGTTGACAAAGAACTTAATGTAAAGTGTAAATATAGGACATATATAATAAATAAGGCTGAGCATAGGTATAGTAAAGATGCAGAACAGATATGTTAGGTGTGCGTAATAATATAGGTTTAGTCTAGATACAGGACATATATAATATAAGGTGTGAGGAACAGTATAGTTATAGTATTAATACAAGACATATATAATGTAAGTTGTAATGAACAGTATAGTTATAGTATTAATACAAGTGCTTCACACAAAATTAGAATATCATCAAAAAGTTACTTTATTTCAGTTCTTCAATACAAATAGTGAAACTCATTATAGAGTCATTACACACAGAGTGATCTATTTCACTTGTTTATTTCTGTTAATGTTGATGATTATGGCTTACAGCCAATGAAAACCCAAAAGGCATTATCTCAGTAAATTAGAATACTGAACAAAAACACCTGCAAAGGCTTCCTAAGTCCCTTAGTCTGTTTCAGTAGCTCCACAATCATGGGGAAGACCGCTGACTTGAAAGACTTCCAGAAGGCAGTCATTGACACACTCCACAAGGAGGGTAAGCCACAAAAGTTCATTGCTAAAGAAGCTGGCTGTTCACAGAGTGCTGTATCCAAGCATATTAATGGAAAGTTGGGTGGAAGAAAAAAGTGTGGTAGAAAAAGGTGCACAAGCAACCAGGATAACCGCAGCTTTGAAAGGATTGTTAAGAAAAGGCCATTTAAAAATTTGGGGGAGATTCACAAGGAGTGGACTGCTGCTGGAGTCATTGCTTCAAGAGCCACCACAAACAGACGTATCCAGGACATGGGCTACAAGTGTCACATTCCTTGTGTCAAGCCACTCATGACCAATAGACAATGCCAGAAGCCTCTTACCTGGGCAAAGGAGAAAAAGAACCGGACTATTGTCAGTGGTCCAAGGTGTTGTTTTCAGATGAAAGTAAATTTTACATTTCATTTGGAAATCAAGGTCCCATATTCTGGAGGAAGAGAGGAGAGGCTACAATCCAAGCTGCTGGAGGTCTAGTGAGAAGTCTCCACAATCAGTGATGGTTTGGGGAGCCATGTCATCTGCTGGTGTAGGTCCACTGTGTTTTATCAAGAGCAAAATCAGCGCAGCCGTCTACCAGGAAATTTTAGAGCACTTTATGCTTCCCTCTGACGACAAGCTTGTGGGAGATGCGAATTTAATTCTCCAGAAGTACCACACTGCCAAAAGTACTAATACCTGGTGTACACACAACAGTATCACTGTGCTTGATTGGCCAGCAAACTCGCCTGACCTTAACCCCATAGAGAATCTATAGGGTATTGTCAAGAGGAAGATGAGAGACACCAGACCCAACAATGCAGACGAGCTGAAGGCTGCTATCAAAGCAACCTGGGCTTCCATAACCCCTCAGCAGTGCCACAGGCTGATCGCTTCCATGCCACGCCTCATTGATGCAGTAATTGCTGCCAAAGGAGTCCCGACCAAGTATTGAGTGCAGTTACTGATCATACATTTCAGTAGGACAACATTTCGGATTTTAAAATAATTTTTCAAGCTGATGTCATAAAGTATTCTAATTTACTGAGATAATGACTTTTGGGTTTTCATTGGCTGTAAGCCATAATCATCAACATCAACAGAAATAAACACATGAAATAGTTTGTAATGACTTTTAATACTTTTTGTATTGAAGAACTGAAAAAAATTAAGTTTTTGATGATCTTCTAATTTTATGAGAAGCACCTGAATAATGTAAAGTGTAAGTAACAGTAGATTTATAGTATTAATACAAGACATCTAATGTAAAGTTGTGATGTTCCAATAGAATTTTCTGTGTAAACATTCAGATTTGTTATGTGGTATAACAGCACCATCTAGTGGTCGTTTATAGAATGTCTTTGGTTGTTGATATTGAAGTTTTTTGACATATCTACCACACCGTAGTTCATGAGTCATAGCTTTGATGACTCAGCAGTCAGCCCCAGCAGCCATGTTTTTTGCTCAGTATACAGCTAAGACAGTTCATTCCTGAGTACCTCCTGACATCAGAATCCAATAGTGATCTCTTACATCCAGATCTGTAGCCGCACAATCGGTAGGTCTTAAACACATTCACCATGAACTTGACAGCCGTATAAATATTGGGATGTTTACATCATGCTGTTATGAAAATGTGAAAGTTGTAGTCTATGCTTTTCTGACTGTGCAGTAAGAATGGGATATACCGCATGTTATATGTAACTACATGTTATGCATATAGTGTGTTCCCTCACCATTGTATATTGTGTATATATTATGCTTGCCACATGTTTGTGAGCACATAGTAAAATACTGTTATTTGTTCCACAGTTTTTTACCATATTCGATTCCTGCAATAAACTTGGTAACAGACATCACGTGTCTATCAAATCACTGTTGGGATCAAGGTTTATGCTGTCTGCAAGGATTATGTACACATACACATAAGACGGGCAGAACAGTAAAAAACGATTAACCCTCGCAGGCTGGATAGAAGAACTGCGGATTCTCACATACTGATCGCAGTAAAACTGCCCGCTACAAGCTGGATAGAAGATACCGCAGCTCGCACATAGTGATCGTCGTGAAACCAAGCTTCTGTCAAGCCTGAAAGAAAGGGCGCGAATCCTGTCAGAGCGTCACCATGTCAGCCGCAGAAGGTAGATCATTCACCACAAGATCTGCAATCTCAGCCAGCTGCAAAAGCTCAAAGAAGTCAGTGAGCAGCTCTACCATCGCCATAGCCCGCGCAAAAGCAGAAGCTGCCAAAGTGCGAGCATCGTTTGCTGAGCAAGAAAGGCAATTAGAAGCAAAGGAAGCACAAATGAAGGCACGCATGAAAGCAGCTCTGGCCGAACAACAGGCACACATGGAAGCAGAGGAAGCAAGCATGAAAGCAGCTCTGGCCGAACAACAAGCACACATGAAAAAACTAGCATTGGAGAGGGAAGCCGCAGTTGCACTGGCAGAGGCTGAAGTTTTGGAGGAGGCAGCAAGTATCGCAAGTAATAGACGCAGCAGTATTCTTGGATCAGAGCTCAGTCAACAGGACAAAGCACGACACACGTCAAAATACGTACTGCAGTATGCTAAGTCAGATGGCGGCCTGTATTACGGTCCAGGAGCTGAGTCAACCCCTGCTTACAAACTCCAGCCTAATCCTGTCACACAACAAGCAGCCTCAGCCTTCCAAATGCCATACATCAAGCAAGACAGTAACTTTATATATCATCGGTCCACAATGCAACCTGCATTCCAACCGACAGACAACTGCGGAGCAGCTCCAGCCTTCAAGAAGGAACAAGTAGATGGTAGTTATTACAACAAAGACAAGTTTAAAGACTACTCTAACCCAAATGGACCTCTGCACCTCAGCTCGTTTCCAGATTCATCAAACAGAAATCAAGGTATGTCAGATGTTCTCAAATTCCTTGCTCGACGTGAGTTGATAACCCAAGGACTCTCCAAGTTTAACGACAAACCTGAAGGCTATAGAGCATGGCGATCCTCATTCAGAAATACAATCAAAGATCTGGATCTGTCTGCAAACGAGGAGGTGGACCTTTTAGTCAAGTGGCTAGGAAATGAATCCACAGAGCATGCAAAACGGATTAGGGACATCAATTTAGACTATCCCGACAGAGGACTAAACCTGATATGGGAGAGACTGGAGGAGTGTGTTACGGCTCACCAGAAGTGATAGAAAATGCACTCTTCAAAAGAATTGAGGATTTCCCCAAGATGCAAGGTAAAGGTTCCCAAAAACTGAGAGAATTGAGCGATCTGTTGACAGAACTTCAAGTTGCCAAAGCTCAAGGAGACTTACAAGGCCTAGCATTCTTGGACACAGCACGCGGTGTAAATCCCATAGTACGCAAACTTCCGCAAGGTCTGATAGATAAGTGGATCGGTCAAGGCTCCAAATACAAGGAACGATACAACGTCCCATTTCCTCCATTCTCATTCTTTGTGGACTTTGTACACCAACAAGCAAAGATTAGAAATGACCCCAGCTTTGACTTCTCAATGTTTGACACTACGTACCCCAAATCAGGTAAACCTGTCTCAATGCGTAACCTGAGAGATACACCAGTGGCAGTACACAAAACCAGTGTATCTCTTCAAGACACTTCACGCAAAACTTATAGTACTGCAGAGACTGATAAGACCTCATCTAAAGACCCGTGCAAAGAATGCCCTCTGCATAAGAAACCACATTCGTTGTTGAAATGCAGAGGATTCAGAGAAAAACAGCTCAAAGATCGCAAAACTTTCCTCAAAGAAAACCACATTTGCTACAGGTGCTGCGCAGCAACTTCACATCTTGCAAAAGACTGTACAACAAACATTAAATGCTCAGAATGTGACAGTGAAGAGCATAACACAGCTTTACACCCAGGACCAGCTCCATGGACTCTCACACCCTCAGACCAAGTGGCAGAGCACGGCGAGGAGCAGAGAGACCCTACACCTCCTGAAGTGACACCTCAGTGCACCCAAGTCTGTGGAGAAGGACTTAGCAACAAATCTTGCTCCAAGATCTGTCTTGCCACAGTTTACCCCATTGGTCACAAAGAGAAAGCTGTAAAGTTGTATGCGATCCTTGATGATCAGAGCAACAGGTCTCTCGCTAATTCAACTTTCTTTGATATCTTCGACATTAAAGGAAACAGCTCGGCATATTCA
The DNA here is from genome assembly GCA_033576555.1 of Oophaga sylvatica. Taxonomy (NCBI): domain Eukaryota; kingdom Metazoa; phylum Chordata; class Amphibia; order Anura; family Dendrobatidae; genus Oophaga; species Oophaga sylvatica. Next base: position 541,028,308 of record JARQOD010000004.1, on the reverse strand, counting down.
CTTAAGACTTGCACAGGTGTGAGTGAAGAAAAAGGGAGAAGAGCTACTGGTTACCAAATTGAATCCTTAAATGGTGAAACATCCCTGCCTCTGCCTACGCTGATAGAATGCAATCAGATCCCGAACAACAGAGAAGAGATTCCTACACCTGCAGCAGCATCACATCATAGACATCTAAAAAATATAGCGCACCTAATTCCTGAAGTCAACCCAGACGCTCCAATAGTACTTCTGCTTGGAAGAGACATCATAAGAGTCCACAAGGTGAGGAAACAGATAAACGGTCCTCACAGTTCTGCTTATGCTCAGAAGCTCGACCTAGGGTGGGTCATTATAGGCGATGTCTGCCTAGGAAGCGTTCACAAACCAACCACTGTGAATTCTCTCTTCACAAATACATTGGAAAATGGACGTCCATCCCTCTTTCAGCCTTGTCCTAACAGATTCCTTGTAAGAGAGAAGCCTACAAGTGTGTTATACCCGGACTGTGCAGAAGATGAAGATCATCTGGGGTGTACAGTGTTCCAGAGGACAAAGGAAGACAACAAGACCGCTTGCTCTATTGAAGATGAGACCTTCTTAAGTATAATGGAACAAGGATTCTCTAAAGATGAAACAAATACCTGGGTAGCACCACTGCCTTTCAAAACACAGAGAAACCGCCTTCCTAACAACAGAGTTCAAGCCACAAAACGCTTCAGTTCTCTCAGGCGCAACTTTGAAAATGACCATGCAGAAGTAGCCCCGCCTTTAAAAGAAAACTATGGGCAAGACGTTAAGAAGTTTGTTGAAAGAGACTTCTATGTGGATGATGGCCTAAAGTCACTTCCCTCACCAGAGGCTGCAATCAGCCTACTCAAGAGGACTCAACGTATGCTTTCCTGTTCAAACCTCAGACTGCATAAAATAGCTTCAAACAGCGAAGATGTTATGGCAGCCTTCCCAGTTCAAGATCATGCCAGCGATCTGAAAGACCTAGACTTTGCAACGGACCCCATACCCATGCAACGCAGCTTAGGGCTCAGCTGGGATCTCAAGTCTGACACCTTTACCTTCCAGGTTGACCAAGAGCAAAAGCCCTTCACACGACGTGGTGTCTTATCCACCATCAACAGCCTATATGATCCACTTGGATTTGCAGCATCAGTCACCATCCAAGGTAAGACTCTCCTCAGAGATTTAACTGCAGACACATGTGATTGGGACTCTCCACTTCCCCCAGAGAAAGAAGCTCTATGGGTAACCTGGAGAGACTCTCTAAAGACATTGTCTAATCTACACATTCACAGACCATATGCTCACATCTCTGCTGCAGAGGTTCAGACTAAGCAGTTGTGTATATTTTGTGACGCTTCAGTAAAGGCGATAGCTGCAGTCGCTTACCTTGAAACAACAGATATCAAAGGTCAAGTCCAGATTGGCTTCGTGATGGGAAAGGCAAAATTGGCACCATGTCCTGAGCTTACCATACCAAGACTGGAACTTTGTGCTGCTGTTCTAGCAACAGAGCTAGCTGAGCTCATTGTGACAGAGATAGATTTAAAGCTTGAAGATACGGTGTTCCATACAGACAGTAAAGTAGTGCTGGGTTACATTCACAATGAGACTAGAAGATTCTATGTCTACGTACATAACAGAGTTCAAAGAATCAGGAGGTCAACACGACCTACCCAGTGGCGTTATGTATCAACTGATCACAAACCCAGCAGACCACGCAACAAGAGCTGTTCCTGCAGCCCATCTTAAAGACACTACATGGCTCACAGGACCAGCATTCCTCTACAAATCAGTACAAGACACTTTTGAGAAAGACACATTTGAAATGTTAGAACCAGATTCTGATGCAGAGATTCGTCCTTATGTTTCTACCTTACAGACCCGGAATAAATGGCAAGCCAGTAAACCCAACATGGAGGTTGGTAATGTTGTTCTTGTCAAAGACACTCAGTCAAAAAGAAATGACTGGCCTTTGGGACTGATAACCAAAGTGTTTCCAAGTGAAGATGGAAAAGTTAGGAAAGTGGAGGTCAAGATCTGCAGGCAACACGAACCTAAACTTTTCCTCAGACCAGTCACTGAACTGATTTTGTTGCTCTCTCCATAGGTACCTTAAAGTGGTATCTTTAATATACCAGGCGAGGAGTGTGATGTTCCAATAGAATTTTCTGTGTAAACATTCAGATTTGTTATGTGGTATAACAGCACCATCTAGTGGTCGTTTATAGAATGTCTTTGGTTGTTGATATTGAAGTTTTTTGACATATCTACCACACCGTAGTTCATGAGTCATAGCTTTGATGACTCAGCAGTCAGCCCCAGCAGCCATGTTTTTTGCTCAGTATACAGCTAAGACAGTTCATTCCTGAGTACCTCCTGACATCAGAATCCAATAGTGATCTCTTACATCCAGATCTGTAGCCGCACAATCGGTAGGTCTTAAACACATTCACCATGAACTTGACAGCCGTATAAATATTGGGATGTTTACATCATGCTGTTATGAAAATGTGAAAGTTGTAGTCTATGCTTTTCTGACTGTGCAGTAAGAATGGGATATACCGCATGTTATATGTAACTACATGTTATGCATATAGTGTGTTCCCTCACCATTGTATATTGTGTATATATTATGCTTGCCACATGTTTGTGAGCACATAGTAAAATACTGTTATTTGTTCCACAGTTTTTTACCATATTCGATTCCTGCAATAAACTTGGTAACAGACATCACGTGTCTATCAAATCACTGTTGGGATCAAGGTTTATGCTGTCTGCAAGGATTATGTACACATACACATAAGACGGGCAGAACAAAAGTGTAACTGTATAGTTATAGTATTAATACAAGATATATAATGTAATGTGTAAGTAACACTATAGTTATAGTATTAATACAAGACATAATGTAAGGTGTGAGTAACAGTATAGTTCTAGTATTAATACAAGACATATAATGTAAGGTGTTAGTAACAGTATAGTTATAGTATTAATACAAGACATATAATGTAAGGTGTGAACAACAGTATAGTTATAGTATTAATACAAGACATATAATGTAAGGTGTGAGTAACAATATAGTTATAGTATTAATACAAGACATGTAAGGTGTGTCTGTAATAGTATAGTTATAGAATTAATACAAGACATATATAATGTAAGGTGTGTCTGTAATAGTATAGTTATAGTATTAATACAAGACATCTAATGTAAAGTGTGAGTAACAGTATAGTTATAGTATTAATACAAGACATCCAATGTAAAGTGTGAGTAACAGTATAGTTATAGTATTAATACAAGACATATAATGTAAGGTGTAAGTAACAGTATAGCTATAGTATTAATACAAGACATAATGTAAGGTGTGTCTGTAATAGTATAGTTATAGTATTAATACAAGACATATATAATGTACGGTGCGAGTAACAGCATAGTTTTAGTATTAATACAAGACATAATGTAAGGTGTAAGTAACCGTATAGCTATAGTATTAATACAAGACATAATGTAAGGTGTGAGTAACAGTATAGTTATAGTATTAATACAAGACATATAATGTAAGGTGTAAGTAACACTATAGTTATAGTATTATTACAAGACATATAATGTAAGGTGTGTCTGTAATAGTATAGTTCTAGTATTAATACAAGACATCTAATGTAAGGTGTGAGTAACAGTATAGCTATAGTATTAATACAAGACATAATGTAAGGTGTGAGTAACAGTATAGTTATCGTATTAATACAAGACATATGTAAGGTGTAAGTAACACTATAGTTATAGTATTAATACAAGACATAATGTAAGGTGTGAGTAACAGTATAGTTATAGTATTAATACAAGACATATAATGTAAGGTGTGTCTGTAATAGTATAGTTATAGTATTAATACAAGACATCTAATGTAAGGTGTGAGTAACAGTATAGCTATAGTATTAATACAAGACATAATGTAAGGTGTGAGTAACAGTATAGTTATCGTATTAATACAAGACATATGTAAGGTGTAAGTAACACTATAGTTATAGTATTAATACAAGGCATAATGTAAGGTGTGAGTAACAGTATAGTTATAGTATTAATACAAGACATATAATGTAAGGTGTGAGTAACAGTATAGTTATAGGATTAATACAAGACATATAATGTAAGGTGTGTCTGTAATAGTATAGTTATAGTATTAATACAAGACATATAATGTACGGTGCGAGCAACAGCATAGTTTTAGTATTAATACAAGACATAATGTAAGGTGTAAGTGACACTATATAGTATTAATACAAGACATAATGTAAGGTATGTCTGTAACAGTATAGTTATAGTATTAATACAACACATATAATGTAAGGTGTGTCTGTAACAGTATAGTTATAGTATTAATACAAGACATACAATGTAAGGTGTAAGTAACAGTATAGTTATAGTATTAATACAAGACATATAATGTAAGGTGTGTCTGTAACAGTATAGTTATAGTATTAATACAAGACATACAATGTAAGGTGTAAGTAACAGTATAGTTATAGTATTAATGCAAGACATATAATTTAAGGTGTGTCTGTAATAGTATAGTTATAGTATTAATACAAGACATATATAATGTAAGGTTTGTCTGTAATAGTATAGTTTATAGTATTAATACAAGACATATATAATGTAAGGTGTGTCTGTAATAGTATAGTTATAGTATTAATACAAGACATCTAATGTAAAGTGTGAGTAACAGTATAGTTACAGTATTAATACATGACATATAATGTAAGGTGTAAGTAACACTAGTTATAGTTTTAATACAAGACATAATGTAAGGTGTGAGTAACAGTATAGTTATAGTATTAATACAAGACATATATAATGTAAGTTGTAATGAACAGTATAGTTATAGTATTAATACAAGTGCTTCACACAAAATTAGAATATCATCAAAAAGTTACTTTATTTCAGTTCTTCAATACAAATAGTGAAACTCATTATAGAGTCATTACACACAGAGTGATCTATTTCACTTGTTTATTTCTGTTAATGTTGATGATTATGGCTTACAGCCAATGAAAACCCAAAAGGCATTATCTCAGTAAATTAGAATACTGAACAAAAACACCTGCAAAGGCTTCCTAAGTCCCTTAGTCTGTTTCAGTAGCTCCACAATCATGGGGAAGACCGCTGACTTGAAAGACTTCCAGAAGGCAGTCATTGACACACTCCACAAGGAGGGTAAGCCACAAAAGTTCATTGCTAAAGAAGCTGGCTGTTCACAGAGTGCTGTATCCAAGCATATTAATGGAAAGTTGGGTGGAAGAAAAAAGTGTGGTAGAAAAAGGTGCACAAGCAACCAGGATAACCGCAGCTTTGAAAGGATTGTTAAGAAAAGGCCATTTAAAAATTTGGGGGAGATTCACAAGGAGTGGACTGCTGCTGGAGTCATTGCTTCAAGAGCCACCACAAACAGACGTATCCAGGACATGGGCTACAAGTGTCACATTCCTTGTGTCAAGCCACTCATGACCAATAGACAATGCCAGAAGCCTCTTACCTGGGCAAAGGAGAAAAAGAACCGGACTATTGTCAGTGGTCCAAGGTGTTGTTTTCAGATGAAAGTAAATTTTACATTTCATTTGGAAATCAAGGTCCCATATTCTGGAGGAAGAGAGGAGAGGCTACAATCCAAGCTGCTGGAGGTCTAGTGAGAAGTCTCCACAATCAGTGATGGTTTGGGAGCCATGTCATCTGCTGGTGTAGGTCCACTGTGTTTTATCAAGAGCAAAATCAGCGCAGCCGTCTACCAGGAAATTTTAGAGCACTTTATGCTTCCCTCTGACGACAAGCTTGTGGGAGATGCGAATTTAATTCTCCAGAAGTACCACACTGCCAAAAGTACTAATACCTGGTGTACACACAACAGTATCACTGTGCTTGATTGGCCAGCAAACTCGCCTGACCTTAACCCCATAGAAAATCTATAGGGTATTGTCAAGAGGAAGATGAGAGACACCAGACCCAACAATGCAGACGAGCTGAAGGCTGCTATCAAAGCAACCTGGGCTTCCATAACCCCTCAGCAGTGCCACAGGCTGATCGCTTCCATGCCACGCCGCATTGATGCAGTAATTGATGCACAAGAAGCCCCGACCAAGTATTGAGTGCAGTTACTGATCATACATTTCAGTAGGACAACATTTCGGATTTTAAAATAATTTTTCAAGCTGATGTCATAAAGTATTCTAATTTACTGAGATAATGACTTTTGGGTTTTCATTGGCTGTAAGCCATAATCATCAACATCAACAGAAATAAACACATGAAATAGTTTGTAATGACTTTTAATACTTTTTGTATTGAAGAACTGAAAAAAATTAAGTTTTTGATGATCTTCTAATTTTATGAGAAGCACCTGAATAATGTAAAGTGTAAGTAACAGTAGAGTTATAGTATTAATACAAGACATCTAATGTAAAGTGTAACTGTATAGTTATAGTATTAATACAAGACATATAATGTAATGTGTAAGTAACACTATAGTTATAGTATTAATACAAGACATAATGTAAGGTGTGAGTAACAGTATAGTTCTAGTATTAATACAAGACATATAATGTAAGGTGTTAGTAACAGTATAGTTATAGTATTAATACAAGACATATAATGTAAGGTGTGAACAACAGTATAGTTATAGTATTAATACAAGACATATAATGTAAGGTGTGAGTAACAATATAGTTATAGTATTAATACAAGACATGTAAGGTGTGTCTGTAATAGTATAGTTATAGAATTAATACAAGACATATATAATGTAAGGTGTGTCTGTAATAGTATAGTTATAGTATTAATACAAGACATCTAATGTAAAGTGTGAGTAACAGTATAGTTATAGTATTAATACAAGACATCCAATGTAAAGTGTGAGTAACAGTATAGTTATAGTATTAATACAAGACATATAATGTAAGGTGTAAGTAACAGTATAGCTATAGTATTAATACAAGACATAATGTAAGGTGTGTCTGTAATAGTATAGTTATAGTATTAATACAAGACATATATAATGTACGGTGCGAGTAACAGCATAGTTTTAGTATTAATACAAGACATAATGTAAGGTGTAAGTAACCGTATAGCTATAGTATTAATACAAGACATAATGTAAGGTGTGAGTAACAGTATAGTTATAGTATTAATACAAGACATATAATGTAAGGTGTAAGTAACACTATAGTTATAGTATTATTACAAGACATATAATGTAAGGTGTGTCTGTAATAGTATAGTTCTAGTATTAATACAAGACATCTAATGTAAGGTGTGAGTAACAGTATAGCTATAGTATTAATACAAGACATAATGTAAGGTGTGAGTAACAGTATAGTTATCGTATTAATACAAGACATATGTAAGGTGTGAGTAACAGTATAGTTATCGTATTAATACAAGACATATGTAAGGTGTAAGTAACACTATAGTTATAGTATTAATACAAGGCATAATGTAAGGTGTGAGTAACAGTATAGTTATAGTATTAATACAAGACATATAATGTAAGGTGTGAGTAACAGTATAGTTATAGGATTAATACAAGACATATAATGTAAGGTGTGTCTGTAATAGTATAGTTATAGTATTAATACAAGACATATAATGTACGGTGCGAGTAACAGCATAGTTTTAGTATTAATACAAGACATAATGTAAGGTGTAAGTGACACTATATAGTATTAATACAAGACATAATGTAAGGTATGTCTGTAACAGTATAGTTATAGTATTAATACAACACATATAATGTAAGGTGTGTCTGTAACAGTATAGTTATAGTATTAATACAAGACATACAATGTAAGGTGTAAGTAACAGTATAGTTATAGTATTAATACAAGACATATAATGTAAGGTGTGTCTGTAACAGTATAGTTATAGTATTAATACAAGACATACAATGTAAGGTGTAAGTAACAGTATAGTTAGTATTAATGCAAGACATATAATTTAAGGTGTGTCTGTAATAGTATAGTTATAGTATTAATACAAGACATATATAATGTAAGGTTTGTCTGTAATAGTATAGTTTATAGTATTAATACAAGACATATATAATGTAAGGTGTGTCTGTAATAGTATAGTTATAGTATTAATACAAGACATCTAATGTAAAGTGTGAGTAACAGTATAGTTACAGTATTAATACATGACATATAATGTAAGGTGTAAGTAACACTAGTTATAGTTTTAATACAAGACATAATGTAAGGTGTGAGTAACAGTATAGTTATAGTATTAATACAAGACATATAATGTAAGGTGTAAGTAACACTATAGTTATAGTAGTAATACAAGATATAACGTAAGGTGTGTCTGTAATAGTATAGTTATACTATTAATACAAGACATCTAATGTAAAGTGTGAGTAACAGTATAGTTATAGTATTATTACAAGACATATAATGTAAGGTGTGTCTGTAATAGTATAGTTCTAGTATTAATACAAGACATCTAATGTAAGGTGTGAGTAACAGTATAGCTATAGTATTAATACAAGACATAATGTAAGGTGTGAGTAACAGTATAGTTATCGTATTAATACAAGACATATGTAAGGTGTAAGTAACACTATAGTTATAGTATTAATACAAGGCATAATGTAAAGTGTGAGTAACAGTATAGTTATAGTATTAATACAAGACATATAATGTAAGGTGTGAGTAACAGTATAGTTATAGGATTAATACAAGACATATAATGTAAGGTGTGTCTGTAATAGTATAGTTATAGTATTAATACAAGACATATATAATATAAGGTGTGTCTGTAATAGTATAGTTATAGTATTAATACAAGACATCTAATATAAAGTGTGAGTAACAGACAGTAGAGTTATAGTATTAATACAAGACATATAATGTAAGGTGTAAGTACCAGTATAGCTATAGTATTAATACAAGACATAATGTAAGGTGTAAGTTACAGTATAGTTATAGTATTAATACAAGACATGTAATATAAAGTGTGAGTAACAGACAGTAGAGTTATAGTATTAATACAAGACATCTAATGTAAAGTGTAACTGTATAGTTATAGTATTAATACAAGACATATAATGTAATGTGTAAGTAACAGTATAGTTATAGTATTAATACAAGACATAATGTAAGGTGTAAGTAACAGTATAGTTATAGTATTAATACAAGACATAATGTAAGGTGTAAGTAGCACTATAGTTATAGTATTAATGCAAGACATAATGTAAGGTGTGAGTAACGGTATAGTTATAGTAATACAAGACATATTGTAAGGTGTGAGTAACAGTATAGTTATAGTATTAATACAAGACATAATGTAAGGTGTAAGTAGCACTATAGTTATAGTATTAATACAAGACATAATGTAAGGTGTGAGTAACAGTATAATTATAGTATTAATACAAGACATAATGTAAGGTGTAAGTAGCACTATAGTTATAGTATTAATACAAGACATAATGTAAGGTGTGAGTAACAGTATAGTTATAGTATTAATACAAGACATAATGTAAGGTGTGAGTAACAGTATAGTTATAGTATTAATACAAGACATAATGTAAGGTGTGTCTGTAATAGTATAGTTATAGTATTAATACAAGACATATATAATGTAAGGTGTGTCTGTAATAGTATAGTTATAGTATTAATACAATACAGCTAATGTAAAGTGTGAGTAACAGTATAGTTATAGTATTAATACAAGACATATAATGTAAGGTGTAAGTAACACTATAGTTATAGTATTAATACAAGACATAATGTAAGGTGTGAGTAACAGTATAGTTATAGTATTAATGCAAGAAGTAATGTAAGGTGTGAGTAATAGTACAGGAAAAGTGTAGATACAGAACAGATATACAGGATGAGTAATAGTATAGGTGTAATGTAAATTTAGGACATATATTAAGGAAGTTATAGATGGAGCAATAGTATAAGTATAGTTAAGAAACATAAGAGAGATAAATAAAAAAATCTTGTTTGTTCACTTTAAGTGTTGTCTTTATCTTTATTTTGGAGAAATATAAGGTGTGAGTAATAGTATACTGTAAATATATTGTAGAAACAGGACTTATATATCAAAAGGTTTGATGGTATAGTCAATGTGTAGAAATTAGACAGATCAGTCATCAGGTCAAAAGTGGCCAGTTTCTGCTCTGATTTTATCTCTGCTGCTTCCTGAGTATTCCAGTCTTTTCCATACAGTTCCAGAGATATGATTGTTTGACTGCACCCAATGTAATAATTTTTATGGTCTTTACAAGAGGGATTTGCTCACAGGATAATAATACAGAGCAGTCAGAAGACTCACCCCAGAGGATCCTGCGAGCAGCCAAAAGACACTCCCCAGAGGATCCTGCGAGCAGCCAAAAGACATGCCCCAGAGGATCCTGCGAGCAGCCAAAAGACACTCCCAGAGGATCCTGCGAGCAGCCAAAAGACATGCCCCAGAGGATCCTGCGAGCAGCCAAAAGACACTCCCCAGAGGATCCTGCGAGCAGCCAAAAAACATGCCCCAGAGGATCCTGCGAGCAGCCACAAAACATGCCCCAGAAGATCCTGCAAGCAGCCAAAAGACATGCTCCAGAGGACCCTGTGAGAAACTAAAAGACACGCCCCAGAGGATCCTGCGAGCAGCCAAAAAACATGCCCCAGAGGATCCTGCGAGCAGCCACAAAACATGCCCCAGAAGATCCTGCAAGCAGCCAAAAGACATGCTCCAGAGGACCCTGTGAGAAGCTAAAAGACATGCCCCAGAGGATCCTGCAAGCAGCCACAGGATCCTACGAGAAGCTAAAAAGACACGCCCCAGAGGATCCTGCAAGCAAAGCCCTCTTTTAGTGAAGACAATAAAAAAACAACATATTGGGTACACTAAATAAAAAGGCCCACATCTCTCGAAACTTATGGTGGATTTTATAAAAGAGAAATACTTATGAGAGCAGTGTGGATGAAATCAGAGCAAACTGGACTTTTTGATAGGTACTCTGTAATAATAAACATCATAATCATATGTCACATGGATAGAGGACAAATATGTTACGGTCTTACGGATTAATCACTAAATCTGATTAAAATCCAAAGCTGAATAATATACCTATAAAAGGAGATAAGTTTTGTGCAGTGATAGAGACATCAAGAAAAATGGCACGCAGGAAAAATATCATGTCTCCCTCAGCAGCGGGCATTTATTTATCTGCTCTAGTAAAACATATGTTTTTATCATGTCCGTCATTTCTCATAAATCCTGCCTCGTGTTCTATGATAATACTTCACAAGCACAGCTTTCATTAATGCATGATTGTAAATCATTATTTTAGATCTCGTTGCAACAGGATATTTGTCAAGCAGGAAGGGAGAAGGGTTAGGTCAGCCTGCATCATCCTTCCAATGCATTGTGCACTTACCAGAATGAGTGTGAAGAGACAAGAGAGGAAGATACATAAAATAAAAGAATAAGAAATGCAGAGACAGGAAAAGAAAGAGTGATAGATTCATCTGTATGTGATATAGGACTAGGAAACTGCAGCCCCTAGCAGAACTAGCACACAGGCCAACCATTCATTGATCCCAGCAACCTGCCATAATATCCAATATATGTGTACATAAAAGCACATGTGAATCCTGTAGGTCACGTAAGTATATACCTATAAGCATATATACAATTTCAGTATGGAGCAGTATATACATTATACTGTCATGTTCTTAGAAAAACCTCTGCATAGTCATTTTATTCTATAGATCTATTATCGAACTACTCAAAACAGCAGATCTTTCTGCCATACAGGTCCTTCTCAAAAAATTAGCATATAGTGCTAAATTTCATTATTTTCCATAATGTAATGATTACAATTAAACTTTCATATATTTTAGATTCATTACACACCAACTGAAATTTGTCAGGTCTTTTATTGTTTTAATACTGATGATTTTGGCATACAACTCCTTGATAACCCAAAAAACCTGTCTCAAAAAATTAACATATTTCAACATCCAATAAAATAAAAGTGTTTTTTAAAAACAAACAAAAAAAACATCAAATAGTAAAGTTCAGTTATGCACTCAATACTTGGTCGGGAGTCCTTTTGCAGAAATGACTGCTTCAATGCGGCGTGGCATGGAGGCAATCAGCCTGTGACACTGCTGAGGTGTTATGGAGGACCAGGATGCTTCGATAGCGGCCTTAAGCTCATCCAGAGTGTTGGGTCTTGCGTCTCTCAACTTTCTCTTCACAATATCCCACAGATTCTCTATGGGGTTCAGGTCAGGAGAGTTGGCAGGCCAATTGAGCACAGTAATACCATGGTCAGTAAACCATTTACCAGTGGTTTTGGCACTGTGAGCAGGTGCCAGGTCGTGCTGAAAAATGAAATCTTCATCTCCATAAAGCATTTCAGCCGATGGAAGCATGAAGTACTCCAAAATCTCCTGATAGCTAGCTGCATTGACCCTGCCCTTGATGAAACACAGTGGACCAACACCAGCAGCTGACATGGCACCCCACACCATCACTGACTGTGGGTACTTGACACTGGACTTCAGGCATTTTGGCATTTTCTTCTCCCCAGTCTTCCTCCAGACTCTGGCACCTTGATTTCCGAATGACATGCAAAATTTGCTTTCATCAGAAAAAAGTACTTGGGACCACTTAGCAACAGTCCAGTGCTGCTTCTCTGTAGCCCAGGTCAGGCGCTTCTGCCGCTGTTTATGGTTCAAAAGTGGCTTTACCTGGGGAATGCGGCACCTGTAGCCCATTTCCTGCACACGCCTGTGCACGGTGGCTCTGGATGTTTCTACACCAGACTCAGTCCACTGCTTCCTCAGGTCCCCCAAGGTCTGGAATCGGTCCTTCTCCACAATCTTCCTCAGGGTCCGGTCACCTCTTCTCGTTGTACAGCGTTTTCTGCCACATTGTTTCCTTCCAACAGACTTCCCATTGAGGTGCCTTGATACAGCACTCTGGGAACAGCCTATTTGTTGAGAAATTTCTTTCTGGGTCTTACCCTCTTGCTTGAGGGTGTCAATGATGGCCTTCTTGACATCAGTCAGGTCGCTAGTCTTACCCATGATGGGGGTTTTGAGTAATGAACCAGGCAGGGAGTTTTTAAAAGCCTCAGGAAGCTTTTGCATGTGTTTAGAGTTAATTAGTTGATTCAGAAGATTAGGGTAATAGGTCGTTTAGAGAACCTTTCTTGATATGCTAATTTTTTGAGACAGGTTTTTTGGGTTATCAGGAGTTGTATGCCAAAATCATCGTATTAAAACAATAAAAGACCTGACAAATTTCAGTTGGTGTGTAGTGAATCTAAAATATATGAAAGTTTAATTGTAATCATTACATTATGGAAAATAATGAAATTTAGCACTATATGCTAATTTTTTGAGAAGGACCTGTATACTCTGAGACATGCAATATAATTACGCCCGTGCCCACTCATATGTTAGGTGATGGACGAAGGAAACAGTGCTTTCCTAAACATGTAAGGAGAAGTGCGGCCCCTTCAGGCATCCGCACCTCGGAGACAGTGTGACGTCATACGCCGCTCGCTCCGGTGCTCTGCTTCCATCCCCAGGGTTGTCACCGGCCGGGACTCCCTGGATTGCTGCAGTGCACTTTAACATTTGTCTCCGTCTACTGTAGTTCTGATAGTGCCTCATCGTAACTGCTGTCAGCTTACCGGACTTAGCGACTAAACAGTGAATGCACTCGCACACTGCCACCTCTCCGATACACGGTGTTCTTAATTAGTGATGAGCGAATGTGCTTGGGCAAGGTGTTATCTGAGCACGCTCTGGTGCTAACCGAGAGACTTCGGGGTGCATGAATAATGTGTTTGAGTCCCCGCACTTGCATGTCTCACGGCTGTTCGACAGTAGGAACACATGAAGTGATTGTCTGTTTGTTAGGCAATCTATGCATCTGTTGCGGCTGTCGAACAGCTACGAGACATGCAGCTGCGGGGACTCGAACATATTATTCGAGCACGTTGAAGTCTCTCGGTTAGCACCTAAGCATGTTCGCTCATCACTATTCTTAATCCTACAGTGTTTTACTGTTACGTTATATCTGCTGCTTAATCTGCCCAACATCAGAGTCTTTGCATTATTATTGCTGATATGTGCACTAAACAGGCTGCCTTTCTTATAGTTTAATATTTTTATCACATTAATTATATTCAGTCTGGTTGGTTTTATGTATTTACATATTGCTCCTTTGAAAATCTTTTATTTCAGTGGTCTTTTAGCACAGACTGTTATATGTACAGGTGCTTCTCACTAAATTAGAATATCATCAAAAAGTTAATTTGTTTCAGTTCTTCAATACAAAAAGTGAAATTCCTATATTATATAGAGTCATTACAGAGTGATCTATTTCACATGTTTATTTCTGTTAATGTTGATGATTATGGCTTACAGCCAATGAAAACCCAAAAGTCATTATCTCAGTAAATTAGAATAATTACGGTAACAAAAAACACCTGCAAAGTCTTCCTAAACGTGTAAAAAAGTCCCTTAGTCTGTTTCAGTAGGCTCCACAATCATGGGGAAGACTGCTGACTTGACAGATGTCCAGAAGGCAGTCACTGACACACTCCACAAGGAGGGTAAGCCACAAAAGATCATTGGTAAAGAAGCCGGCTGTACAAGATACAAGAATATTTGTATACAAGAATATTAATGGAAAGTGGAGTGGACGGAAAATGTGTGGTAGAAAAAGTTGCACAAGGAACCGGAATAACCGCAGCCTTGAAAGGATTAAGAAAAGGCCATTCAAAAATTTGGGGCGATTCCCAAGGAGTGGACTGCTGCTGGAGTCATTGCTTCAAGAGCCACCACACACAGACGTATCCAGGACATGGGCTACAAGTGTCACATTGCTTGTGTCATGCCACTCATGACCAATAGACAACGCCAGAAGCGTCTTACCTGGGCCAAGGAGAAAAAGAACCGGACTGTTGCTCAGTGGTCCAAGGTGTTGTTTTCAGATGAAAGTAAATTTTGCATTTCATTTGGAAATCAAGGTCCCAGAGTCTGGAGGAAGAGTGGAGAGGCCACAATCCAAGCTGCTGGAGGTCTAGTGTGAAGTGTCCACAATCAGTGATGGTTTGGGGAGCCATGTCTTCTGCTGGTGTAGGTCCACTGTGTTTTACCAAGACCAAAGTCAGCGCAGCCATCTACCAGGAAATTTTAGAGCACTTCATGCTTCCCTCTACCGACAAGCTTGTGGGAGATGCAAATTTAATTCTCCAGAAGTACTTGGCCCCTGTCCACACTGCCAAAAGTACCAAAACCTGGTTTACAAACAACAGTATCACTGTGCTTGATTGGCCAGCAAACTCGCCTGACCTTAACCCCATAGAGAATCTATGGGGTATTGTCAAGAGGAAGATGAGAGACACCAAACCCAACAATGCAGACGAGCTGAAGGCTGCTATCAAAGCAACCTGGGCTTCCATAACCCCTCAGCAGTGCCACAGGCTGATCGCCTCCATGCCACGCCGCATTGATGCAGTAATTGCTGCAAAAGGAGCCCCGACCAAGTACTGAGTGTATTTACTGATCATACATCTCAGTAGGACAACATTTTGGATTTTAAAATCATTTTTCAAGCTGGTGCTATAAAGTATTCTAATTTACTGAGATAATGACTTTTGGGTTTTCATTGGCTGTAATCCATAATCATCAACATTAACAGAAATAAACACGTGAAATAGATCACTCTGTGTGTAATGACTCTATAGAATATATGAATTTCACTTTTTGTATTGAAGAACTGAAATAAATTTACTTTTGATGATATTCTAATTTTGTGAGAAGCACGTGTACATCATGAACATGTACTGTTTATCTCACTTCTATCTGTAGTAAACTGAGTGAGCGGTCACAACTATTCTCACCAGTTTTTCACTGTTATTGAATAACTGTTGTTACTAGCTGCCCGCGATCGTTGGTTTCTACTTAAGCAGTAATTAGGATTTTGGCTATCTTTTAGCGCAGTGGTTTTATTCATGCTCTGAGATGTACAGAGCTATATACGACCGATGTACTGCTAAGCAAAACTTTTAGGCTATGTGAACACGTTGTGGAATCCATAGAATATAATGAGTTGCGTTGGGTAAGCGTTTTTGCCGCATTTTCGCGGCAAAAACGCTAACAATCCGCAATGTGTGCACATAGCCTTATTCATGTTAGTCTACATGGCCAAAAATCTAACATATAACCTGGAGATTTACCAGACATTCAGGACCAAATACTAGTTTATCCTGTTAGTGCTGCAGAAAAAAAGACTAACCTACCTCTTACCCGAGAATCTTCAGGCTAATGGGGGATATACTTGGGTTTACAGACCCTTCTTCCATGTTACAAGAGAACTAGAAAACACGTTACAAGAGAGCTAGAAACCGATCTTACTTGTTACTAGAAATGACGTTTCTGCCATAGAGCTGTACCCATGAATATTTAATTTATCAGAGATCTCCGATCCTTTCTAGCGTGTGACTGGAGACCTATGAACCATATTGCCAGAAAAAGATGATACGTTATTTCTAAATGACTAGAATTGAACTGACCGCTGTACTACCATCTTATGCCGCCAAAAAATACACCAACAAAAGACAATTCTGCCATAAACCTATATATATACCATCTTGTCATGTAAAGGAAACCTTCAGACTCTTGGTCATATACCTAGAGGTTTAATTACCATGTTTTCATATAAGACATGTAACCTTAGGCTACACCACATTGTGCCCGAGGACCTGTAATCCATTGTGCCAAATACATACACACCATTTTGCCACCATAATGACAGTAGCGGATCTGCCATGGACAGAGAGATCTGCAAGCCACTCTGTATTGTGCCTCTAGGCCAATTACAAGCTACTTATTGGATGTAAACTCCCTGACAAAAATGGAAAAATTCTTGGCTATGAAACTGGATATCGTGCTATCCTGTGATACTAAAATATTTTGGCAGCAAGAATAGCAACACAGAAAGTGAATCATATCACATAGTCATAAACCATTCCCAAACCTTTCTTTATGAATTAGAAAACTGAAAGAGATACTATCTTGAATAAATGTAGCACACACTATCCTGGCACTGGTTGTAGATCCCAAGATCACCAGATCTCATTACAAGGGACCTTCACTGATCTTGTAATCAGAGAACAAGCCAATAGAGAATAATCTCATAGCCTGACCATCCTACCTTGTATTATTACATAGTTACTGGAGATCACGGGCCGTCTATAGACAGAGATCTATATAAAACTGGTCCATCAACAAAAGTTCCGTAAGAATCTATGTACTCTACACACATCCTATACAGCTGCCATTGAGCTTGTAGGAAGGTGGCTCTAGCTCAGGCTGATCACACACCATTGTCCATAGGCAGGACGATGCCTCCTAAAGGTTGGTCTTGCGCTGTTGAAGACATTGTGGATACACATAGCTGCCAGGACATGTGCATCATCGGCAGGGTTCGTGCCCGTCCTAGTCTAATGACCACAACAGGTGAACGACAGCTGCTGATGATGCATCCACCTTAGCGAGTATGTATCGAGCCAACGTCATCACCTCCTGATGCAGAAGTGAGCGTCGTTGGACAAAACCTTCAGCCATGCTAAAACGGTTTTCCAGGTCAGCAAAATTGATATATTGTAGAGAGTGGGTCCCTCAACAAATCTGAAATATAGGCCATTAGTTTTGTAGTCTTGAAAACCCCTGTGGGTCATACTGCCCTTTTCACCTACAAAGCATGAAGATGAAGAGGCCCTCCTTATTAAGAATAGTGGAAGCGCGGAATGGACAGACCCTATTTCAGTTTTACAAATGGCCTCTCTCCACTATGTATGCAGTATGGGAAAAACTTATAAAAAACATAGAATACTATGTTTTCCATGGACATCAAGAGGCTAAATTGTCATATTCTGTGAACTTTACCTGTGGTTCACAAGAAGATTTTGTAAGAGAGAGAGTGGAATTATTAACTAAATTTCTCTCCCTTCAATTAGTGCAGGGCTTATCAATGTCACTCAACATACAGAACATGTCAAAGACATACGCACACAGTGACGGCACATCTCCACGTCAAAATACCAAAAATATAACATCAAAAGACAAAAATGCCATTAAGAGGCTTCCAGTGACAAGAGGCTCCTGGCATCAAGGATCTCTTATTTGGGTACTCCTTAACCCTTCTGCTGGTAGGTGCACAAAGGTGCAAAGCAGTAGGGTTAAGTTACCTCTAACTGGCAAGTTACAGTATGGGACCCAAGAACGGACTAGAAAAGAGGGTAAGAATCATGGTAGTGGGAAGTGGAAGGGATCTACCTTATAAGCAACTCGAGCAGGGCATTTCTTCCCCAGACCCAAGGGAGGCGAGATTAGTCTGAGCATCTCATACAAGTCTGTGTATTTCATGCGACCCCTGGGAACAGAGAGAAAGGAGCCACAGAGCCATGGAAAGGAGGAAGGTGGATTTATTGGAGGTAAAAAGGGAAATGGGCCATGAAAGGGAATGAATGTTGTATGGTGAGGAAAGATAAGATCGGTCATTATTAATACAAGTTGGGATGGTGAAGGGACGGGAAGAATGAGTCGAAGCAGACAAGCAGGTAAAATGGATGTTTGAAATAAATAAGAAGTGAAATAAGAAGCACAAACAAATTATTAAGAGGAGGAAGACGTATCATCAAATGTACATTTCCAAGAAATGGAATGAATGAATTAAATATATGGGGTTTAATCATGAACATGTATGATGCATGATGGCAAGAAAATAGAGAAGGAACATGACAAGAGGAGTAGATTGAATACAGAATAGGAAGAAAGAGGAAAAAAAATGAGAGGAAGATAAATATGAGAGAGTATATCTCAGGACATAGTGAGGAAAGGGGGGTCGGGATCTGAAGAAACATGGAGAGAAAAGGTGTGAAAAGAAATTAGATCAACTTATCACTACCTGATGAGACGACGCAGAGGAAGTCACCCACACCAGGAACCGGAGCCTGACATCCATATCAACCCAAAACGCCTACATGATATCATTCAGGAGCGGGCGGCAAGTGTCTCTCCCAGGAGCTACCAAGGGCTAAAACTGACATTTTTCAACATTCATATGGGAATCTATTGGCAGGTGGAGAATTCTCATTTTACAACCTCTCTCCAGTACAGGTGTGTTAGGAAAAACATTATGCCTTGTCCTGCCAGTATGAATTAGGAAGGGAATTTGGGAAGCAGGGAGGAAGATGTTTTCAGTGGTGGTGGTGGTGGTGGTGGTAAAAGGGGGGTGGTGTGTGGAGCGAGGTTTATGGAATATGAAAGGAGATCCAGAATGATTAATGGAGCCCCCCTGAGACCCCTCTGCACCCTCCCTCTTCATCAAGCAGATTTTTTTTCTTCTTTAAAGCAGGCTCCCCTCCCCCTCCGGTCAAAAAAAAAAATATTCGTGCCCAAAATCCCCGGTAAACCCAGCAAGCCCATGCTTCTTCCATAAGACTATGTACCCTTTAGCTGCTACAGGACCAACCCCCTCCCTCCAGCAGCCAAAGAGATCAGATGCACGAGGTGTACATAGCTGAGTACAGCTGTCGTAAAATATATATATTGTTATATATATATTAATATTAGGGAGGTGAAAGCAACGCGCATTCCGCTTAAATTCTTGCAGGGAATAACGGGCTAAGTTTTGAAGGATGGGAGAAAGGAATATTATCCAGGGGTGAGAAGGAAGGATGGATATATTGGGTAAGGGTTGTGGAAGTTTCGTTCTGTGTTTCATTTTTGCTTTAGTTTTTTTTTTTTGTTTTTGGTAATGGTTTTCCAAACCTTGCAGGCCACCCTGTGGGGGCATTTCTTCCCCAAACCCAGCGGTGGGGATATAACCCGTAACAAACTGTACATGTCCTTATAATGAATGCGCCCGCTGAAATAAGAACAGAAGGGGAGTTAGTTGAGAGGATGTGCAGTTTCATGGGTGACCCTCCCTGTAATCATACTCTCTTGGATGCATTGCTGTGTCCTGCATGATACAGAGAATGTGCAAACATAGTAATAATACACGCACACAATACAGACACAATCAAGGGGATTTATAAAAGCCACAGTGACATCGTGGTGGGCAGTGATCTCACCGTCTGTTCAGGGAAACTCCAATGTAGTTTTTATAAATCACCCCCGTAACGTGATGGCTAAAGTCTCAAACTTGACCGTTTCCAAGGATGATGACTGCCCTTTCCCAATGATCTTGATATATTTCAATTTGCACATTAAAAGAGCTTGAAAAGTAATGGTAAAAGCTACTCGTCTACTTACTATAATGAGCAAAAATGAATGCACGTGAGCGTATAGCTGGGACTTTACCTTATCAATGTGCTAGTAAATAAAGAGGGTAAATGTAATGTATATGTGTTCCAGTAACCATGTATTCTGATAGATGTTGAGTGTGCAACGCTATGCAACGTATACACCATCAGGCAGGTAACAGGAACAAGAAGACAAACTGGTGTCTCGTTATTAAGCAAATGAGGTGGCACCAGTACTTCTGGGCAAAGGCAAAAGATACTGGTTCCCCATTGATGGGGGTAGGACTTATAGAAAAAAAAGGTTCAATATTCTATTTGCAAATATTCTTAGAAAATTCTGAGTTGAAAGAGTTTTACTTTAGGATATGTCAATAATATCAGATATTTGGGGGCCCAGTAACAAACAATCAATCAATCAGTAGTCACGGCACCCCATTATTTACCATGCTGAGCTCCATATATTCTTTAACAGCTGTGCCTGATGCTGCAGCTCTGTGTAGCTCAGTGCCTGGTGCTGCAGCTCTGTGTAGCTCAGAGCTTGGTACTGAAGCTCTGTGTAGCTCAGTGCCTGGTGCTGCAGTTCTGTGTAGCTCAGTACCTGGTGCTGCAGCTCTGTATAGCTTAGTAACTGGTGCTGCAGCTCTGTGTAGCGCAGTGCCTGGTGCTGCAGCTCTGTGTAGCTTAGTAACTGGTGCTGCAGCTCTGTGTAGCGCAGTGCCTGGTGCTGCAGCTCTGTGTAGCTCAGAGCCTGCTACTGAAGCTCTGTAGCGCAGTGCCTGGTGCTGCTGCTCTGTGTAGCTCAGTGCCTGGTGCTGCAGCTCTGTGTAGCTCAGAGCTTGGTACTGAAGCTCTGTGTAGCTCAGTGCCTGGTGCTGCAGTTCTGTGTAGCTCAGTACCTGGTGCTGCAGCTCTGTATAGCTTAGTAACTGGTGCTGCAGCTCTGTGTAGCTCAGTACCTGGTGCTGCAGCTCTGTATAGCTTAGTAACTGGTGCTGCAGCTCTGTGTAGCGCAGTGCCTGGTGCTGCAGCTCTGTGTAGCTCAGAGCCTGCTACTGATTCTCTGTAGCGCAGTGCCTGGTGCTGCTGCTCTGTGTAGCTCAGAGCCCGGTACTGGAGCTCTGTGTAGCTCAGCACCTGCTACTGCAGTTCTGTGAAGCGCCGTGCCTGGTGCTGCAGTTCTGTGTAGCTCAGTACCTGGTGCTGCAGCTCTGTGTAGCTTAGTAACTGGTGCTGCAACTCTGTGTCAGCTCAGAGCCTGCTACTGAAGCTCTGTAGCGCAGTGCCTGGTCTGCTGCTCTGTGTAGCTCAGTGCCTGGTGCTGCTGCTCTGTGTAGCTCAGTACCTGGTACTGCAGCTCTGTGTAGCTCAGTGCCTGGTACTGAAGCTCTGTGTAGCGCAGTGCCTGGTGCTGCAACTCTGTGTAGCTCAGTGCCTGGTACCGAAGCTCTGTGTAGCTCAGTACCTGGTACTGCAGCTCTGTGTAGCTCAGTGCCTGGTACTGAAACTATGTGTAGTGCAGTTCCTGGGGCTGCAACTCTGTGTAGCGCAGTGCCTGGTGTTGCAGCTCTGTGTAGCTCAGTGCCTGGTACTGAAGCTCTGTGTAGCTCAGTACCTGGTACTGCAGCTCTGTGTAGCTCAGTGCCTGGTACTGAAGCTCTGTGTGGCGCAGTGCCTGGTGCTGCAACTCTGTGTAGCTCAGTGCCTGGTACCGAAGCTCTGTGTAGCACAGTGCCTGGTTCTGCAACTCTGTGTAGCTCAGTACCTGGTATTGAAGCTGTGTGTAGCGCAGTGCCTGGTACTGCAGTTCTGTGTAGCTCAGTACCTGGTACTGCAGCTCTGTGTAGCTCAGAGCCAGGTACTGAAGCTCTGTGTAGCTCAGTGCCTGGTGCTGCAGTTCTGTGTAGTGCCGTGCCTGGTGCTGCAGTTCTGTATAGCTCAGTACCTGGTACTGCAGCTTTGTGTAGCTCAGTGCCTGGTACTGCAGCTCTGTGTTGCTCAGTATCTGGTACTGCAGCTCTGTGTAACGCAGTGCCTGGTGCTGCAGCTATGTGTAGCTCAGTACCTGTACTGCACCTCTGTGTAGCTCAGAGCCTGGTACTGGAGCTCTGTGTAGCTCAGCACCTGGTACTGCAGTTCTGTGTAGCACCGTGCCTGGTGCTGCAGTTCTGTGTAGCTCAGTGCCTGGTGCTGCAGCTCTGTGTAGCTCAGAGCCTGCTACTGAAGCTCTGTGTAGCGCAGTGCCTGGTGCTGCAGCTCTGTTTAGCTCAGTAACTGGTATTGAAGCTCTATGTAGCGCATTGCCTGGTGCTGCAGTTCTGTGTAGCTCAGTACCTGGTACTGCAGCTCTGTGTAGCTCAGAGCCTGCTACTGAAGCTCTGTAGCACAGTGCCTGGTGCTGTAGCTCTGTGTAGCTCAGTGCCTGGTACTGAAGCTCTGTGTAGCTCAGTACCTGGTACTGCAGCTCTGTGTAGCTCAGTGCCTGGTACTGAAGCTCTGTGTGGCGCAGTGCCTGGTGCTGCAACTCTGTGTAGCTCAGTGCCTGGTACCGAAGCTCTGTGTAGCACAGTGCCTGGTTCTGCAACTCTGTGTAGCTCAGTACCTGGTATTGAAGCTGTGTGTAGCTCAGAGTCTGGTACTGAAGCTCTGTGTAGCTGAGTGCCTGGTACTGAAACTCTGTGTAGTGCAGTTCCTGGGGCTGCAACTCTGTGTAGCTCAGTGCCTGGTGCTGCAGTTCTGTGTAGCTCAGTGCCTGGTGCTGCAGTTCTGTGTAGCGCAGTGCCTGGTGCTGCAGTTCTGTGTAGCTCAGTACCTGGTACTGCAGCTCTGTGTAGCTCAGAGTCTGGTACTGAAGCTCTGTGTAGCTGAGTGCCTGGTATTGAAACTCTGTGTAGTGCAGTTCCTGTGGCTGCAACTCTGTGTACCTCAGTGCCTGGTGCTGCAGTTCTGTGTAGCTCAGTACCTGGTACTGCAGCTTTGTGTAGCTCAGTGCCTGGTGCTATAGTTCAGTGTTGCTCAGTATCTGGTACTGCAGCTCTGTTAGCGCAGTGCCTGGTGCTGCAGCTATGTGTAACTCAGTACCTGGTACTGCACCTCTATGTAGCTCAGAGCCTGGTACTGGAGCTCTGTGTAGCTCAGCACCTGGTGCTGCAGTTCTGTGTAGCTCAGTGCCTGGTGCTGCAGTTCTGTGTAGTTCAGTGCTTGGTACTGAAGCTCTGTGTAGCGCAGTGCCTGGTGCTTCAGCTCTGTGTAGCACAGTGCTTGGTGCTGCAGCTCTGTGTAGCTCAGTGCCTGGTGCTACAGTTCTGTGTAGCTCAGTACCTGGTACTGAAGCTCTGTGTAGCGCAGTGCCTGGTGCTTCAGCTCTGTGTAGCAGCTCAGTGCCTGGTACTGAAGCTCTATGTAGCGCAGTGCCTGGTGCTTCAGCTCTGTGTAGCGCTGTGCCTGGTGCTACAGTTCTGTGTAGCTCAGTACTGGTGCTGCAGTTCTGTGTAGTTCAGTGCTTGGTACTGAAGCTCTGTGTAGAGCAGTGCCTGGTGCTTCAGCTCTGTGTATCTCAGTGCCTGGTGCTGCAGTTCTGTGTAGCTCAGTACCTGGTACTGAAGCTCTGTGTAGCGCAGTGCCTGGTGCTTCAGCTCTGTGTAGCTCAGTGCCTGGTGCTGCAGTTCTGTGTAGTTCAGTGCTTGGTACTGCAGCTCTGTGTAGCTCAGAGCCTGCTACTGAAGCTCTGTAGCGCAGTGCCTGGTGCTGCAGCTCTGTGTAGCTCAGTGCCTGGTACTGAAGCTCTGTGTAGCTCAGTACCTGGTACTGCAGCTCTGTGTAGCTCAGTGCCTGGTACCGAAGCTCTGTGTGGCGCAGTGCCTGGTGCTGCAACTCTGTGTAGCTCAGTGCCTGGTACCGAAGCTCTGTGTAGCACAGTGCCTGGTTCTGCAACTCTGTGTAGCTCAGTACCTGGTATTGAAGCTGTGTGTAGCGCAGTGCCTGGTGCTGCAGTTCTGTGTAGCTCAGTACCTGGTACTGCAGCTCTGTGTAGCTCAGAGTCTGGTACTGAAGCTCTGTGTAGTGCAGTTCCTGGGGCTGCAACTCTGTGTAGCTCAGTGCCTGGTGCTGCAGTTCTGTGTAGTGCCATGCCTGGTGCTGCAGTTCTGTGTAGCTCAGTACCTGGTACTGCAGCTTTGTGTAGCTCAGTGCCTGGTGCTATAGTTCTGTGTTGCTCAGTATCTGGTACTGCAGCTCTGTGTAGCGCAGTGCCTGGTGCTGCAGCTATGTGTAACTCAGTACCTGGTACTGCACCTCTGTGTAGCTCAGCACCTGGTACTCCAGTTCTGTGTAGCACTGTGCCTGGTGCTGCAGTTCTGTGTAGCTCAGTGCCTGGTGCTGCAGTTTTGTGTAGTTCAGTGCTTGGTACTGAAGCTCTGTGTAGCGCAGTGCCTGATGCTTCAGCTCTGTGTAGCTCAGTGCCTGGTGCTACAGTTCTGTGTAGCTCAGTACCTGACACTGAAGCTCTGTGTAGCGCAGTGCCTGGTGCTTCAGCTCTGTGTAGCAGCTCAGTGCCTGGTACTGAAGCTCTGTGTAGCTCAGTGCCTAGTGCTATAGTTCTGTGTAGCTCAGTACCTGGTACTGAAGCTCTGTGTAGCGCTGTGCCTGGTGCTACAGTTCTGTGTAGCTCAGTACCTGGTGCTGTAGTTCTGTGTAGTTCAGTGCTTGGTACTGAAGCTCTGTGTAGCGCAGTGCCTGGTGCTTCAGCTCTGTGTAGCTCAGTACCTGGTGCTGCAGTTCTGTGTAGTTCAGTGCTTGGTACTGAAGCTCTGTGTAGCGCAGTGCCTGGTGCTTCAGCTCTGTGTAGCTCAGTGCCTGGTGCTGCAGTTCTGTGTAGTTCAGTGCTTGGTACTGAAGCTCTGTGTAGTGCAGTGCCTGGTGCTTCAGCTCTGTGTAGCTCATTGCCAGGTACTGAAGCTCTGTGTAGCTCAGAACCAAACAATGGAATTCTCATATACTGCCAGAAACAGAAATTATAAAATGCAGAGAGGTGAGCTTGATAAACAATGAAGGGAGTGCAGCCTTGGCGGAGTACTGCAGTCCCTTTGTCAGCTAATTGTTGAAGGTACCAAGTGTCAGCCCTTCACAGATCTGATATTCATGGCTTATCCTAAGGAATAGTCTAGCACTATCAAAGTCCCAGAAAACCCATTCAGAGCAGAGAAAAGCAATATGGACTCTCACTCTGTGATACTTAGCATGTCAACCTATTACATGCACAGTACATTGATTTTACTCAGAACTGTCTACTGTCCCACAGATCACTTTGAGGTTAGAAGTACCATATCACCAGCGAATCATTTATTACTATAAAAAAAACTATAAATATTTAGTGGGTATGTCTCACAAGCTCAAAAACAAGGTACATTTTAATCAATAGAGCTTGGAATATTAATAAATTCCACAACTGGCGATGTAAAAAAAAAACCCGGATTACTTACCGGTAATGCTCTTTTATAGAGCCCACGACAGCACCCACTGAGAGAGGGGATCCGCCCCTAGGAACAGGAAACCTACAGAGAGATAAAAGGGGCGGCCCCCCTCGCTCCTCAGTTGGTTTACAGAGAATGAGAGGAACCGCCACACAAGTTTCAGTTAATTTGCACCATAACATGTTTAACATATATATACATATTTACACTGCTAGACTATATATAGCCAATATAATCAATCCTTCACCAAACAGGATGCACCGTGTATACCACAAGTAGGGGAGGGAAGTGAGTGGGTGCTGTCATGGGCTCTATAAAAGAGCATTACCGGTAAGTAATCCGGTTTTTTCTCTTCGCCACGACAGCACCCACTGAGAGATTTTCAGAGACAATTATCTGGGAGGGACCACCGTGTCAAGGATCGATCTACCAAACACTAAATCTGATGAGGAGGATAGATCTAATCTATAGTGTTCATAGAAGGTAGAAGGTGAAGCCCAGGTTGCGGCCTTACATATAAGGTCTATCGGGACATCTGCTCTTTCTGCCCAAGAAGACGATATGGCTCGTGCGGAATGTGCCTTCACGCCCTGTGGTGGAATTTTCTTTTTTGCCACATACGCCAATGCTATTGCGTCTCTAATCCATCGAGATAGCGTGCTTTTCGTTACTCCTGAACCTTTGCGGCTGCCCTGGAAAGAAACAAAGAGAGCCCTGCTCTTCCTCCAGGGGCTAGTCCTATCTAGATATGCTAAGATTGATCTTTTAACATCTAAGGTGTGGAATTTCTCTTCCTGTGGTGATGAGGGGTTGTCATAAAAGGAAGGAAGATAAATTTCTTGAGATCTATGAAATTTAGTTGATACTTTAGGAAGATAAGACGGGTCAGTTTTTAATACTATCCTGTCAGAATATATAGATAAGAAAGGAGGATCTATTGATAAGGCGTGGAGATCACTCACTCTTCTTGCTGAGGTCAAGGCTACTAGTAAAACGGTTTTTAATGAGGCATATTTTATTGGAACTGACTGAATGGGTTCAAATGGACTTTCTGTTAAGGCGTCTAGGACTAAGTTTAAGTCCAAGATGGCATTTGAGGTATATGGACTGGTTCTGCTCGATGGCATGCTGAGATAAACCGAGCTACCCATTTATTGCCTGCTATGTCATGACTATATAGGGCACCCAGGGCCGATACCTGGACCTTAAGAGTATTTACCGATAGGCCTAATTCATGCCCTTTTTGTAAAAATTCTAGAATAGCTGGGATAGGTACTTCACTAGATAGACGTACTGAATGAAAAGACAGAAATTTCCTCCAGACTCTGGCATATATATTAGTAGTGGACTCCTTCCTGCTATTTAGGAGCGTATTAATCAGTCCGTTCGAAAAACCTCTTAGTTTTAATAACTGCCTTTCAAATTCCAGGCCGTGAGGTGCAATCCTTTGACCTGAAGGTGATAGAAGGGCCCCTGTGAGAGAAGGTCCCGGTCCCAAGGGAGGATCCATGGATCCGAAATCGACATGGCTCTCAGCCACGAGAACCATGGCCTTTTGGGCCAGAACGGGGCTATCAGGATTACTCTCGCTCTTTCCTCTCTTATTTTCCGGATGACAATCGGTAACAGAATCATTGGAGGAAAGGCATAGGCCAAGTGGAATGTCCACGGGATCTGCAAGGCGTCGAGAATGTCCGGATTGTCCTGCTTGAATAAGGAGGGGAACCTTTTTACCTGCCTGTTGTTTCGTGTAGCAAACAGGTCTATATCTGGTGTGCCCCATTTGAACGTTATTCTTTTGAAGATGCAATGATTGAGTATCCATTCCCCTTGATGTAGGGTATGACGACTTAGAAAATCTGCCTTGACATTGTCTATTCCTCTGACGTGCAGGGCCGACAGGGATAGGAGATGACTTTCTGCCAATGTTAAAATTTTTTCTGCAATAAACATGAGTGGCATTGATCGTGTACCTCCTTGGTGGTTTAGGTACGCTACTGAGGTGCTGTTGTCCGACAAGATCCTTGTATGAGTCCCTTGCAGCTGCGGAAGGAAATTACATATGGCGTGATATATAGCTTTTAGCTCTCTCATGTTTGATGAATCCTCTGACTCTGACCTAGACCACTGTCCCTGCGCCACATTATCCTCCCAATGAGCCCCCCACCCCAAAGGGCTGGCATCTGTGGTTACTATATTTGAGGGAACCACTATCCACGGAACACCTCCCGACAGATTATCTGAATCTAGCCACCAAGTTAGGGAACTGATTACCTCCAGGGTCAGGGATATTTTATTTTCTAACTGTCCCTGTAATCTCTTTTCTTGCTGCAGGATTAATCTTTGCAGTTTCCTGGTATGAAATTGGGCCCACCGAACTGCCGGAATACATGAGGACAAAGAGCCCAGCAAAGACATGCCTTCTCTTAGAGATAGAATAGGATTCTGTATTACCGTTTGTACCTTATTAATTACAGTTAATTTCTTTGCCTCTGGTAGCCGACATTTCTGACTTACTGAGTCTAGATGAAGGCCTAGGAACGTCTGACAGGTTACCGGCCGTAGCCTTGATTTTTCCCAGTTGATCAGCCAACCTAAGTTCTGTAGGGATGAAATTACGTCAGACAGCCTGTGCTCACATTGTTGGAATGAATTTCCTACTATTAGCAGATCATCCAGGTACGGAATTATTAGTGTGTCTCTTACTCGTAAATACGACATCACCTCCAGCATCAGTTTTGTGAAGACGCGTGGTGCCATAGATAGCCCGAATGGCATTGCCGCAAACTGCAGATGACAGATTTGGCCTTCTAATGTGACCGCCACTCGGAGAAAGCGTTGATGCGAGACATGTATTGGTAGATGATAATATGCATCTTTGAGATCCACGACCACCATGTAGCATCTGGGAAATAAGAGTTTTATCGCTGATCTTATAGACTCCATTTTGAAGGTTCGGGTTTTCAAAAAGGTATTCAGTTTTTTTAGATTAACTATGGTTCTAAATGAACCGTCTGGTTTAGTTACCAGAAATAAAGGAGAGTAAAAGCCTTTCTCTCTTTGATTTACCGAACCTCTACTAACACTTTCTTGGATAGTAGGCCTTTAATCTCTAATTCTAACGCCTCTTGTTGAGCCTGGGATTTTAGAGAAGTCAATAGAAAGGAGTCCGGAGGATTCCGGACAAATTCTAATATTAGTCCTGATTTTATAATGTTAATGGCCCAGGGTTAGATGTAATTTGCTCCCACTGATAACTGAAGTGTAATAGTCTGCCACCCACCGGTAAGTTGGTACTAGCGGAACCTATCTCCCGATCTGAAGGGACGTTTACCGAATAGGTTTCCCTTTTGTTTGAAATCCCTGTTATTCCAAGAATTCTGGGACTTATAATCCTTCCTTCTGTTAAACGATGGTCTCCTGAATGCCCTCCTGTAGGATGGAACGTATGGATTAGGGAAGCCTTTTTTCCTTTCTCCTGCTTTGGTTAAAATATCATCCAAAACTGCACCAAACAGGTACTCACCCTGACAGGGTATAGCGCAGAGTTTTGATTTAGCTTGCGTATCCCCCTTCCATCCTTTCAACCACAACGCCCTTCGGGCTGCATTGGTTAGTCCTGCTGTTCTTGCCGCTAGGCGGAGAGAATCTACTGAGGTGTCTGAAAGAAATGCTGCTGCACCTCTAATTAAGGGAATGGAGGACCGTAGCTTGTCTCTGGAAAGGCCCTTCTTTATATTTTCCTCCAGCTGATCTAACCATACTAACATGGCCCTGCCTGTACAAGTGGCCGATATTGCGGGTTTAAATGCCCCTATACACGACTCCCAGGACCTTTTTAGGAGTGCATCTGCTTTACGGTCTAGGGGATCTGACAAAATTCCAGCATCCTCTACTGGTAATGATGACTTGCGGGAGGTTGACGCTACAGCAGCATCCACCTTGGGTGCTTTCTCCCAGGAGGCCAGGTCCTTATCATCAAAGGGGTATCGTCGTTTTGACGCGGCTGGCATATAACCTTTCTGCCCTTGTTTTTCCCACTCTTTCTTTACTAATTCCTTAATAGCCGGATCTATTGGGAACACTCGCCGTTTGCGTTGGGAGATACCCGCGAACATGATCTCCTGAGGAGTTTTAGGGTCTTTTGTATCCAATAATCCCATAGTGTTCCGAACAGACTTAATCAGATTATTAATACTATCCGTCGGAAAACAGGTGTGCTCCTCCTCCTCTGATGAACCCGATTCACGTGAAGCGTCTGAATTGAGTTCCCCGCTGTCCGTGGAGGATCCCACCCTAGGTGGGGTTATCTCACTAAGGGATTTCCTTCCCGTAATACTACTGGCTCCCCCTAGGGCCTGTAACTCCTCTCTGATCATCAGGCGGATATCTTCTGCTCTCACAGAACTTTCCTCCTGCAGCGTATGGCTAATACAATCCTGACACAATCTTTTGGGATAAGTATCCGGAAGAGGTTGGGAGCATAAGGCACATTCTTTATGTTTGGTCTTTTCCGTCTTTTTGGCCTAGGAACACACAAATCAGGGGGGAGGGGAAAGGGCCATCAGCTTGACAGGTGTGAAATATAACACTCACCCAGTGAAGCTTTTTATCAAGATGGTACCGGTCTTAAGGATGGAGGGTCCGGCTGCGGTATGGAGCGACTTGATTTCCCTCCAGACCTGCTTGTGGAACCACTCTGCTTAGAGTGTCCACTTCCACTTTTTCTGCCGCTGCTGCTGCCGCTGTGATGTGGCACCACCAGTTCCTCAGGTGGGCGCAACGCAGGATCGCTTGGGGACGACATTGCTGCGCACCGCTATGCACATGATCGGTGCTTTTATGCAGTTTCCCCATTCTCTGCCTTCCTGCACCTGCGCAGCCGCCGCCTCCTCCAGCAGCGCTCCATGATTTTTTATCAAGCAATTTGCCGGGACCTCTCCTGACCACGCGCTCGCGTTCCTGACCGCTGTGGTCCCATCCCTACCCGGCAAGAGCGGCGATGGGACCTTTCCTGCCGAGGCTCCCAGCGTTATCAGGTAGGGCAGCCTCGGCTCAGTATGTGACATCCGTATTATATGCGAGCCAGAGCAATCCTGCTCCTGGCCTCGAACCTGGGAATATTCTCCTGTGACGGTGGGCTGCGACCCCTGCCGCTGCCGTCCTCCGACCCGTTACCTCCAGGCATGTGCGGTGTCTTTCTTGTCCCAGCTGAGGAGGGATAAACCCCCGACGCTGCTTCTGGTGCTGGAGCCCCTGCCGCTCCAAAAGAAACCGCACAGGCGGCTATCCAGCCCAGGAATCCTCTTCTCACGTAGGTTCCTCTGCTAGGAACAGGAAACAACTGAGGAGCGAGGGGGGCCGCCCCTTTTATCTCTCTGTAGGTTTCCTGTTCCTAGGGCGGATCCCCTCTCTCAGTGGGTGCTGTCGTGGCGAAGAGAAAAATGTTCCTGTGCTGAGTTGTACTGTGTTATTTGCTTTGTCCAATGATGTAGAGCTGCTGTAGTTTATGGTCGCTCATACACAGAGAAGAAAACATAAGTGAATATACCAGTAACACAGCATGTCCTCTCAGCTGCTTGTTTGTGTGAGGGGACATTTTCCCTGTTCTTGCTTTATCACAGGAGCGAATGTTTCTGCCATCTCACCAGCGCTGTGAGCTTTATATTATTTAATTTATATTATAAATTAAATCAGTGACATATGAGCTCAGCAGCAACTGTAGCTCCTATGTCAGTTACTTGATTTATGATAATCTCCCAGGGCTGCTAACATGGAAGAAACACTCATTCCTGTAATAAAACAAACAGGCTGGGAAATTTGGTAACTCACAGAAAGGGATCTAAGAGGTAATGTTTCTCCTTGTGGAGAGTGACTTGCCCGGCCTGGCATGTCACAGTGAGGAGACTTATAAGCCATGCATGCTCCTCTGGGAAAGTTAAATATGCAAATTGCTTCTTCAGAGAGGAAGAGGACTTGAACTCTAGCATCACCTATTGGAAGTAGAAATCATAAAAGTCAATATCAACCCTTTAACGAGCCTTGCAATATGACAGGATAAAAGCCAAACCAGAATCTCAATTTGCAGACATGGTGTTTCAGGGTGTTGCCCCTCATCAGTATTAGATCTGATTTAGTTAGGTGACAGGTTTAAGACTGGGATCTAAGGGGCACTGTTTCTCTTTATGGAGAGTGACATGCCAGGAATGCATGACTTATAAGTCTCCTCACTCTGACATGCCAGGTCTTATGCTTTCTCTCCTGACCAGGAGCTGTGTATGTGCGGCTATGAACCGCATCAGCTCTACATGGTTGGACACAGTCTTTACACAGCACAAAGCAGGGCACAGTTTTAAGATTATCTAAGCACAGGAATATTTTTTTTAAACACATCTAAGGGTATGTTTCCACGGTCAGGAAACACTCAGGAATTGCTGCGTGTTTGACGCTGTGCGCTGGCGCAGCGTCAAACACGCAGCGCCCAGATGTTACAGCATAGCGGAGGGGATTTCAAGAAATCCCGTCTCCACTATGCTTAAAAACACGCAGGCGGCAGACCTGCGTTAACGGACATGCGGCGCGTCTTTTTAGACCGCAGCATGTCCTATTCCCTTGCGGCGACGCTGCGTCGTCGCAAGGGAAATAACACAGGCCTGTGTAGCCTGCGGTCATTCCGGATGTGTTCCGGATGTGTTCCATGAACACATCTGGATTGACCGCGCGTTCAGTAGGGGGCGGGGCTTTGGGCGGACCGGACTTTCCGCTCCGTCCAAAGCGCTGTGTTTCCTGATCATGGAAACAGCCTAATTGGTAAACTTAACATTCCAAGCTCTACTGATCAAAATGTACTTTGTGGGGAAAAAGGTACAGGGGACACATTTTTTTAAAGTATAATAATAATAGTTGTAATAATACAACCACGTGGAAGACATTTTCCACTTCAATATTATATCACTATCTCGGTTCTAGTGCTTGACATCCAGTTTGAGAATTAAACCACAACATCCAAACATACAAATTAGAATAATGTGTATAGAATAACAGTGGGTACAAACAGTATAGTGTTCAGAATAATCTAAACTTGAATGGAATAAGAACAACAAACAAACAATCCAACGCTCAT
Organism: Oophaga sylvatica; assembly: GCA_033576555.1. Taxonomy (NCBI): domain Eukaryota; kingdom Metazoa; phylum Chordata; class Amphibia; order Anura; family Dendrobatidae; genus Oophaga; species Oophaga sylvatica. The sequence continues at coordinate 540,995,400 of JARQOD010000004.1, read as the reverse complement.
ATGGATAAAATACATTGGTGGAAAGAAAGAGTTAGAGAAAAACACATAGAAAACCATACAGGAATATAAACGGTTACAAGTGCAGAAGCTGGGAAGGAGGTCTTGTATCCCCAGTGTTTATGACTTATGGGCAGCTATCTTCTCTTCATCCTCCTTAGATTGGGGGTGTCTTGACTTTTCTGTACTCCCACTCTTCTTAGTGACTCGTCAAACCACAATAGAGTTAATTTCATTTCTTCCGTGTTCTCCAAGATGAGTATAATATAACTCCCAGTGCCAGTCACAAGTCTTTGCAAAAAGTTTTGTCTTGTGCGCTGGATTACATCCTGTAGTTCTATGAGTCCCAAGTTTATTAGATAATGAATATTATGGCAGATCTACAATCTGGACTAAGGCAGAGCAGATGGGGCTCAGGAGTAGAGGGTTCCACTTCTGGATGATACGAAGTGCAAACCTCAGCAGGACAAAAAAAGAAAACGGGACTGTCAGTCTTGCGGCACTGTTATTTATTTTGATCCGGCAAAGAGTCAAAACAGATATGGTCCAACCAAGACTTACATCCTGTCGCATTTCTGGTTGCCGACTTTTGCTACACACAGTTGTCCTTGACAAAGACTGTGTTTGGTCGAAACATTGGACCATATCTGTTTTGACTCCTTGCCAGATCAACATAAATAACACTGCAGCAAGGCCTATAGTCCTGTCTTCTTTTTTGTGGTGCAGAGGTTTCTACTTTGATTAGTCTGGACTACGAGTCCCTTCCTCAAGCACACTACATTTAAAAGGACAGGTCTCTTTCATCTACTCCTGGATGATAATCGGAACCGACTAAACTTATAACCTGGTACTCCTGAGCAGCATGACTACACATTCCCATTGGATCGAATGAAGAGTAACAATGGCCGATGCTTCAAGGACATATTTTGCTTCGTAGTCTGCATTTTTTGCCAAAGTCTTCAGACAAGAACGTATACGTGACTACTATTGGGCCATTGGAGAGAGAGGGCTGAGCCACAGCTGGTCTCTGTCTATTTGTCATTCGGTGTTGACAACTACCACTGTAGACTATGCAGAATCTACACGACAAAGCTGGCATGGACCAGCAAATGTCCAGAGAAGGAGCCAAGCATTACTCTTAAGGTCAGTGTTGTCATTTATTCACTATAGACTACTCGTTGATGGAGAGTGATAATGCATTGTAAACCTGAATGAGCTGGGGATAAAGCTGAACTGGAGGCTAATGGCTGTTTATAGAGATGCAAAAACACTCATCTTACTAAAGCGGTTTCTGAAAATCGGTCACTAAAATATAAACCTGATTCTTCATATAAAGACAACATTCAATCACAAACACCCCGTGTAACGGACAAAAAGTTACCAAGACAAGCGTTACTCCCTGAGTCACCCAATCTTGACCACTTTGGAGGAACATCTAGGCCCTAGATTCTAGGGGAACGTTCCAAAGCTAAGAAAAGATTGCAGTGCAAATCCACGAATTTCAAAAGCCATTTTCTTATTTTGGCTACAATATCATGAAAGTTAAAGAAGACATTGGGCCAGAAAGCTTTAGCAGTAACATTCTCCACATCAGCTGGATATTTGCAAATACAACCAGTACTGTACTTTCTAAGACCTGCAGGCATGGCATCTCTCCCAGCCGACCAGAGCTCTAATCTGTACCTATCATTGATATTGACCAACATGATGGTTACCAATAAGTGGTTTTCTTTCTCCTAGAGGAGAACCAATTGGCATACTTTTTTTCCCAAGGGAGCAAGGAAAAGCAGCACCATCCATGAACATCATTTGTGAGAAGTGGTGCAGACAAGTAGTGGATCTTTTGCTCACAGTACAAAATTGTAAGAGAATAGGAAAAGGCATCTTTAGAACATCAGCCATGTTTCCTGTATTCACCTTTTTATCATCTCACCATCCACCCAATTTTACCTTTCTTTAAAGGGTTTCAAGCTCATAGGGTTTTTTTTTTTAACAAACGGTTTCTATTCACTTCCATTTACGTTCTTCCAGCTGTTTCTTTTGTTGTCTTCTGGAATTTTCAATTATTTTTGTTTTCTTCTTCAGCACTCAGTATTCTGTCATCTTGGTAGATCTTGGTTAACACTTGGGTCTTCATCTGATCCCAATAATCTTTTCTTTGCTTTATTTGAACACAGAGTCATCTATAGTTTTCTTTTTTTTCTTTCATGTTTATTATGCTGATTGATGACTTTTACTTTTAATTAATATTTGACTAATCCACTCCCCCCTCACTCATAAATCTTGTATTAAATTGAGTAGCACAAGTGACTCACCAGGCAGCCGGATCATACTCTGCCCAGATTCTCACATATTCATCTAGGTGATGTGGACCCAAAATGGAGGAATCACGGTTAAATATTCAAAGTTATCCATGATGACAGCGACAAACAGGTTTAACATCTGCAGAGGGAGAACAACTATGACAACATGTGTCCACAAATCAATGATACCGCTACAAAAGTGTGTGACTATAACCTCCAACATGCTTCTGTCCAACATACATACATATATACCTACCCTCTACTCTTGTGCCACACTCCTAGACCGGGAAAATATATATTTTTTTGTTTTTTTTTATCACACAAGTGTTCTAGCTATATCTTGGTAATACTCTCACAATGAGTTTCCAGTCACTATAAAAGATCTGATTCTGCTGCATATCTGGTGCAATTATGCTGCGTAGACCCAACAGAAGAGTGAAATAAAATTCTTCAGAATTGCTGCAGATTTCAGACAAAAAACCCACAGTAATTAACCGTAAAAATATATACTATACAGGAGATTGTAGAGCCCCCCATTCACATATAGTGGACAAATCTGCACAAACTTTATGGCATGCTGTGGATTTCCTAATTTTCAGGACACAGTTACGGTGGAATCCACACTGAAATGTATGTGGGGATTTTTCTGTGGATTGGTTGCACTACTCAACTTTGGAAAAAAAAATCTGCAGTGTGTGGATGGAGCTTTAAAGCGCAGTTTCATGTTGAATGAAATGTATCAGGAAGGAAGCAAACAGCAAGTTGCCAATTTATATTTGTTACATCTGTTCATAGAACAGGTGCCAGAGAAGTCAATGGAGGCTGTAAAATTGCATCTCTGGATCTATTTACAGTGTGTGTACTTTATTTTTCCCCCAAAATAATTTACGAGCAAGAAGGACTCAGGGCCTGGCCGAACACCTGGCAGAGCACCCTATGGAAACACACAGTGTAACAATATGGTACCGTGCAATTTGCACTTCCACGTGGAGGCCGACGTGTGATCAATTCTATTCGCTCATGTGCTCAACGTCTTAAATCTACTGTGAATTGTAAACATTTTATGAACATTTTATAAACATATCATCAATAATCTCAGAGCTGCGACACTCACCAGGAATGAGCAAAGGAAGATGAAAGACACAAAGTAGAAATACGCAAACTCGCTCCCACAGTCCTTCTCCTTTATTCCCGACTGACTGTCACACGGCTTCCCACCCAAACAAGACAGCATGATATCATGCCATGCTTCACCGGTGGCGCTCCTGTGGGAAGGAAGGTGCACAGCAGTGTTAGAATATTAGAATACTGATGTTTTACTATTGTCCTGGGATCATCTAGTGTTGGTTACATAGGTTGAAAAAAGACCTCAGTCTATGAAGTTCAACCTTTCTCCACCAATCGTACATTTTGTCACTAAGTTAACTAGAACCCACAATGTTATATGTATTGAGGAAATCATCCATTGTGTAACACTAAGTGCTACACAAAAAGGCTCCTTTTTCACTGTTTTGATACATTTTTGCAGCAATCTTTGTAATCACTGTAAAAATGTGAAATGAAAACGTCATGAAATTATACTCTAAGTAATACCCTATTATAGGTCACGATAGTAGGAGATAATTTCACAGATAATTACTAGATAAGAAGAAATATTACCTAAAAAGTAACATGAGAGCTTGGAAAAATGTACGAAAGTTATTGTGCTCTGTTATAGCCGTGTCATCATCTTCCTCATCCAGGGCTATGTTACCAAAGACCTGCAAAGAGAGAGGGAGTGTGGCAGAAAGATGGAAAGGATCAGACATGGCTGAACATGTATTGACATGACCCTCAGTCTCAACACTTTTGCAGCCTCTAACAGGTTTTCCTCCAGGATTGCACTGTATTTAGCTCCATTCATCTTCCCATCAACTCTGACCTGCTGAAGAAAAGGCTCCTCACAGCATGGTGCAGCCACCATGTTTGATGGTGGGGATGCTGTTTTCAGAGTTACGTGTAGTATTAGTTTTTCACCACACATGACATTTTGCACTACACCTAAAAAGTTCTACTTTAGTCTCATCTGAACAGAGCACCTTCTTCAAAATGCCATGTAGGGGTACACAGAAAGCCTGTGGAAGAAGGTCCTCTGGTCAGATGAGACCAAACTAGAACTTTTGGGGGTAAATGCAAAACACTATGTGTGGCAGAAAACTAACACTGCACATCAGTTTGAAAACACCATCCCCACCGTCAAACAAGGTGGTGGCAGCATCTGACAGTAACACCGGAGACAACCTGGGAGACCGCACCATTTTGCTCTATATTTGTGTATTTATGCTTGGAGTCAGACAAGAGGACACTGTAATAGAGCTGCACACTACACTAATTCTAGCACTCACCTGCATGCCGATGATAGCATAAATGAAGAAGAGCATAGCGATCAGCAGGCAGACGTAGGGCAGCGCCTGTAGAGAGGAAGAAAGGATGTAGATAAGCAGACAAATATCAAAGCTAACTTTTATAAATTGGGAACCCATATCAGAGAGATCTGCCAATCCATGAAGCACAAATAACACATCACACTTTTTAAACAGATTATGACTCCTTAGTGTAGGCGGCCATTGTTCACAAATTTAACCCTTTTCATGACAGCACAATATATATATATATATATATATATATACATATATATATATATATATATAAATAAATATATATATATATATATATATAGTTACGTTTACACGCGCATACCTTGAAAGATTGGACGAAGGTCCACAGAAGGATACGAATAGTATAGCCTTGCCGCAGAAGCTTAATGAGACGGGCAGCTCGGAACAAACGCAGAAAACTCAGGTTGATAAAGTTGTCCTATAAAGTGAAAACGGGGAGGGAAAGTGGAGACCAGTAAATACAGGCTTATGGACATTAATTACTTCTGGAGCAGTGAAATAAATAAATAAAATTATTATGGGGGAAAAATGGTTCGAAACTTAGCTGCAAATAGTGATGACGGGGTAGATTTCTAAAAACTACCACCTCCTGTCAACCAATTCGATTACAGACATTTTTCAAGAGAAAGCAGCAGCTTGATTGGTTGTTCTGGGAAACTCTTCCCATTTGCACTAGTTTTTATAAGTCTTAAAACCCCACGTCCTCCAGGAATAGAGGAGAGATACTTTCTAGGACCTAAAATCTAGGTGGAGCCTGGTCAGTCAGACAAGTAACCAAAATAATATGATGAAAATATCATGAGATTACAATAATTTTATTTATTTGTTTCTGATTGATTTTTTTCTTTTTTTTTTTTAGCATTTGAAACCAGTGAACGTTTTGTTAACACTTGGGGCCCGTTTAAAGTCAGGAAAAAGGGTGCAGAGTGAGGAGACACTGTGGGTCTCAGGTATGAAGACTAATGCAAAGTGGAGCGGTGGGCAGGGTGTTAGCCACAGCAACCAATCAGACTCCACTCACAACATTTTTTGGATATGAAATGGTTAGATTTGATTGGCTGCTATGGGCAACTCCGCCACCTGTTTACACTAGCTTTCATATTCAAGAACCAGCAGGAGCCCTCTTGACTCCTTCATCCCAACCAGCAGTTATGTGTTTTCCATTGGAGAAACAAGAGTCAAACCAAATGCACTGTATTTGGAAACAAGCAGCCATTTTACGTCAGGAGTGTTGGCACATGCAGAGCTTGGACTCCTCCACTCCTCTCACCAAAATGTGTACTGAAGTGGTCATTGAAGTGGGAAGAGGAATGCGCATTACTGGTTATGAGTCTCCTACACTCAGACATGGAACGGATCCCCAATACACAGGGCCACATGTATAAAAAGCACAAAATGTGGAGGTGTTGACCATGGTAACCAATCAGAATTTAGCTATCATTTTTCTAATGTATAACAAAAAAAAAAAATCAATGATCTGATTGGTTCCTATAGACAACTCAACTCATTTTTGCCCGCACCAGCTTTTTTTCTTTTTTTTTTTTATACATGGAGCCCATCTAGCTTATAGAGTTATCAGCTAGAAATCAAAATAGTGCATTCTCCCTGTCAGACACCAAGAGAAACATCGATGTATTCTGAAGTTATACTCTTATTATTTATTATATTATTTTTAGTATTTCTCCTCCATAGCAAGGGATCCGTTGTATGTAGGTCCCAAATTAAAACAGGTGCTTCTGGGGTCCCAGCAGACACAAGTGGCCATCGTACTTTAATATTTATTCAACTTTTATATACATAGTAGACATAAGTGTTTGTTTTGCAGCATTTGCTGAGAGCTAGAGAGCTGTCTATATGACCATGCATGAAGGGTTACATTTTATCTGAACTGCTCCCTTTTAACATATGGAGGTGTTATGATGATAAGATGGAGGGCTGTCTTGGAAATACAAACTCTTCTTGGCATTTCTTTGTCTTTGATAAGAGAAGGGTCAGTAAAGGGTATGCCACACTAAACAGCGTCGCTAACGAGATCGCTAAAATACGTCACTATTTAGCGATCTCGTTCGTGACGCTAACGTGTGTGGCATGTAGCAACGACGTGGCCCTGCTGTGATCTCGCTGATCGTTCACTAGAGTTCTGGACCGTATTTAGATCGTTGGCGTCCCGCTGGTGAGCCTATATCGCTGTGTCTGGCACCTTTTGTGAGCGATGTGCGCTGTTTTTTACATCGCAATGACCGTTAAAGTCGTTAATGAGATCGCTAACCGCTTTTGAGTCGTTAACGAGATCACTAAGTGTGGCAGCTACTAGAGACATTAAAACGATCACAAAACGATCTCATTAGCTTGCGTCGTTATTGAGATCGCTAACGAGATCACTAAGTGTGGCAGTACCTTTAGAGTGGTGAAGGCCTATAGCGCTGTCTACACCAGCTGGATCTTCATAAGCGCCTTCCAACATCCAAAAATTAAGTTATCAATGAAAAAAGACTATACTACTCTGGTGGAGTGTAACTGGGATCAAAATTAATATTTAAAGCTAAGACAAGCATTTTGTTAGGGAATTTAACTTAAAGGACAACTCTCAAGTTGTTGTCTCTTGAGCAGCACACAGCTCTGCAGTCTCCTTATGTCTTTGTTGCTTGGGGGAGGGGAAGGTGCTTGTCCTTGAGTGACAGTTCTGGTTCATTCTGCTACTACTTATTAATGGTTTATCAGTTCTGAGTTTCTGCATTTACATTGTTATCACTATATCTACACACAGCTCAGGAAAGTGAGAGCAGGGATTAGGAGAGGTGCTCTGGAAACTGCCTATGCTCAGTGCCAGGGGATTGTGATTTTATAGGATTGATTAGAGCACTGTCTTGAACTGTTAAGGAGGTGAGCAGCTAACTGCTATACATCGATCAATGGGCTGAAGAAAGCTGACTGGTATGTTAGGAGTTAACTCCTCTCCTGGAATGTAACTATTGCCCATACTTGACCAGGCTTTGGAGGAAAAAAGCTAAACACTATCTAAGATAAAAGAATAAGCTTTTATACTATATATAAACTATATACATAGCTATAGATGAGGAGAGGTCTATCCAATACAAATGGTTGGTGAAACTTTACCCATCCTCGGAAATACCTGATTCTTCATATGTTATAATGAGTTATTCTAGTTCGCTGAAGAGCTTGTTATTTTCCTTTTTTGACCCAAGGGTTGTATCAGGTCTTTAATTCATATTACCACTTCATCAGATCAGACAGTGGAAGACACTTTAATATACAAATAAATGAAGGCTATGTAGCAGACATTACAAAATGACCACAATCTCTTAATTAATTATGTAACCCAATTGTGAGAATAATTTTGGCTATTTTCTCAGGTACCCCAGAAGCTTCCTAGTATTTAGATGGGACAATGCATCATGCACAGCAATAGGCAAAGCCAAAACCCTTAACAGGACCAAGGGGTCATGCAGTCTTGTTGAACTGTTAGATTTTAGGGGTGAAAGAGTTTTGAGAGAAGAAGCGGAAAAAAAGAGTCTGAGTGTCCTACTGAAATGAAAAAGAATGGGAAGTGCAGGTTGACTAAATGTTCTGTACAATCTTGAGAGATGTGATGCTATCAATGAAGCTTCTATGTTAGAAATTGTGTAAGAATATGACTGTGCCTAAATGATTTAGTCACGACAGTCCCATGTAAGGAGATCTTAGTTGGGCAAATGTAGATGTGGAAGTCTCAATGTTAGAGAAGCAATGTATTGAGGTCGCTGTATGTCACTGTATGAATAGACAGCAGGTGTAGTGAGGTGTACTACAGATGTGGAAGCAGTGATGTCACTGTATGAATAGACAGGAGGTGTAGAGAGGTGTCCTACAGATGTGGGAGCAGTGATGTCACTGTATGAATAGACAGGAGGTGTAGAGAGGTGTCCTACAGATGTGGGAGCAGTGATGTCACTGTATGAATAGACAGGAGGTGTAGAGAGGTGTCCTACAGATGTGGGAGCAGTGATGTCACTGTATGAATAGACAGGAGGTGTAGAGAGGTGTCCTACAGATGTGGTAGCAGTGATGTCACTGTATGAATAGACAGCAGGTGTAGTGAGGTGTACTACAGATGTGGAAGCAGTGATGTCACTGTATGAATAGACAGCAGGTGTAGTGAGGTGTACTACAGATGTGGGAGCAGTGATGTCACTGTATGAATAGACAGCAGGTCTAGTGAGGTGTACTACAGATGTGGAAGCAGTGATGTCACTGTATGAATAGACAGCAGGTGTAGTGAGGTGTACTACAGATGTGGAAGCAGTGATGTCACTGTATGAATAGACAGCAGGTGTAGAGAGGTGTCCTACAGATGAGGAAGCAGTGATGTCACTATGAATAGACAGCAGGTGTAGTGAGGTGTACTACAGATGTGGGGGCAGTGATGTCACTGTATGAATAGACAGGAGGTGTAGAGAGGTGTCCTACAGATGAGAAAGCAGTGATGTCACTGTATGAATAGACAGGAGGTGTAGAGAGGTGTACTACAGATGTGGAAGTAGTGATGTCACTGTATGAATAGACAGCAGGTGTAGTGAGGTGTACTACAGATGAGGAAGCAGTGATGTCACTGTATGAATAGACAGCAGGTGTAGTGAGGTGTACTACAGATGTGGAAGCAGTGATGTCACTATGAATAGACAGCAGGTGTAGAGAGGTGTACTACAGATGTGGAAGCAGTGATGTCACTGTATGAATAGACAGCAGGTGTAGTGAGGTGTACTACAGATGTGGAAGCAGTGATGTCACTGTATGAATAGACAGCAGGTGTAGTGAGGTGTACTACAGATGTGGAAGCAGTGATGTCACTGTATGAATAGACAGCAGGTGTAGTGAGGTGTACTACAGATGTGGAAGCAGTGATGTCACTGTATGAATAGACAGCAGGTGTAGTGAGGTGTACTACAGATGTGGAAGCAGAGATGTCACTGTATGAATAGACAGCAGGTGTAGTGAGGTGTACTACAGATGTGGAAGCAGTGATGTCACTGTATGAATAGACAGCAGGTGTAGTGAGGTGTACTACAGATGAGGAAGCAGTGATGTCACTGTATGAATAGACAGCAGGTGTAGTGAGGTGTACTACAGATGTGGAAGCAGTGATGTCACTGTATGAATAGACAGCAGGTGTAGTGAGGTGTACTACAGATGAGGAAGCAGTGATGTCACTGTATGAATAGACAGCAGGTGTAGTGAGGTGTACTACAGATGTGGAAGCAGTGATGTCACTGTATGAATAGACAGCAGGTGTAGAGAGGTGTACTACAGATGTGGAAGCAGTGATGTCACTGTATGAATAGACAGAGGTGTAGAGAGGTGTACTACAGATGTGGAAGCAGTGATGTCACTGTATGAATAGACAGCAGGTGTAGTGAGGTGTACTACAGATGTGGAAGCAGTGATGTCACTGTATGAATAGACAGCAGGTGTAGTGAGGTGTACTACAGATGTGGAAGCAGTGATGTCACTGTATGAATAGACAGCAGGTGTAGTGAGGTGTACTACAGATGTGGAAGCAGTGATGTCACTGTATGAATAGACAGCAGGTGTAGAGAGGTGTACTACAGATGTGAAGCAGTGATGTCACTATGAATAGACAGCAGGTGTAGGAGGTGTACTACAGATGGGAAGCAGTGATGTCACTATGAATAGACAGCAGTGTAGGAGGTGTACTACAGATGTGGAAGCAGTGATGTCACTGTATGAATAGACAGAGTGTAGTGAGGTGTACTACAGATGGAAGCAGTGATGTCACTGTATGAATAGACAGCAGGTGTAGTGAGGTGTACTACAGATGTGGAAGCAGTGATGTCACTGTATGAATAGACAGCAGTGAGGGTGTTACTGGAGCAGTGTGTCCTATGAATAGAAGCAGGTGTAGAGGTGTACTACAGATGGGAAGCAGTGATGTCACGTATGAATAGACAGCAGGTGTAGTGAGGTGTACTACAGATGTGGAAGCAGTGATAGTGTATGAATAGACAGCAGTGTAGCGAGTGTACTACAGATGAGGAAGCAGTGATGTACTGTATGAATAGACAGCAGTGTAGGAGGTGTACTACAGATGTGGAAGCAGTGATGTCACTGTATGAATAGACAGCAGGTGTAGGAGGTGTACTACAGATGAGGAAGCAGTGATGTCACTGTATGAATAGACAGCAGGTGTAGTGAGGTGTACTACAGATGAGGAAGCAGTGAGTCACTGTATGAATAGACAGCAGGTGTAGAGGTGTACTACAGATGGGAAGCAGTGATGTCACTGTATGAATAGACAGCAGGTGTAGTGAGGTGTACTACAGATGTGGAAGCAGTGATGTCACTGTATGAATAGACAGCAGGTGTAAGAGGTGTACTACAGATGTGGAAGCAGTGATGTCACTATGAATAGACAGAGGTGTAGAGAGGTGTACTACAGATGTGGAAGCAGTGATGTCACTGTATGAATAGACAGAGGTTGTAGAGAGGTGTACTACAGATGTGGAAGCAGTGATATCACTGTATGAATAGACAGCAGGTGTAGTGAGGTGTACTACAGATGTGGAAGCAGTGATGTCACTATGAATAGACAGCAGTGTAGGAGGTGTACTACAGATGTGGAAGCATGATGTCACTATGAATAGACAGCAGGTGTAGAGAGGTGTACTACAGATGTGGAAGCAGTGATGTCACTTATGAATAGACAGCAGGTGTAAGAGGTTACTACAGATGTGGAAGCAGTGATGTCACTGTATGAATAGACAGCAGGTGTAGGAGGTGTACTACAGATGTGGAAGCAGTGATGTCACTGTATGAATAGACAGCAGGTGTAGTGAGGTGTACTACAGAGTGGAAGCAGTGATGTCACTATGAATAGACAGCAGGTGTAGTGAGGTGTACTACAGATGAGGAAGCAGTGATGTCACTGTATGAATAGACAGCAGGTGTAGTGAGGTGTACTACAGATGAGGAAGCAGTGATGTCACTGTATGAATAGACAGCAGGTGTAGTGAGGTGTACTACAGATGAGGAAGCAGTGATGTCACTGTATGAATAGACAGCAGGTGTAGGAGGTGTACTACAGATGTGGAAGCAGTGATGTCACTTATGAATAGACAGCAGGTGTAGAGAGGTGTACTACAGATGTGGAAGCAGTGATGTCACTATGAATAGACAGCAGGTGTAGAGAGGTGTACTACAGATGTGGAAGCAGTGATGTCACTGTATGAATAGACAGCAGGTGTAGTGAGGTGTACTACAGATGTGGAAGCAGTGATGTCACTGTATGAATAGACAGCAGGTGTAGTGAGGTTACTACAGATGGGAAGCAGTGATGTCACGTATGAATAGACAGCAGGTTTAGTGAGGTGTACTACAGATGTGGAAGCAGGATGTCACTGTATGAATAGACAGCAGGTGTAGGAGGTGTACTACAGATGAGGAAGCAGTGATGTCACTGTATGAATAGACAGCAGGTGTAGTGAGGTGTACTACAGATGTGGAAGCAGGATGTCACTGTATGAATAGACAGCAGGTGTAGGAGGTGTACTACAGATGTGGAAGCAGTGAGTCACTGTATGAATAGACAGCAGGTGTAGTGAGGTGTACTACAGATGAGGAAGCAGTGATGTCACGTATGAATAGACAGCAGGTGTAGGAGGTGTACTACAGATGAGGAAGCAGTGATGTCACTGTATGAATAGACAGCAGGTGTAGTGAGGTGTACTACAGATGTGGAAGCAGTGATGTCACTGTATGAATAGACAGCAGGTGTAGTGAGGTGTACTACAGATGTGGAAGCAGTGATGTCACTTTGAATAGACAGCAGGTGTAGTGAGGTGTACTGCAGATGTGAAGCAGTGATGTCACTGTATGAATAGACAGCAGCTGTAGTGAGGTTTCTACAGATGTGACAGCATGATGTCACTATGAATAGACAGCAGGTGTAGTGAGGTGTACTACAGATGTGGAAGCAGTGATGTCACTATGAATAGACAGCAGGTGTAGTGAGGTGTACTACAGATGTGGAAGCAGTGATGTCACTATGAATAGACAGCAGGTGTAGTGAGGTGTACTACAGATGTGGAAGCAGTGATGTCACTATGAATAGACAGCAGGTGTAGTGAGGTGTACTACAGATGTGGAAGCAGTGATGTCACTATGAATAGACAGCAGGTGTAGTGAGGTGTACTACAGATGTGGAAGCAGTGATGTCACTATGAATAGACAGGAGATGTAGTGAGGTGTACTACAGATGTGGAAGCAGTGATGTCACTATGAATAGACAGGAGGTGTAGTGTGGTGTACTACAGATGTGGAAGCAGTGATGTCACTATGAATAGACAGCAGGTGTAGTGAGGTGTACTACAGATGTGGAAGCAGTGATGTCACTATGAATAGACAGCAGGTGTAGTGAGGTGTACTACAGATGTGGAAGCAGTGATGTCACTGTATGAATATACAGCAGCTGTAGAGAGGTGTACTACAGATGTGGAAGCAGAGATGTCACTATGAATAGACAGCAGGTGTAGAGAGGTGTACTACAGATGTGACAGCAGTGATGTCACTGTATGAATAGACAGCAGGTGTAGTGAGGTGTACTACAGATGTGACAGCAGTGATGTCACTGTATGAATAGACAGCAGCTGTAGAGAGGTGTACTACAGATGTGGAAGCAGAGATGTCACTATGAATAGACAGCAGGTGTAGAGAGGTGTACTGCAGATGTGGAAGCAGTGATGTCACTGTATGAATGCAGGACATTTGAGGGTAATTTCCTGGCACAAGAAGAAAGAATTTCACACTGAAGATCAGGAGAATATAACAAGATTTAGATAGACATGTCAAGAGTGAGGGATGGGGTGAGTTTGAGTGCACAACTTCTGACATGCAGCAGGTAATGTTTATGCATTAGGTTATAAATTACAAACCAACCGGGTTCTGCGATGCAATTGTAGATGGAGGAGATTGCAGCAGGAATTTGTGCGTGGGGTTGGGGTTAGGGTTATATTAGGTATGGGGGGAGGTGGGGTGTAGTTGGCATGAAGACACAGACCAGTTTCATGGATGGACACATGAGATTCATAGTGCATTTTGGATGAGTTTTTTTTTGCCGGGGGCCAATATATCAGAGGGATAGAGAGAGACATGAAAAAGACAAGACAGAAATACAGTGATCATTATAGTAGAGAGGGAGCCCCACAGGGCACTGCTCCACCCACTCAGAGCACCGCACCACTGGCACTGCTCCACCCACTCAGAGCACCGCACCACTGGCGCTGCTCCACCCACTCAGAGCACCGCACCACTGGCACTGCTCCACCCACTCAGAGCACCGCACCACTGGCACTGCTCCACCCACTCAGAGCACTGCACCACTGGCACTGCTCCATGCACTCAGAGCACCGCACCACTGTCAGTGCTCCAACCACTCAGAGCACCGCACCACTGGCACTGCTCCACCCACTCAGAGCACCGCCCCACAGAGCACTGCTCCAACCACTCAGAGCACCGCACCACTGGCACTGCTCCACCAACTCAGAGCACTGCCCCAAAGGGCACTGCTCCACCCATGCAGAGCACCTCCCCACAGGGCACTGCTCCAACCACTCAGAGCACTGCACCACAGGGCATTGCTCCACCCACTCAGAACACCGCACCAATGGCACTGCTCCACCAACTCAGAGCACTGCCCCACAGGGCACTGCTCCACCCACTCAGAGCACCGCACCACTGGCACAGGCCAATACACCACTCATGCAAAGTAAAAATGAGATGCCCCCTCTATACCAGGCTGCGAGACATCTGCAGGATAGTTAATGCCCAATGAATATGTTAGTTGTTACTGCATGTATTACAGCATCTGTTCTATCATGTGAGACTAAGTGTCCAAAAGAAGAGCTGCTACAGTCCTCCATGGCACCTTCATTAAGGTACTGTATGCTCTTGTTGAAGCAATGTTCTATATTCCTACATAATACAGCATTCGATGAAGCAAGTCACATATAAAAGACACTCAAGCACAGTACGATACTACAGCAGTCCATGTATACACTGTATTCTAGATCTACACAACATGTATTAATAATATGGCACTATTTATGTATGAACGTGAAAGAGATTCCATATTTTGAGGTGTCTTTATTATCTAAATCTAAAAATATTTTTCCAATTATCGCTACATTAGCAGTGGTGGGAACAGAAAACTCCTTTATATGTGAAAACTACACTGCTCACCACTGAAAGAAGGAAAAATTATGGAAGTATAAAAATCGCAGGATGAATAGCCTTGTTAATGATCTGCATATGATGAAAAAATAGAAACAAAATTTTCAAAATACCTCAATTTATTCAATATGGAGTATGAGTGCCAAGTGCAGACATCTCCCCACTTACAGCCAAGGCTGCTATCAATGGGGTATTTAATGGTAATCTGAGGAAAGTTCTGCTGCGTTGAATGCACTTTGGAAAGTCATCAAGAACCACTGCTGGCAGTGCCTTATGATTATAGATGAGCAAATTTGTTTAGATTCAGTTCCGAATACGATTGGAATCAAATTTGTTTTTGCAATATTCGTCGAACATAGCCGAACGTCATTAGAGTCAATGGGAGTCGAAATTACCGAATATCTTCAGAACCGATCACAAGACAACATTTGGCACGGATAGTGTTCGATTATGGCTTGAATATGTCAAAATCAGATTCGGGAACAAAATCCGAACAAATTTGCTCATCTCTACTTATGATTTTTTGTATAGGCACTGTTTGATGCCTTAAGTATGCTATGTGATATCCAATTTCCCTTGCAGTACAAAATGGATCAATCGTGGAACCACTGGTACAGTTATTTTTCCAAAGTGTCCCAGAAGCCGGTTTTCCATATGAAAATGCCAGGATGCATGTTGCTGGTGCTACTGTGAGCAGCTGCCGTGACTTAAACGTGCTACCATGCCCTGCAGCATCTCCAGACATGTCTCCGATTGAGTACATCTGGAACGGCATTGGTCCGAGATTACACAGGAGCTGCCAGCAGTGGATTTTGATGATTTGCCCAAGTGCATTCAGCAGCAGAACCTTCCTCAGACTACCATTAATAACCTCACTGATGGCAGCCAAGGCTGGAAGTGCCAGGATGTCTCCATACTGAATAAATCGACGATTTGCAGATCATTAGCATGTCTTTCCAACCTGTTATTTGCAGAATTCCACAACATTTCCAGCAATATTGAGGAGTGTAGGATTAATTTTGCTAAAGATTTTTTACTTCCATCCTAATACAATGGCTTTTTTGCACCCAAATTAACAGCTCAGGCCTCCTGTTGTTTTTGCAATTTTGATGTATTGCCTGCCATAGCTTGTCTTTCCTATTTGATAACTCGGACTCCCCATAGAAGACTCCTAGAGACAGTCACACAATTCATTACCAGGTAAATCTGCACCACTCACACTCATGTGCTCTTCTCACTAGAAGACAGACTTAGATAAACTTGTCATCCGTATTGCTCTGCATAGTGACACTCGGGTGCTCACAGAACCACTGCAGAGAGAACACATTTCTATACTTCATGGGAACTTACCCAGAACTCTGTAACTACGATATCTGTAATGCTTCCAAGTACAGTCACGAAATCAAAGATGTTCCAAGCATCTCGGAAATAGTTCTACAACAAAGAGAAAACAAAGACCAGACTGTGAATCTTAGATTAAAGGGAATCTACTTTAAGGTCTTTGCTATGTAATCCGAGAGCAGCATGGCGTACAACAGAGACCCTGATTCCAGTCATGTGTCACTTACTAGGCTGCTTGCTGCATAATTGATAAAATCACTGTAGATACCAATTTTCTGAATGCTGAACTCAGTATAACCACAGCCACACCACTGATTCGTAGCTTTCGGTGTACACTGTGCATGTGCAGAAAATTGCCAATCAGTGGTGGGCACAATGTTTTACAAAACAGGAGGACTACATGGCACGAGACAACTAGTCCTCCAGTGATAATCTCCTACTGATAACATTTAATTAAAACTGCCCAATAAGTGACACATTGCTGGAATCAGGGTCTCTGCCTGTAATGATATCCCATTTGAGCCCACATTCAAAGCTCCTTTCCAGAACCTTCCCCACACAAAGACATCTACTACATTCATTATGTTTTGCAGCCTCATGCTGTGGGCTTCGACCCCCCCTCTCCCCTCTCTCCAGCTCACTACACACTCTGTGTAACCTGATACCAGGTGGCTAGCTCCACTGAGAAGCCGGCTGAAAGCAGTTTAGAAACCACATGGTCTCTTCCTTTGTTGTATGATAGTTATTCAAGATGAAATAACTTGACCCCTGTGTATGAGTATGAAATTTTCATATCTGCCAATTCGTCAGTGATGCCAGTAACCAGTGAATTTTCTAAGCGCTGGCACCAGCAGAATCCAAGAAACAGATTCCTGCTTAGCCGATCCACCCACGTACTCTGCGTTTAAACTTAAATGCACGCCAACGTCCTGCACAGTAAAATGGTACGCTGTGCATCGCTGTAAGATACTCTGAGTTATGATAATTATAAGTTTTGTTAACAAATCTGTAACTCTGAGCAAAGGGGAGGGCGGTGGTAACTCAGCCAGGTCATTTTGCTTCAGATTTGTCCTGGAAACCAGATGCAGTGCACATCTGTAATGCACTGCGACGTGTCGCCCATCCCCCAGCCGCATTGTTTGCCTGCAATGATCTAACAACTGTAAGTCGATCTTTCTTATGTTAATTCTTTTTATTTTGTAATCGTCTTGTATATAATTTCATTGTCTCATATTGTAAAATCTTTTTATACCTTCTGTAAACACTGCCTACCTTTTGGGAGTAAAATATAAAATTACTAGTTCATCTCTATGCTTTATAACGAATTTGCACGTGCCTGAAGTGAATTACGATACTAAACTGAGGTGGCCTCTGCCCTACATTCTAGAACCAGAGGCAGATGGCAGCAAGTGTGTGCTGGGCGTTGGGTATAGCTGGCAGTGACGGAGCGGGTTTTATAAGTGTATTGCCTGGCTGCGGCTAAGAGTAGTTATAATCCCCTCACTGCTGCGTGCCTAATAGCCAGTACACGTCCAAGCAGGCCCGTCCATTGACTAATTGTCCTAGGTGCAGTTCCCTGACTGAACTGAGAGTAAGGGGGGCGCCGGAGAGCTGCAAGTTCCAAAGCGGAACTACAAAGTGGGATATACATCAATCCATGCAGTTCATGACGTATTGGTGTCAGCGTAGGGATAACTAAAATAAGCCCCCCTGTAGAGTGTAAGGTCAATAGACTTATTTGCTGTGTTTTCATTATATTTGGTGGCAGCGGTGGGATCATAAACTGTGATCCCCGGGCCTCCGTGCGTCGTTCGTTACACTGCCCCTACATTATGCTGCTCTCAGATTAAGGGCTCATACTCACATGCGAGAAACTCGGACGAGTCTCGCACGTCAATACCCGGCACTGCCTCTGGCACTCAGATCGGAGCGTTCAGCTGCATGTATTTCTATGCAGCTTAACCCTCCGATCCAAGTGCCGGTGGCAGTGCCGGGTATTGATGTGCGAGACTCGTCCGAGTTTCTTGCATGTGAGTATGAGCCCTAAATAGTAAAATCATGCATGCTGTTGACAGATTCCCTTTAAGATTTTACATGGTGATTAAGACTTGCCCGCCACTTTCTTCCCCCATAGGAAATGTTTAGGATGCCATAAACCCTAAAAAAATGCAAATAGATTTATGGTAATTGGGCCCTTGGTGAATTGTCCCGGGTTTGCGTAACATAGATAAATTAGATTACACTGTGATTACAACAATAAATGGTATTAAACTGTAAATATATAAGTGTATTTACTATGTAATATATGGAATCCAGCACTCTGAAAAAGGGCTATATTTTATTGAAATCAAGAACTAGTGTACCAAATATATTGACACTTTTTTTTAGAGTGCCGGATCCCATATATTTTGTCTCGCAAGGGTTGTGACCCTATCCTTTCCCCTTTTTTTGTCTAAGGAGTGCCGTTCTTCCTTTGTATGTAATACTCACCAGAGCCCCAAAAGCCATGATCTTCAGCAGGCACTCCAGAGAGAAGAGAGATGTGAAGACGATATTAAAGGTTTTCAGGACTTGTTCATACGTGTTGGAATAGCCATAAAACTACAAGAGAAAAGTCGTGTATGTGTAAGACTGGCCATAAGCAGGTAGTAAGGCTGATACCATGAACCGTTTCAATCGTAAGTCTGTAATAAACATTTCCAAACAACTGAAAAAAGGAAATCTGTTCTGACAGTCTAAATCTGCTCTGTTGTGGGCCTTTGTGTGGTACATATTTGTCTGTGTGTTATGTGATCACACATGTTTGTTGGTGTTTTTCATCACGTTCTTATGTATGGCCTATAAGCCTCCTTACCCTGGCAACTCAGGCATGTCACTCTTCATAAGGAGAAACTTTACTCCTTATGCCCCCGTCAAAGGCCTCTCATACAGCCAAATTTGATCTCAAGCTTTGCACTAAGGAGGTGAAAAACTGTGAAACACGTGTCTGCAAACAGAGACCCTGGTTTGGCTTTTATCCAAAGCTAAAGGGAATCTGTCACCTATTTTTCGTATATACTGTAAGCTGCAGCCACCGCCATTAGGGGCTTATCTACAGCATTCTGTAATACTGTAGATAAGCCCCCGATGTAACCGGAAAGATAAGAAAAACGAGTTATATTATACTCACCCAGGGGCGGTCCAATGCGGTCCCATGGGCGTCGCGGTCCGGGTCCGGTGCCTCCCATCTTCTAGCGATGACGTCCTCATCCTTGCTTCTGTCGCGCTCCTGCGCAAGCGTACTTTATCTGCCCTGTTGAGGGCAGAGTAAAGTACTGCAGTGCGCAGGCGCCGGGAAAGGTCAGAGAGGCCCAGTACTTGCGCACTGCAGTACTCTGCTCTTCCCTCAGCATGGCAGATAAAGTACGCCTGCTCAGTAGCGCGACAGAGGCAAGGAGGAGGACGTCATTGCTAGAAGATGGGAGGGGCCAGCCCTGGACCTGCGACACCCATCGGACCGGACCGCCCCCCCGGTGAGTATAATATAACTCATTTTTCTTTTCTTTCAGGTTACATTGGGGGCTTATCTACAGCATTCCAGAATGCTGTAGATAAGCCCCTTATGGCGGTGGCTGCAGCTTATATACGAAAAATGGGGTGACAGATTCCCTTTAAATGGCAAGGCTTGTTAAAGGGTCAATATTGACTACTTCCAAAAGGTGGCGCTGGAGTTCAAGTCCTCTCCTCTCTGAAGAGGCAATTTGCATATTCAATTTCCTAGAGAAGCATTGCATGACTTATAAGCCTCCTTACCCAGGCAGGTCACTCTCCATAAGAAGCAGCGTTTCCTCTTAGTCAACATGTGGTTATGACGTGTCTCAAAGTTTGTATAAAAAAAAAAAAAACACAAACCGATTATTCTGTACATATAAAAATTCTTCTTACCTTCATCATCAGCACAATGGTGTTCAGGGCGATCAGAGCCATAATCGTATACTCAAAAGGGGGAGACACCACAAATTGCCACATTCGATACTGAAAGCTTTGCTTGTTTTGTGGCATATGGCGGGTAAGTGGCTTGGCACTTATAGCAAAATCAATACAAGCTCTCTGTAAAATGAAAAGAAAAATTATAAAACATATAAAGACCTTAATGCTTATACACACGCATTATACAGATCCATAACTCCCAAAGATTACAGAGCCATATTGAGGAATTTTTAATACAAAATTGCATGAACCTGTGAAATACTCCATCAAGTGACATATACAGTATTACACAGGTATTTTAATCTCTATTTCACCTAGGTGATGTTGGGGTGATCTCTTAAGGTGAGATCTTAGTGACTGCCTGCCCCTGACCTGATAAATATGAGCCAAGTGCATGCATAGAAGAAAGACATCGGACACAGGGTCAGATGTGTGTTCCTCTCTCAGCAAGAGCTGGCACAGAACTCAACTTTATTAGTATAAACAAAGATCAGGAAGAGGGTGTTGCACAGCTTCTCAGCAGCCATTGTACCAGTCTGTGTTAGGTCCGTGCTAGGTCTATTCCATACTTGGTCTTCAGTGTATCCACCTCACATTCCAACGATTTCAGGGCGTAGTTCCGGGATGTAGATGCCATCTTGCCACACCACATATATTACTAGCTTATGTAAGGTTAATAATTTGATTTCATTAGCCATTCTCTCCTTCACAGTGAGAATACAGTACCTATCAACAGGTCAAAAGTGTCCAGGGGCAGGCAATCACTTAGATCTCACCTTAAGAGATCACCCCAACATCTCTTATTGCTGCTCTCATGAGTATTCAGTCCTTTTCCTTTTTTTTAATGTGCCTTATGGTACCAGGGATATGAGCCTTTTTATTTGGTGCAAATTTTTATGTTTTTTGCAAGTGAGTGTGGCTCACAGGATCCTCTGGGGCGTGTCTTTCAGCTGCTCTGTGCAATTACCCTGTGAGCCACGACTTTTTAGGAAAAAAACAAAACATATAACTGAGCACTAAATAAAGAGGCCCAAATCTCTGGAACCGAAAGACGGATTTAAAAGAAATAAAAATCTAAAAAATACTAAAGCAAAGAGGGAAAATGTGCACTTTTGTAATATAATGTAACTTCTGTAATGTAGACCTGTGTTGACTACATGTGTATATGACTATGGCTGATTTATGTCTATAAAATGAAACATTCTTCGTCAGGGCTCGTGCATTTGCCAAAGTTACATTGTCATGTAAGGCTCTAAACTATTGCACAAAATGAACTGTACAAAAAAAAATACATTATATACTA
This sequence comes from Oophaga sylvatica, assembly GCA_033576555.1. NCBI lineage: Eukaryota > Metazoa > Chordata > Amphibia > Anura > Dendrobatidae > Oophaga > Oophaga sylvatica. The sequence goes on along the minus strand of JARQOD010000004.1, from coordinate 540,973,807 downwards.
GCTTGGCCCGTGCAAAATTTTCGCACATTGGTCGTCGAGGGCGCAGGCAATTTCAGAAAAAGCAAGCTGGTCAAATGTAAATGTATTTCATGAGATGATGAACACAGACAAGTATTTCTATATGTAGATTGGTAATACAATAAATTGGTTTGATAAGTAATCTTTATAATCTTTATTTTTTTTATATAGCGCTAACATATTCCGCAGCGCTTTACAGTTTGCACACATTATCGTCGCTGTCCCCGATGGGGCTCACAATCTAGATTCCCTATCAGTATGTTTTTTTTTGGAGTGTGGGAGGAGAACCGGAGTACCCAGAGGAAACCCACGCAAACACGGGGAGAACATACAAACTCCTTGCAGATGTTGTCCTTGGTGGGATTTGAGCCCAGGACTCCAGCGCTGCAAGACTGCAGTGCTAACCACTGAGCCACCATGAGGCCAAAAAATGTCTTCCGGTTGAGGTGCCACCTGCAGGTCATTGTGTCTTTCTGCAGGTTTATGAAAATAAATGTTTAAACTGTATTGAGAGATAAAATCGTGAATGTGTGGTTTGTTTGGCTCTTTTCTTGCTGAAGGGGGCAAGTTTACCTTTCAAATGGTGGATCATTTGTGTGTGTGGGGCGAAGTAATCAGCGAAAAAGCAGCGCATGTTTACAAATGTGTTTGTATATATGACTCACCTGCAGTGAAGTGTGCAATCTTCCAATGTGCCTGAAATAGGCTGGGCAAGCGCTTGGGCAAGCTGTGATGTCTGTAAGCAACTTTGTGGTAGTGTGCTTTGGGGTACTGTGGTGCCACCTGCAAGTCATTTTTCCTTACTGCAGGTTTATGAAAATTAATGTTTAAACTGTATTTTGTGATCAAATCGTGGATGTGTGGTTTGTTTGGCTATTTTTTTGCTGAAGGGGGCTTTCAAATGGTGTATCATTTGTGTGTGTGAGTGCAGTATGAATGGAGATACAAAGTAATCACAGAAAAACAGTGTTTAGAAATAATATATAGTGATTCACTTCTGCCCCGTGCAGTGGTTGTTTCTGCAGTTCAGACATTGAGGTCGTCTTCCAGTGATTATGGTCACTTGGCGCTGTTCACACTGTGTGATACTTCTGAGCAGCAGCGGGGGTGGCTGGACCACCACAACGCAGGTGTAAGACCATTATGAAAAATAGCTGGGCTACAAGAGCTTAGATACGTACCTCATTCTTTTCCAGACTGTATTCCTCCATCATTTTATCCCCCTGTTCCTGGAAAGTAATGATAATCAAGGCTACGAAAATGTTGACAAAGAAAAAAGGGAAAACTACAAAATATACAACATAAAATATGGACATCTCCATGCGGAATCCAGGCCTGGGTCCTTGGTCTTCATAGGTGGCATCCACAGAGTGCCTGAGTACACTGCAGAAATAATGGGGTAAGTAGACAACAATAAGAGGAATATATGGTTTTAAAAAGACATTTATCATATATACATGCACGTTGTACTGGGTCCTAACATAACTCCCACTACAGACATTTCATCAAAGGAAATGAGGGTCCTTGTCCACCACTTTTACCAAAAAAACAAGGGAACAAAACCCGGCCGTGAGATGGAGGTCTGAGCAGTGATCCTCCCTGAGCGACAGATCTGTGCTATCACGTTAGTCATAAAAATATTGATTTCTAGACGTTGTAAAATAGTAAGATTAAAAAACACCTGACCTAGATACCGAGAACATGCAATGAAATACATGCATAAAAACATAATTTCTTACTCTGGCCAACCCTCCCCTGTAGACACAGTGAAGAGGGTGAGCAAGGCCCACAGTACATTGTCATAGTGGAATGCCCATTTCTTCCATTCACGCTTCTGGGCTTTGACTACATTCTTCTCATATACCAGATACTCTCCTCTAGAAAGACAGACACATAAAATAATTCTTCATAAATAAAATGAATTATTATTTCTATACTCAAGTCCATAATATGCTCTTAAAATATATTTTTGCCAAATAAAATTTACAAAACAGCACTGCAGGCCGTATACTGTGTTCCAAATTATTATGCTATTTGGATGCAAGTGTAAAAAAGATGTAATTTTTGGTTTTTCACATAAAATCATGGATGGTTTGTAATTTAAGGCTCCTTGAATCACTCAAATCAATCTCAAACAATTAGTTTGCCCGGTGAGCCCAATTACAGGAAAACTACTTAAGAAGGACGTTCCACATTATTAAGCAGCCACAGGCTTAAAGCAATATGGAAAGAAAAAGTGTGTGAAATAATGCAATGTCTTGTACAAGGTATGAAAACATTAGATATTTCACCAAAATGGAAGCCTGATCATCGTTCTGTGAAAAGATTTGTGGCTGATACAGAGCACAGACGGTTTGTGCAGATAAAGGCATAATGCGGAAGGTTTCTGCCAGACAATTTCATCAGATTAAGAGAGCAGCTGCTAAAATACCATTACAAAGCAACAAACGGGTATTTGAAGCTGCTCATCCCACAAACCTCAAGGTGTAGAAGCTTGAAGTTGTGCATAAACCAAATATTTGGCCACCCCTAAACAGTGCTCAAAAGCAGAAATGGTTGCAGTTGCCCAGACATACATGAAGACTCATTTTACACCAGTCTTTTTTACAGGGCAGACTAACAAAGCTGCTTGCAGCGATACGCATGGGCCTGCCCCTGCACCCTTCTTCGCTCTCTGCCTCGTCTCCTTGCCACCATGCTTGTAGCAACCTTTTACTTCCATGCTACTCTCTGGCTCCTATGGGTATGTTACTCCAAGGTGCATTGCAGCCTGTTTTGTAGGGCATGTGCCCTTCTTATAGTGTTTGTGCTCTGCACATGTTCAGGACTTATTGGCTTGTTTATAAGAGCCCATCACGACTCATCCCTCTTGAAACTTTATTGCTTCCCTTGGGGACACCAGATATCTACACTGCTATATCTTACACTGTTTGCTCATATGGCAGCTTTATATACCTGACTCTACCAGATGTTATTTTATTGTGTCTCTCGGGTTTAGCCATATTTGTCTATAGCTTGTTGTGATGTGTCCATTTGGATATTCCATGCAGCACGCCTACTGGGAACATGTAGGAGGCTTAATATACAACTCTCATGAGCGCATTATCCACTGTTTGTTATTCATATTGTTATTGTATCGCATTATTTATGTGGATCTATAGGGGACCCTATCTATCATACATAGCAAATTCAACAAATGCATTTTGAGTTTTGAAAAAAAAATACTGTTATCATTGTGACGTTTGTCCAATAAATTGGGATTTATCCTCTAATTATTGATCATTTTAACATTATATTGACTCATTTGCATCGATCATTCAGGAAAATCAGAGAAAAATAACATTTGTATAATAATTTGGATATGTATTTGGTGTATGTATTCATGTTTGAGGATGCTATTTGTAAGACCAGCGGCACATTCTTAATATCATAGTTTTTTTAGTAGTCACTCACCTGCAGTCTCTCTGAAACTCCTTTGATTCATCTGTACAGTAGAAAAACTTTCCCTTGAAAAGCTGGACCGCCACAACAGCGAAGATAAACATGAAGAGCATGTAAACGATGAGGATGTTCAGGACGTTCTTCAGAGAGTTCACTACGCAGTCGAAAACAGCCTGAAGAGTGAGCGACAATGGCGGCATTAGGTCAATTTAAGGTAAGAAACTAACTAGGAAGTTAATATTATTGCTGGTATCTTGATATGTGTAAATATACAGTGCCTTGCGAAAGTATTCGGCCTCCTGGAACTTTTCAACCTTTTCCCACATATCATGCTTCAAACATAAAGATACCAAATGTTCATTTTTGGTGAAGAATCAACAACAAGTGGGACACAATTGTGAAGTTGAACAAAATTTATTGGTTATTTTAAATTTTTGTGAAAATACAAAAACTGAAAAGTGGGGCGTGAAATATTATTCGGCCCCTGTAAGTTAATACTTTGTTGCGCCACCTTCTGCTGCGGTATGTCTCTATCAGTTTTGTACATCGAGAGACTGAAATTCTTGCCCATTCTTCCTTGGCAAACAGCTCGAGCTCAGTGAGGTTGGATGGAGATCGCTTGTGAACAGCAGTTTTCAGCTCTTTCCACAGATTCTCGATTGGATTCAGGTCTGGACTTTGACTTGGCCATTCTAACACCTGGATACGTTTATTTGTGAACCATTCCATTGTAGATTTTGCTTTATGTTTGGGATCATTGTCTTGTTGAAAGACAAATCTCCGTCCCAGTCTCAGGTCTTTTGCAGACTCCAACAGGTTTTCTTCAAGAATGGTCCTGTATTTGGCTCCATCCATCTTCCCATCAATTTTAACCATCTTCCCTGTCCCTGCTGAAGAAAAGCAGGCCCAAACCATGATGCTGCCACCACCACCATGTTTGACAGTGGGGATGGTGTGTTCAGGGCGATGACCTGTGTTGCCTTTACGCCAAACATATCGTTTGGCATTGTTGCGAAAAAGTTCGATTTTGGTTTCATCTGACCAGAGCACCTTCTTCCATGTTTGGTGTGTCTCCCAGGTGGCTTGTTGCAAACTTTAAATAACACTTTTTATGGATATCTTTGAGAAATGGCTTTCTTCTTGACACTCTTCCATAAAGGCCAAATTTGTGCAGTGTACGACTGATTGTTGTCCTATGGACAGACTGTCCCACCTCAGCTGTAGATCTCTGCAGTTCATCCAGAGTGATCATGGGCCTCTTGGCTGCATCTCTGATCAGTCTTCTCTTTGTTTGAGATGAAAGTTTAGAGTGACGGCCGGGTCTTGGTAGATTTGCAGTGATATGATACTCCTTCCATTTCAATATGATCGCTTGCACAGTGCTCCGTGGGATGTTTAAAGTTTTGGAAATCATTTTGTTTCCAAATCCGGCTTTAAACTTCTCCACAACAGTATCACGGACCTGCCTGTTGTGTTCCTTGGTCTTCATGATGCTCTCTGTGCTTCAGACAGAACCCTGAGACTATCATAGAGCAGGTGCATTTTTTACGGAGACTTGATTACACACAGGTGGATTATATTTATCATCATTAGTCATTTAGGACAACATTGGATCATTCAGAGATCCACAATGAACTTCTGGAGTGAGTTTGCTGCACTGAAAGTAAAGGGGCCAAATAATATTGCACGCCCCACTTTTCAGTTTTTGTATTTTCACAAAAATTAAAAATAACCAATAAATTTTGTTCAACTTCACAACTGTGTCCCACTTGTTGTTGATTTTTCATCAAAAATTTACATTTGGTATCTTTATGTTTGAAGCATGATATATGTGAAAAGGGTTGAAATGTTCCAGGGGGCCGAATACTTTCACAAGGCACTGTATATGTATACACACAGACAGATAGATAGATAGACATATATAAGTTTATATAATAAATTCCCGGATTTTAGGAAAATAGTGAAAAAGTAAAAAAAAAAAATTTGCCTAATCCACTATGTGTATATACACATATATTTATATAAAATATACATATACACATATCCTTTCACTGAAGGTATTAATCAGATGCACCTGCCAAGCTTTACACTAGAAGCAGCGCCTGTGTTCTCTAGGGGTGTCAGTTTGCTAGATGTAGCAGAGCCGAATGTGCTGAACCTGGTGAGTATCCAGCCAAAATGTGAGCTGAGAGAGAGACATGCCGGAGTTGCTCTCTGAATGGAGACTGCATGGGTTAGCTAGGAAAGGTGAGCAGTCTGTGTGTTGGAGCTGCAGAGAAACTTGTAGAAGGTGCAGCCTCTTCAGTGTGAACTGTGCCCAGAGTTGAACACTTCTGTTTGGCGATGGAAGCTGCTGGAGCTCAGACTGAAGGGGATACCGAGACTGGTGGTATCATGTCTCTTCTGCGTAAGAAGTCTGCTCCAGGAGAGAGGACTGTAGTCTGTTCGGTTAGCCTGCACTTACATACGTTCCTGCTAAACAAACTGTTTATTTGCTTTGTTACCTTTGTCCCAGAAGAGGCTGTTTTTTCTTTTTGAATTTGTTAGAGTTTTATAAAATCAATAAAACTGCACCTGTCTGGACTAAACCGCATTGCCTGTGTGAACGTACCTAATGCCTACGTGAGAGCGTTAATCCCTACACGATGTTACCAGAATATATTTACCACTTTGAAGCCAAAGCTTGCAAAATAATGTTACCATACAGTGCTCACATAATATTGTGCTTAAATAATACTGCCATATAATGCCTAAAGATGCCTATATACAAATTCCAAATATTACCATATATATACACAGTGGGGGAAATAAGTATTTGAACCCTTGCTGATTTTGTAAGTTTGCCCACTGACAAAGACATGAACGGTCTATAATTTTAAGGGTAGGTTAATTTTAACATTGAGAGATAGAATATCAAAAATAAAATCCAGAAAATCACATTGTATAAATTATATAAATTTATTTGCATTTTGCAGTGAGAAATAAGTATTTGATCCCATACCAACCATTAAGAGTTCTGGCTCCTACAGACCAGTTAGACGCTCCTAATCAACTCGTTGCCTGTTATGTTTCGGTAGCTGAGGAGGACAGGAACAACAGCAGGGCAGCCGAACACCTGAGATGTTGGTAACTGATGGGTTGCAGATTTCTAAACTAACGACACAACTAGAGGTAGCCCTGGAGCGTTCCTACGTTGATCCTAGACGCCTCGTCACAGCCTGAGAGATAACTACACCTAAAGGCAGAAAGATGAAAGCTATCTGCCCCGGAGCAGATCCCCAAAGAAAATAGGAAGCCCCCAAACATATAATGGCGGTTAGACAAGATGAAAATACAAACATAGGCAGAAAATAGACTGAGCAAACGCTGGGGCCACAAGCTGACTAAATAGGATAGGACAGGAGAGATTACTTTCTGCAACCCAGAAAACCCTACAAAAATCCAACAATTCTGATTACAAAAATACTGAGATCACACGATCTCGCCACCCACTAAATCAGATCTCAGTGTGAATAAAAACCAAGCCGCAGCCGCTGAAAAAACAGGAAAAAGCAAATGAGCAAATAACAGTGGCTGCAGAAAAACTGTGAGGAGCTCAGGCCCCAGGATGGGACCTGGCTGACCTCCACAAAAGTGCAGAAAACAATGCAAAAAGCAAGCACAAAAAGAAAAGCAAAAAATATCTTATCTGAAAGCAGGAGATGCAGGCAGGACTCCAGCAAACTTCCAAATGAACCAGGAACCACAATTGAGACAAGAACAATTGATCACCGGCAACCATCATGGGAGGGAACCTCCCTTATATCAGACCAGTCCGTGATTCCAGATTGCCACTCCTCGCTGAAAGGTTCAGTACTGTCTGTAAACACCAGAGGGAGCCTCTGCTCAGAAACCATCTCTAGCACATTCATAACAGTACCCCCCCTTGAGGAGGGGTCACCGAACCCTCACTTGTGCAACCAGGCCGATCAGGATGAGCTCGGTGATAGGCACGGATCAGTCTCCTAGCATGGATGTCCGAAGCAAACACCCAAGAATTGTCCTCCTGACCATAACCTCTCCACTTAACCAAATACTGGAGTCTCCGTCTAGAAAAACGAGAATCCAATATTTTCTCAACCACATACTCCAGATTGCCCTCAACCAAAACAGGGTCAGGAGGCGCAGCCATAGGAACCACTGGCTCGACAAACCTCTTCAATAAGGACTTGTGGAACACGTTATGGATCTTAAATGTCCCTGGAAGAAGCAAACGGAAGGAAACAGGATTAAGAATCTCCATGATCTTATAAAGTCCAATGAACCTGGGTTTAAACTTTGGAGATGCAACCCTCAAAAGGACCGACTCACCAAGTCTCTGGTACCAAAAATCCCGGGATGACCAGCCAACGCGGAACAATGAATCTCAGACATCACACTCTTCTTCCACTGGTCTGGGACAGACAATTTCCCAATAGGGCAGTGCTCAGGTTTATCCTCCTGACACCCTTCCAAGGCCAGTCTCAAATTGGGCGAGATGGCGGAAAGAACTACACCCTCTTTCAAAATAACAGTAGGATCAGATAACTCAGGAGAGTCCGCAAAGAAACTCCTCGAGAGGGCATCCGCCTTAACATTCTTAGTGCCAGGAAGAAAAGAAACCACAAAATTAAAACGTGTGAAAAACAAGGCCCACCTGGTCTGTCTAGGATTAAGTCGCTTGGCTGATTCGAGATAAACCAGATTCTTATGGTCCGTGAGGACCACCACCTGATGTTTGGCTCCTTCCAGCCAATGTCTCCACTCTTCAAAGGCCCACTTCATGGCCAATAACTCCCGATTACCCACGTCATAATTACGTTCAGTTGGAGAAAATTTTCGAGAGAAAAAGGCACAAGGGTTACTCTTTGGGACAAAACGGCACCTGCCCCAATTTCAGAGGCATCAACCTCCACCTGAAACGGTAGAGAAATATCAGGCTGCCATAGAACAGGAGCAGAAGTGAATCTCTGCTTAAGTTCCTGAAACGCAGAGACTGCCTCAGGAGGCCAATTCACCACATCAGAACCCTTTTTGGTCAAATCAGTCAATGGTTTAACAATACCGGAGAAATTACCAATAAATTTACGATAAAAATTGGCAGAACCCAAAAATCTCTGAAGAGCCTTTAATGAAGTAGGTTGGACCCAATCACAGATGGCTTGAAGCTTGACCGGGTCCATTTCAATAACAGACGGAGACAAAATGAATCCCAGAAATGAGACCTTCTGTACGCCAAAAAGACACTTTGATCCCTTCACATACAGTGCATTCTCTCTCAAAATCTGGAACACAGTCCGAACATGTTTCACATGAGAGTCCCAGTCATTGGAAAAAATCAAGATATCATCCAAATAAACAATCAGAAATTTATCCACAAAATCCCTGAAAATATCATTCATGAAGGATTGGAAGACGGAAGGAGCATTAGTGAGCCCAAAGGGCATCACTAGGCACTGAAAATGCCCTCCGGGGTATTAAACGCCGTCTTCCATTCATCCCCGTGCTTAATGCGAATAAGGTTATACTCCCCCTGAGGTCAAGCTTGGTAAACCAACTAGCACTTTTCACCCTGGAAAACAGGTCAGAAATCAAGAGTAACGGATATTGATACTTCACAGTGATTTTATTCAAGAGACGATAATCAATACACGGCCTCAATGAACCATCCTTTTTGGCCACAAAGAAAAAACCGGCACCCAATGGTGAAGAGGATGGTCTGATATGACCCTTCTCCAATGACTCCTTGATATAAGATCACATAGCATCGTGTTCAGGTACAGACAAGTTAAAAAGGCGACCTTTAGGAAATTTACCACCAGGCACTAATTCAATAGCTCAATCGTAGCTCCTGTGAGGGGGCAAAGATGCAGATTTACTTTCACTAACTACATCCGAAAAATCAGTCAAAAAGTCAGGAACATCCTGAGACTTGGGAGAGGCAGAAAAAACAGGAGTGTCGGCATTAACACATTGGCAGTCCCAACTGGTCACAGACACAGATTTCCAATCCAAAATAGGATTATGAGACTGTAACCAAGGGAAACCTAGTACAATAATGTCATGTAGATTATACAGCACCAGAAATTTGCAACTCTCCTGATGATCTGGTTCAACCCTCATTACCACCTGAGTAGAAAACTGGGGTTTATTCTCCGCCAAAGGGGTAGAATCAATGCCCAATAGGGGAATAGACTTCCGCAGGGGTATCATGGGAAACCCACAACGTTTGGCAAAGTCAAAATCCATCAGGTTAATAGCTGCTCCTGAATCAACAAAAGCCTGAGCAGAAAATGTGGACAGGGAGCAAATCAGAGTAACAGTCAACAGAAATTTAGTCTGAACAGTACCCAAGACAACTGAGCGTGCAAAACGTCTTCCCCGCTTAGGGCAGACTGAAATAGCATGAGAGGCATCACCACAGTAGAAACATAACCCATTGCGCTTTCGAAACTCATGACGCTGAGCCCCAGAAGTCACTCTATCACACTGTATGGGCTCAGAAGCTGGCTCACAAGGCAACACTATCTCACGCATACCTCTGCGCTCACGCAAACGTCTGTCAATTTGAATAGCCAATGACAGAATCATTGAGACCAGAGGGAGCAGGGAATCCCACCATAACATCCTTTACATTCTCTGACAGCCCCTTCCGAAAAAGGACTGCCAAAGCATCATCATTCCATTTGGTCAGGACTGCCCACTTTCGGAATTTTGACAGTACAACTCAGCGTCTTCAAGACCCTGATTTAATGCCAACAAGGTTTTTTCAGGTTGATGAGTGACATTAGGTTCATCATACAATAACCCCAGAGCCAGGAAAAATGCATCAATATCATTCAAAACAGGATCCCCAGGTATCAGGGAAAAAGCCCAATCCTGAGGATCGCCGCGCAGGAGAGAGATGACAATTTGAACCTGCTGTGCTGCGTTACCTGAAGACTTAGGCTTTAAGGCAAAAAACAACTTACAGTTATTTTTGAAATTCAGAAATTTAGCCCGATCCCCCAAAACCAAATCTGGCTTGGGATTCCTAGGTTCCACAACCGGCAACCCAGCAAGATAGGTAGCAATACTCCGAACCTCAGTGGCAAGCTGATCCACATGGCCAGACAACTGTGCAAACTCCATTGAGAGAAAAAAAAATCCTCCTCAGCACCCAGAGAAAAAGAGGGAAAAAATGCAACAGACAGAAAAAAAAAAAAAATCTCTGACAACTTTTTTCTTTCCACATTTTTTTTCCCTTCTGTGAGTACCATATAATTTTCAGTTACGGCCGGTGATACTGTTATGTTTCGGTAGCTGAGGAGGACAGGAACAACAGCAGGGCAGCCAAACACCTGAGATGTTGGTAACTGATGGGTTGCAGATTCCTAAACTAACGACACAACTAGAGGTAGCCATGGAGCGTTCCTACGTTGATCCTAGACGCCTCATCACAGCCTGAGAGATAACTACACCTAAAGGCAGAAAGATGAAAGCTATCTGCCCCGGAGCAGATCCCCAAAGAAAATAGGAAGCCCCCAAACATATAATGGCGGCTAGGCAAGATGAAAATACAAACATAGGCAGTAAAATAGACTGAGCAAACGCTGGGGCCACAAGCTGACTAAATAGGATAGGACAGGAGAGATTACTTTCTGCAACCCAGAAAACCCTACAAAAATCCAACAATTCTGATTACAAAAATACTGAGATCACACGATCTCGCCACCCACTAAATCAGATCTCAGTGTGAACAAAAACCAAGCCGCAGCTGCTGAAAAAAACAGGAAAAAGCAAATGAGCAAATAACAGTGGCTGCAGAAAAACTGTGAGGAGCTCAGGCCCCAGGATGGGACCTGGCTGACCTCCACAAAAGTGCAGAAAACAATGCAAAAAGCAAGCACAAAAAGAAAAGCAAAAAATATCTTATCTGAAAGCAGGAGATGCAGGTAGGACTCCAGCAAACTTCCAAATGAACCAGGAACCACAATTGAGACAAGAACAATTGATCACCGGCAACCATCATGGGAGGGAACCTCCCTTATATCAGACCAGTCAGTGAACCCAGATTGCCACTCCTCGCTGAAAGGTTCAGTACTGTCTGTAAACACCAGAGGGAGCCTCTGCTCAGAAACCATCTCTAGCACATTCATAACAGTTACCTGCATTAAAGACAGCTGTCTTACATAGTCACCTTTATAAAAGACTCCTGTCCACAGACTCAATTAATCAGTCAGACTCTAACCTCTACAACATGGGCAAGACCAAAGAGCTTTCTAAGGATGTCAGGGACAAGATCATATACCTGCACAGAGCTGGAATGGGCTACAAAACCATAAGTAAGATGCTGGGTGAGAAGGAGACAACTGTTTGTGCAATAGTAAGAAAATGGAAGAAATACAAAATGGCTGTCAATCGACATCGATCTGGGGCACCATACAACATCTCACCTCATGAGGTATCCTTGATCATGAGGAAGGTGAGAGATCAGCCTAAATCTACACAGGGGGAACTTGTTAATGATCTCAAGGCAGCTGGGACCACAGTCACCAAGAAAACCATTGGTAACACATTACGCCGTAAAGGTTTAAAATCCTCCAGTGCCCGCAAGGTCCCCCTGCTCAAGAAGGCACATGTGCAGGCCGTCTCATGTTTGCCAATGAACACCCGGATGATTCTATGAGTGATTGGGAGAAGGTGCTGTGGTTGTTAGAACCCTCTTGTTAGATTTTGTTTCAGTTTGCTGGTCACATGACCTTTTTTCCCTATTTAGTCTGGCTCCGCCCTTCTGGCTTTGCTGGACTTCATTGTATTATCTACTCTTAAGCTAGCCTGGTGCTTAGGTGCCTTACTCAGTCAGTTTTGCTTGATCTTAGGATCTCGTAGTAATTTGTTTTCTGTTTTATTATCCCTGCTACAATTTCTGTTAGGAGGTGTCCACCTTTTCTCCCAGTCCCTAGATCTTGTAGGGATTCCTCCCTTGCAACTATAGGTCTTCGTTCAGACTAGCTGAGGACTTTAGCGGGTCTGGTCGCAGGATCAGGTTCCCGTTACATCGTAGGGATCCAGCTCAGTTCTATTGTAGGGACAGAATTCCCATCTTTCCTTAGTGCTTGTAGCAGATCATAACAGTAAGTCCAGCCTGACAAAAAAAAAAAAAAAAATCTCTAAGGAAAGATTTTCTGTTTCCATCATGGTGTCGGTTCAGGATTTGGCTCAACGCCTGCAGGGTCTCTCTCTGGAGGTGGCTGAAATCCAGCAACACGTGAGTAGTTGTTCTGGAGCACATTTCGTGGAGCCAAAGGTACGTTTGCCTGATTTATTTTTTGGTCAACAACAAAATTTTTTATCTTTTAAAAATGCTTGCTTGTTGTATTTTCGTTTGAGACCCAGATCCTCTGGTGATGAATCACAGCGCATAGGGTTCATAATGTCACTTTTGCGCAAAGAACCTCAGGACTGGGCCTTTTCTCTGCAGCCTAGTGATCCATGCTTTAGATCAGTGGATAGTTTTTTTTCTGCTTTGGGGTTATTGTATGATGATCCTGATCGTGTTTCATCAGCTGAGACAGAATTGAGACGTTTTGAGACAGGGATCAGGTAATGTGGAAAAATATTGTACTCACTTCCGTAGGTGGTCCACTAAGGTGGGGTGGAACGATTCAGCTTTGAAAAGTTTATTTCTTGCAGGGTTAAGTGAAAGGGTTAAAGATTTGCTGATTGCTTATCCTATACCTGGTAACTTGCAAGAGGCTATGCAATTAGCCATACGGGTGGATAGGAGACTGCGTGCAAGGGTTAATTAGAGTAAATCTGCCTTGTCAGCTCCAAGTCTGGAGAGGGACTGTACTGACATTGCAGAGCCGATGGAAATTGGAGCAATGGCACCTCATTCTCGGGAAAAAGAACGCAGATTTGCTGAAGGTTTGTGTTTCTATTGTGGCAAATCTAAGCATTTTATTAAGAACTGTGCGCTTCGAATGAATAAAGAGAGAAAAAAAAATGAGGTCAGTTTCGCCCGTATAGCTTGTTTAAACAATAAAGGTGTCTTTCTTTCTGCCACTACTGCTGTTGAGGAGGAATTAATGGAGTTTCGGGTATTTGTGGATTGTGGTTCAACTCTCAATGTGATTGATGGGAAATTTTTGGAAAAAACTAAAATTAAAACCCAAACTTCTGTCTTCCCCTATTAATGTGGTGTGTGTGGATGGTTCTCCCTTGAAGAATGTTACTCACCATATCTGTGAATTTCCTCTTACTATTAATGGTGTTCATCAGGAGAATTTGGATTTGGTAGTTTTGAATAATTTGCCCTCACCGGTGATATTGGGGTTACCCTGGTTAAAATTGCACAATCCGGTACTGGATTGGTCTACCAATGAAATTAAGTCCTGGAGTCCTAAGTGTTATGACAAGTGTTGTAACGGGCGTATTGCTGCTGTAGTTAAGGGGGAGTTACCTGTACCTATTCAGGATTTTTGGAAAGTTTTTTCTGATAAGGAATCGCAGGTATTGCCTCCTCATAGAGAATATGATTGTGCAATTGAATTTGTCCCTGGAGCTACTCTTCCTAAAAGTCGTTTATTTAATTTGACTATTCCTGAGAGAAAGGCTTTGGAGGAATACATACAGACAAGCTTGGCCGCCGGTCACATTAGGCCTTCCAAATCTCCTGTGGCGGTTGGATTTTTTTTTGTTAAAAAAAAGGACGGCGGTTTACGGCCCTGTCTAGACTTTCGTGAGATTAATAAGATTACTGTACGCAATCCTTACCCACTGCCATTGATTCCTGATTTGTTTAACCAGTTAGTGGGGGCCAAGTGGTTCTCGAAAATTGATCTTCGAGGGGCATACAATTTGTTGCGCATGAAGGAGGGGGATGAATGGAAGACTGCGTTTAACACTCCACTGGGTCATTTTGAGAATCTGGTCATGCCTTTTGGGCTTTCCAGTGCTCCGGCATTTTTTCAGAATCTTATTAATGACATCCTTAGACCTTTGATCGGCAGAAGTGTGGTTGTGTATTTGGATGACATTTTGATTTATTCACTGGATTTGGAGTCTCATTGGAGGAGTGTGCGTGAAGTATTACAGTTACTGAGTGATAATTCACTTTTTGCCAAACTAGAAAAATGTGAGTTCGCTGTACAGAGACTTATTTTTTTGGGCTACATTGTCTCCAGTGAAGGTTTTGAGATGGACCCAGTGAAGGTGCAAGCTGTGCAGGATTGGCCTAGACCTATTGGTGTGAAATCAATACAGAGGTTTTTGGGGTTCGCCAATTATTATAGAAAATTCATTAAAAAATTTTCTGTGATTGCCAAACCTCTGACCGATCTCACCAGGAAAGGTGCTGATGCGGTTCAGTGGACTACTGAGGCCATTGAGGCTTTTGTGTTGCTAAAGGAGAGGTTCAGCTCTGCTCCCATCCTTACGCAGCCTGATGTGACTAAATCATTTTTGGTTGAGGTTGATGCTTCTTCTGTGGGGGTCGGCGCGGTGTTGTCTCAGGAAAAGACGGATGGAGTACATCCCTGTGCTTTTTTTTCAAAGAAATTTTCTGAGTCTGAACTAAATTATGATATCGGTAATCGGGAATTGTTGGCAATTAAACTCGCATTTGAACACTGGCGTCATTTTTTGGAGGGAGCGGAATTTCCCGTTCAAGTCTTCACCGATCATAAAAATCTGATCTACTTTGATGCTGCCAAACGCTTGAATGCCCGTCAGGCTAGGTGGGCACTGTTTTTCTCACGGTTTATTTTTCCGTTAATTACATCCCAGGTACTAAAAATGTTAAAGCTGATGCTTTGTCTCGCAGCTTTTCACCTATGGTGGGTACTGAGGAGGAGGAAAACATTTTGCAAGAGGGGGTTGTTATTGCTGTTTTGGACTCCGTGTTGGAAGATGAGATTCTTAAAGCACAGGAGAATGCCCCATCTAACACGCCGCATGGGAGGTTGTTTGTGCCTGGTACCCTGAGGAGAGATTTGTTTGTTGAATATCATGACTCTCGGTTGGCAGGTCATCCTGGAATCTCTGAGACCAGGAGACTTGTGGGTCGCAGCTTTTGGTGGCCTGGATGGCAGAAGGAAGTCATTAAGTGGGTGCGTCAATGCACTGTGTGTGCTAGATCTAAGTCTTCTCATACTCCTGCTGCGGGGTTGCTTTGCCCTCTGGAGGTCCCTAGTGCACCTTGGACACATTTGGCTATGGACTTTATTACTGACCTTCCCCCCTCTGAGGGTTTCACTGTCATCAGGGTGGTCGTGGACCGTTTTAGCAAGATGTGTCACTTGGTTCCTTTCATCAAACTGCCCTGCGCTAAGACTCTCGCTAAGGCCTTTGTCAAGGAAATTGTCAGACTACATGGCGTTCCTACTGACATTGTTTCTGATAGGGGACCTCAGTCTGTGGCTCGTTTTTGGCGCGCCTTTTGTGACAGGTTGGGAGTTCATTTGTCGTTTTCATCCGGATATCATCCTGAGTCTAATGGCCAGACAGAAAGGAAAAACCAGGATGTTGAGCAGTTCTTGCGTTTTTTTGTGACTGATAATCAAGAGGGGTGGTCTGAGTTTCTGCCACTTGCTGAGTTTGCTCTTAACAACCATACATCCGCTTCTGCTGGTTGTTCGCCTTTTTTTTGTTGTACTGGGAGACATCCGTCTTTTGGGTCATTTTCCAAGTTGGGATCGGCTGTACCTGAAGAGGAGAATTTTTCTGGTGTTTTGGAGAGAGTTTGGACTGATGTGCGTGGTAATCTTCAGGAGGCTAACAAAAGATCTAAAGTGTATTTTGATAGAAAACGACAAGAGGTTTTGTTTGCTATTGGTGACATGGTTTGGTTGTCCTCTAAGAATCTGCGCTTGAGGATTCCGTCTAAGAAATTGGGTCCCAAGTTTGTAGGGCCCTTTAAGGTGCTTCAGGTTATTAACCAATCTGCTGTTAAGTTGGAGCTTCCTACCTCCTGGAAGATTAATCCGGTGTTTCATGTTTCTCTCTTGAAAAAAGCTGAGGTCTCAGATGGAGACGTCTCGGCCACTGTTCCCCTGGTGGTGGAGGACGGGCAATATGAGATTTCCCGCATCCTAAATTCTAGACGGTATAGAGGGAGTTTGCAGTACCTCGTCGCTTGGAAGGGTTATGGACCCGAGGATAACTCATGGGTGAGGGCGGATGATGTTTCTGCGTCTAGACTTGTCAGAGCGTTTCACAAGAGGTTTCCGGATAAGCCTAAGTCCTAGGGGATCCGGAGGATCCTCTTAGAAGGGAGGGTACTGTTAGAACCCTCTTGTTAGATTTTGTTTCAGTTTGCTGGTCACTTGACCTTTTTTCCCTATTTAGTCTGGCTCCACCCTTCTGGCTTTGCTGGACTTCATTGTATTATCTACTCTTAAGCTAGCCGGGTGCTTAGGTGCCTTACTCAGTCAGTTTTGCTTGATCTTAGGATCTCGTAGTAATTTGTTTTCTGTTTTATTATCCCTGCTACAATTTCTGTTAGGAGGTGTCCACCTTTTCTCCCAGTCCCTAGATCTTGTAGGGATTCCTCCCTTGCAACTATAGGTCTTCGTTCAGACTAGCTGAGGACTTTAGCGGGTCTGGTCGCAGGATCAGGTTCCCCGTTACATCGTAGGGATCCAGCTCAGTTCTATTGTAGGGACAGAATTCCCATCTTTCCTTAGTGCTTGTAGCAGATCATAACAGTGGTCAGATGAGACAAAAATTGAGCTCTTTGACATTAACTCAACTCGCTGTGTTTGGAGGAAGAGAAATGCTGCCTATGACCCAAAGAACACCATCCCCACTGTCAAGCATGGAGGTGGAAACATTGTGTTTTGGGGTGTTTCTCTGATAAGGGCACAGGACTACTTTACCGCATCAATGGGAGAATGGATGGAGCCATGTACCGTAAAATCCTGAGTGACAACCTCCTTCCCTCCGCCAGGACATTAAAAATGGGTCGTGGCTGGGTCTTCCAGCAAGACAATGACCCAAAACATACAGCCAAGGCAACAAAGGAGTGGCTCAAAAAGAAGCACATTAAGGTCATGGAGTGGCCTAGCCAGTCTCCAGACCTTAATCCCATAGAAAACTTATGGAGGGAGGTGAAGCTGCCAAGCGACAGCCTCAAAATCTTAATGATTTAAAGATGATCTGCAAAGAGGAGTGGAGCAAAATTCCTCCTGACATGTGCGCAAACCTCATCATCAACTACAAAAAACGTCTGACTGCTGTGTTGCCAACAAGGGTTTTGCCACCAAGTATTAAGTCATGTTTGCCAGAGGAATCAAATACTTATTTCTCACTGCAAAATGCAAATACATTTATATAATTTATACAATGTGATTTTCTGGATTTTATTTTTGATATTCTATCTCTCAATGTTAAAATTAACCGACCCTTAAAATTATAGAATGTTCATGTCTTTGTCAGTGGGCAAACTTACAAAATCAGCAAGGGATCAAATACTTATTTCCCACCACTGTATTTAGGGCTCATATTTATTATGCAGTAGCCACATAATGCTGTCAAACACCGAGCTTGTATAAAATATCGGCATAATGTGTCGAAATAAGTTCCTCGTAACAATGATGGATAGATACTTTACAAATTGTGTCACAGTTCTCCCTATTATTAGGTAAAGGTCTCACTGAAAAACAAACACTTTCCCGAATACTGGAGCTGACTGTAGACATGATTAGTGTCCGGTTACTGCTGTAAGTCTGTTCATCAGGAGCACTATAGGAAATGGTGGCCCTAGGCACATGACCAGTTTGCCATTCCCAAATGTAATGTCATGAGTGTGTGACGCCAACCTGGGAGATCTGGGGGTAGAAGATCACTGCGTATTGTGAATCACAGATCTTCCATTTAGCCTGTGTATTTGGAGCCCATATTAAATGAATTTGGTTTCCTTGGGTGCTGAAGAGGTTAACGACCTTTTCTATGCTGGTCAGAAACGTGCAGCTCCATTTCAGCTGCTTCTGATCTGGTCCTTAACTCTTCCTATAAATCCTGGCCAGACCCTTTCTGTTTTGCCGGTGAAAGCTCTGCTTCCTTGGTCTTAGATGACGCTGTGCTGAGTAGAAGTTCGTTGTTGCTATTGGAGATTCGTCTTCCTGTGCGGTGTGCTAAAGCCAAGTAGTTGAAGTTTGGAGTCGGAGCTGTGGTGATCTGTAATTTGCTGTAGTATGTGGGTGTTTATCTCCTGATCTCGTTTCCGATTTAGTTTATTCCTCCCAGTCCCTACCCTCCTCCGTATTGCTGGTTTGTATGATAGAGGTTTTCTGTTATCTCTGTTTTGTTTTTGTGTCTGGTTTACCTTTCATTTTGTCCCATGTCTCATGTGGTGGGGGAGGGACAGATTAGGGTTTTTACATGAGCATCGTATGGTCGGAAACTCAGGCCTTTCTACCTTTAAGAGTTCCCCCGGGACAGGGATAGTTAGGGTCCCAGCTTCTGGGACAGTTTGAGGCCCCCCCTACCTTACTGAAGACTGTCACAGCGTGACATATAACTCCTGAGTTCATCACTCAAGTACTTATTTCAAGAAACATGGCATCTGAGGTGACAAGTCCAGCATCTTCATGAGAGATACCCACTATATTTTTCCATCATTGTCAGTATGCTTCATTGATAAATTATATAATTTGACATCATCTGATTTTAATCTGGGTTATACACGTGGTACTAACCTTCAGTTTGGGCAGTCGCTTAATGGTTTTCAGAGGCCTCAAGACACGGAGAACACGCAGAGATTTGATGGTGCTAATGTCCTTTCCTTTACTCCCACCTCTGTTGTGAGACCAAAAAACAAGAGGAAAACGAGAAGAGGAGGAAGAGGCAGACGTAGTCAGGAGGAGGATGTTAGGAAGAAAGAAAGTGAAGAAGAGGTTTACCAAGAAAGGAGAATTAACATTACAGAAAGAAAGAAAATTAAGAAGCAAAGAAGAAAGATAGAAACGTCGAGGAAGAAGCGAGAGACAGAGATGAGCATGGGACATGACCGTGCATGGTAGAGAAAAATGAAACGTAGTCGTAAAACATGCAGGCAGACCAGATATAAATATAAAAGAGTAGAAATTTAGATTGAGCAGAGATATTAAAGATAAGAAAATTAGATGGAAAGGAAAGAAGAGAAAAAGAAAAAGAAGAGAGAACTGTTAGTGGAGCTGGGTATTGGAAACTCCTAGGTGCTTACATGTCAAATGCCCTGGAGAATTTACCATCTGTCCTAATATCACACCCTCCCCTTTGAGATTTGCATTCATAGCACTAAATGAAATGCGGAAATCCCTAAGTGTCACCATTGCGGTGGATCCTCGAATCCCACATGGTCCTCACTAGCACACTGTACAGACAGTGTCTGATACCACCGAGGAGCTGTCAGGAGATGACTGTGCATCTGTCACAATGCACCCAGCGACTGGATGTGCCCAAATTACTGTACACTGTAAGGTGGAGATATGCGGGCAAAAGTGGTGAAGAAGACAGAGAAGAGGAAGACTGAGGACAAATGGACATTACCGCTGGTTACTCCTAAAGGAGGCAGCCGGTGTTGGAAGAGAGGGAATTAATCACACACACATGAGACAAATACAAGACACAACAAACACCTTCAAAAAACAAATGTATTTCAACACTATGGCAATAGCCACCAATTCCAGCCAGTGCCGATATTGTTTTTTTCTCATGTCCTTCAAACCCAAATCTCCTGTCATTGATAGTGAGCAATTAATGTGACATTGATATATTATGTACATATTTGTACTTATACATCGATCAAAAAAATTTCCAGTCCTGGGACAGGCTAAGGATGAGAGGCATAAAAAAATAATTAAAAATAATTTTCACATATATTTACATCATTCCTACGTAGAAGAGATTTATCAATAGTGCTGTAGAATGATGTAAAGGGCAAGTATGTGTACAGAGTTCATATGCTTAAAAGGGTAGTCCCATCTCCAAGATCCTATCCCAATACGTGGTAGATGTAATAATAATATTAGCAAATACCTTTAATTAGAAATGTAGTATAGTTTTTCTGATTCACTGTGTCTCTTTCCTAATGTGCAGGCATTGCAACACCTTAGGTATCCATTGTTACGACTACTGATATAGTGACAGTTAGTTAGCTAGTTGTTAGTGGTCATAACCATGGATACCTAAGGTCGTGCAATGCCTGCACATTAGGAAAGAGACATAACAAAATCAGAAAAACTATACTACATTTCTAATTGGAGGTATTTGCTAATATTATTATTATTACACCTACTACGCATTGGGATAGGATCTTGGAGATGGGAGTACCCCTTTAACTCACTTTTTATGAGATCACTTGTCCTGTGTGATAGCGAGGGTTAGAAAAAAAGGTGGAATATGGCTGCACAAATTGTCAGCACCAATAAACAGGGCGTTTAAACATTGCTGAAAATGACTTAAGAAGCCACACCATCTCATCACTTCCACCAGAATGAATAGTGGACAAAAAGATGGGACCCACTAATAAATGTATATGATTTTCTTAAGATTCTCAACCTGCTATCTGCATTGTTTAATGTAAATTGAGATTTATTAACCAGAAGATGTTGGTTCACTCTTTGTGGGCCTACTGTGGATTCTTTGAGCCCCTGGCACTGGCTGGAGTGGGATGCAGAGTCTAAGGAATCTCCTCTTCTTTACCTTCAATAGCTTATTTCTGTCTCAGACATTTATAGCATATCCTGTGACTATGCTATAATTGTCTGTTAGATGTGAGTCTCACCTTTGCTACCCATTTCTGTCTTGGCAACACAGCCCCATAATATGCAACTGTAAGTATATATTTGGTGTATGCGCAAATCGCAGCAGATCACTGTTCACCAAGAAACAGTGTAGGTAATTAGACCTCATAAATTGGCAATATTTTGTAAAGTAGTTGTATTTTTGAAAAGATTATTAACAAAGGTGAGCTGAACGGCAGTCTATAAAGGGGTTCTCCACTACTAGGACAACCCCTTCTTAAACTAAATGTTTGGCCTCGATAAAATAATAAACCCTATGCTCACCTCTTGTGCTGTCGCCGTTCCCACAGTGTCGGCACTAGGTCTCCCCAGTGCTGTGATGGGTATTTGTGAGGCCGGCACCCAATCAGCGCTGGCGTCCCTGTATCTGCCTTCGCACAAACTGAACACGAAGAGGAAATCGGAGATCAGCTGCAGCCTTGGCTTCCTCGTCATGTTCAGTTTGTCCGAAGGCGGAGACAGGGACGACAGCACTGATTGTGCACCAGCATCACGTGTCATAGCACTGCAGCATAGCCCCATGGAGAGCGAGTGCCGACACCACGGGAACAGCGCTGGCACGGGAGGTGAGTACAGGCTTTATTATTTTATTGGGGCCAAACATTTAGTTTAGCAAGGGGTTGTCCTAGTAGTGGATAACCCTTTTAAGAAACAGTTGACTATACAGTCGTTGGCAAAAGTTTTGAGACTGACATGAATTTTGGTTTTCCGAAAATTTGCTGCTTCAGTTTTTATAGTGGCAATTTGCATTAACTCTAAATTGTTATGAAGAGTGCTCAGACGAATTGAAAAAAATAATTCAAAGTCATTCCTTGCTGGTTAAACTAACTTAATAAAAAAAAACATTTCCACTGAATTTTAGCACTGCTACAAAATGATCTGCTTACATCATTTTATTGATCTTATCATTAGGGGAAAGTGTTAACAAGGACAGACAGCTGATATCACGCTCTCATGCTGAATGACTGATTGAATTATAAGAACAGGCTGGTTGCTGTAAATTTGGACTCATACTTAAAATTATTGTTTTCTTCTGTCAACCATGGTAACCTCCAAGGAAACGTGCAGTTTTCATTGTTTTACATCAAAGGGACTTTACAAGCAAGGACATTGCTGCTTGGAAGATTGTCACTAAATTACCCATTTATCAGACCTTCAAAATCTTCAGATAGCGAGGTTTAATTGCTGTGAAAAAGACTTCAGGGCACCCAATAAATTCCAACAGATGCCAGGACCATCTCCTAGGCCTCTTTCACACTTCCGTTGTGTGACGTCCGCCCAAGCGTGAAAATGGCGGATCCGTCAGAAAAGTGTAAAAACGGATGCAAAACTGGTCAGTTTTCTGACGGATCCGCCAGGAAGATTTCACCCGGAAATTATGAAAATTTCTTCCGGAAATCTAAGTTCGGACGCAGAGAGAGAGAGAGAGACCCCGGACAGTGTTGTCTGCATTTTCTATGTCAAAAACGGATGCCAGCGGATCCGCCGCCCATAGGCGGCCATTATATAAAATGGCGGATCCGCCGTAGTCCGCCATTTTGGCGGACAAAAAAAACGTTGCATTGGACGTTTTTCTGCAATGACGGACGCCAATTTTTTGGCGGATCCGTCAAAAAACGGACATAACGTACGACCATCCGTCAAAATCCGGCACTAATGCAAGTCAATGGGAAAAAAACGGATCCGCCCAAAAAAATGGCGGATCCGTTTTTTTCACATTTTGACGGATTTTGACTGACGTCGCACGACTGAAGTGTGAAAGAGGCCTAAAGAGGATTCAGCAACAGTATCAGTTCAACTCCAGCGCAGAGCTTGCTTTGGAATGGAAGCAGACAGGTGTCAGTGGAAGTGAAGGATTTTTGAGTCTGGCCTGGTGTTAAGAAGGGCAGCAAAGAAGCCACTTCTCTCCTAGAAAATCATGAATGACAGACTGACATTCTGCCAGAAGAACAGAGATTGGACAGCAAAGGATGGGAGTAAAGTTATTTTCCCTATGACGCCCCCTTCATAATGTTTAGGATATGTGGAAAAGTGAATGTCTGGAGAAGAACAGGAGCACTACCATGAGTCCATGAGTGCTGTCTTGAGACCATTCATGTGTAGGGGGTTTTCATCCATGGAGGGGCTCACTAATAATTTTGTCTGAGAACACGGCCACGAATTAAGAATGGGATCTAAACCTTCTCCAAGAGCAACTTATGCCAAGATCCAGGAGCAATTTGGTAATGCTCAATGCTTTTTCTAGGATGATGGAGACCGTGTCACAAAACAAAAGTGATAACTAAGTGGCTCGGAACAAAACATTGACAATTTGTGTCCATGGCCAGGAAACTCCCCGATCTCAATCCCATTGAGAAACTGTGCTCAATCCTCAAAAAGCGGAAGGACAACGAAAAACACAAGTTGTGATAAACTCCGAGCACTGATGAGACAATAAAAGGCGGTCATCAGTCAGGATTAGGCCCAGAAGCTGATGTCCAGCTGCCAGGAGGTGAAGGGCAGAAGTTTACAGAAGTAAGGGGCAACAGTGAAAATATTAAGTTGTTTTATAAACTTAATGTATTTATCAATAAACGGTTTAAAAACTTATGAAATGTTTAGAATTGTACTTCAGTAATCAGAGAAATATCCAACTGAAATATCTAAAAACGCTGAGGCAGCAAACTGGAAAAAACAAAATTTGTGTCATTCTCTAAACTTTTGGCCAAGAGACTGCAAGAAATGGTTAATCCTGATGATGCATATAATATATAACATGGACAATGAACGTCCTATTCTAATGTAATGTGAAACCCTGACTGGGGAAAGCAGAGAACATGTGCAGGACAGAGACATTCAGAAGAGGAGTCATAGTTGGGAGTCCTTATATTAGTAGGTCACAGACAAGAAAAAGCGTTGTGCCTCCGCTGAAGAAACAATTCTTTCGCTTTTTATTATTACATGATGTCCTTAGGCTTTTACTATATATATCAAATGTTAATTATAGCAAATATCCGAACATAAATAATCATGGTTATTATCAAAACTGTGACTATAATCAGAAAATAGGTATTCTTGGTCACAAGGCACTGCCATCAAAATTAGCAATAGACTCAATTGCATAGAGGATGTGCTTCACTGTAGTCATTTCATGCAATCAGTGAATATTGTTTAAAGAGTATCTGAGTCCTTCCCCCCCACTGAATGGAATAAGGAGACGTGACAGGATATTGGCAGCCTTGTCCTTCCTCTGCTGAGGTTCTATGAGATGACTCAAGTCTCGCATCACTATTAGACCTTTCTACAAGCAGCAGAGCTTACGTAGGAGAACGACTCTATACTACATATTAAAGGGATTTTGCCATCTTATAAAGCGCTGACATGTTGCTAGGGTATGCCATCACTTAATAATCTTATGGGGTCCAATCTTTGGGACTCCCACCAAATTCTGAGGATGAAGCAGTCCATCCCCCTTTACTGTTTTCTGCTGCATAGCAATACCCTGACCACATGCTATGAATGGGATCCCAGCACAGCTGACTGGGGGGGGAGCGTCCCTCTTTGCAATGAAAACATTATTATGGTTAGTGCTGAGCCCTTCAATCGCAGGGTCAGTGGGTGGTCCATCTCCTACTGATCATAAAGTAATGGCATATCCTTGTAATGTGCCATCTTTTAATCTTATGGACATGCCACAAACGGTACCGTAGTATCCCTTTAAATTATCAGTTACAACCACTTTGCTGATTACACATTGATTAGAGTGTTTAGAATCACAGTTTAATCACTCATCCCCGTCTCAATGCGAATTTACTACAATTTTCAGAAAATATGTAAATCCCAGCAAAAAAATTCAGCAGAATTAGACATGGCTTTATATTTATTTTAGATGCAGCAAGATAGATGGAAAACACTTTCTATACACACGAGGCATGAAGGAGATTTGTTACTTACGAGAATGCAAAAGCCACAAGAGCACCACAAACGACAATAAAGTCAAGAATATTCCATAAATCTCTGAAATACGATCCCTGGTGCAGAATGAGGCCCAGATCCACCATCTAAGGAGAATAAGAAGGAGATTAAATCGTTGTGTTCAGGGGCAGATTTTATCCATGGTGTTTGTGGCATTTTTCCTGCTTTAGTTTCATTGATTGTCAGCATGTTGGAGATTTTATCAGGCACAAATGCCTCATAATACTATAAGAAGGACTATGTGGGGCCCATTATACTGTTTGGAACGCTATGTGGGGGCCATTATTCTGTATGGAGGACTATGTGTGGCCCATTATTCTGTGTAGAGGATTATGTGGGGCCCATTATTCTGTATGTAGGACTATGTGGGGCCCATTATTATGTATGGAGAACTATGTGGGGCCCATTATTCTGTATGGAGGACTATGTGGGGCCCATTATTATGTATTGAGAACTATGTGGGGCCCATTATTCTGTATGGAGGACTATGTAAGGCCCATTATTCTGTATAGAGGACTATGTGGGGCCCATTGTACTGTTTGGAAGGCTATGTGGGGGACATTATTCTGTATGGAGGACTATGTGGGCCTATTGTTCTGCATGGAGGACTATGTGGGGGCCATTATACTGTTTGGAAGACTATTATTCTGTAAGGAGGACTATGTGGGGCCCATTATTATGTATTGAGAACTATGTGGGGCCCATTATTCTGTATGGAGGACTATGTAAGGCCCATTATTCTGTATAGAGGACTATGTGGGGCCCATTGTTCTGTTTGGAAGGCTATGTGGGGGACATTATTCTGTATGGAGGACAATGTGGGCCCATTGTTCTGTATGGAGGACTATGTGGGGGCCATTATTACTGTTTGGAAGACTATTCTGTAAGGAGGACTATGTGGGGGACATTATTATGTATGGAGGACTATGTGGGGCCATTATTCTGTGTGGAGGACTATGTAAGGCCCATTATTCTGTATGGAGGACTATGTGGGGCACATTGTACTGTTTGGAAGGCTATGTGGGGGACGTTATTCTGTATGGAGGACTATGTGGGCCCATTGTTCTGTATGGAGGAGTATGTGGGGGCCATTATACTGTTTGGAGACTATGTGGGGCCTATTATTCTGTATGGAGGACTGTGTGGTACCCATTATTCTGTATGGAGGACTATGTAAGGCCCATTATTCTGTATGGAGGACTATGTGGGGCATTGTAATGTTTGGAAGGCTATGTGGGGGACGTTATTCTGTATGGAGGACTATGTGGGCCCATTGTTCTGTATGGAGGACTATGTGGGGGCCATTATACTGTTTGCAGACTATGTGGGGCCTATTATTCTGTATGGAGGACTGTTTGGGCCATTATTCTGTATGGAGGACTATGTGGTCCCATTATTCTGTATGGAGGACTATGTGGTTCCCATTATTCTGTATGGAGGACTATGTGGGGCCCATTATTCTGTATGAGGACTTGTGGGGACATTATACTGTATGGAGGACTATGTGGTTCCCATTATTCTGTATGGAGGACTATGTGGGGCCCATTATTCTGTTTGGAGGACTATGTGGGACCATTATTCTGTATGGAGAACTATGTGGGGCCCATTATTCTGTATGGAGGACTATGTGGGGCCCATTATTCTGTTTGGAGGACTATGTGGGGCCCATTATTCTGTATAGAGGACTATGTGGGGAACATTATACTGTTCAAAGGTTGGCCCGCGATTTGTCCAAGTTTTTTACTTTTGCCCCGTGTGTGTTTGATTTTGACATCCCTGGTCTAATGTGTAAGGGGAATTATAGGCCGAATTCAGTGGCCTGTATATCTCGGTCTGATGCGAGGACTATTAGGCTGTTGCGCTTGGGTCAGGAGACCTGTGACCAGTACATGCAGCCATTCTCAGACCGTGGACATACAGACATCAGAACTCTGCCGTATAGTGACATATTCCGCATAACCAGGCCAAGGATTTCTATGACATAAAAGGAGAGACCTTGCAACATTTCAGCACAGAGAACGGTATTAGACACATTGATTTGTTTAATTGATAGACTGGAAGCAGAAGATCCAAAACTTTTAGGCACATTTTCGTCAATGCCACTGATGTCTCTAAATTCCTAAGCATCTCCAGACACATCCAAAATGGCCAGAAAATGGCTGAGAAGTAAGAACACTTTATTTTCTTGTTTAGAAGTTACAATAACCATTAATAATACTTTTGTCTGTCATCATTGCCTTCGCTCCTACCTTGATAACCATTTCAAAGGTGAAGACGCCAGTGAAGACATAGTCAAAATAACGTAGGACCTGCGGGTAGATAAAAAAATGCGATTAAAATGAAGCTCTGTGTACAAATAGCGAGCGAGTCATATGAAGTATACGTCTTTATATACAACCACTATAAAGTGCTATTTATACACACGTTCTGCTTCATTTGTCCCACTGGGACCAATGTTCCCATTATTTCAATCAGCCTGCACTCTTCTCCCTCCATCTCCTCCTCTCTTGTTCACCCCCTTCCCCTGCGGGAACTGTCCACCGTGTATAAAGAGAGAGGAACTGCAAAGTAAGCATGGCTGCAGGAGGGCGGGTGTGATTAACGGGCTGTCAGCGCAACGCACACCGGGCCCACAATGCAGCACCATCTTCCTGCGCTGCTTAACTCTTCTTGCGCGGAGCAACATTTACACTGTGCATTCTGGGGTTTCACCATAATCTCACATATTCACCCCCTATAATTAGTTATCCACACTAAAGTATGAATGTTACTGCAATCCACGGACAGAAAGAGGCCCCTGGGCAAGAACAATATATGGGCCCTTTGCAGCCCAAGAGTTCCTAAAAATGCAAAATTGCACCTGCTTCGGAGCTAGAAATGGGCCCCCTTACCTCTTGAGCCCCTGTGCAAGAACAATGTATGGGCCCTTTGCAGCCCAAGAGTTCCTAAAAATGCAAAATTGCACCTGTTTTGGAGGTAGAAATGGGCCCCCTTACCTCTCGGGCCCCTGTGTGGCTGCACCAATGATATGTCTGTCCCTGCCGCAATCAATAGAAACAGTTCTCACATGATGTGACGGTTCTCAGGCGCTGAGGATAAAATGGCCCCACTATAGCCCTTCCCATTATGATGATTAGTAGGAAGACTCCATGGAAAAACTCTTCTATTATTGCCAGCCCTCCAGGGCCGTTACCCAAGCTGAACGGCCCTACGCGTCACTTACATCACACCCATCATCCTTATTTTATCTGTCAGATAACAGAAATATAGAGGAACAAGGGGCCACATAGGAAAATGTAAAGTCGGGCCTCCATTTATGTCCTAGATCAAGTTACCACACGCATTACACTCAGACTAGAGACCCGAGAATCTTTAAAGGGATTCACCAATTATTGGGCCGTTCAGCAGTCCTACAGTAGATACCAAGGATATAGGATCAGGCTTATTGAATTTTAACATGCCCTATCCTCTGTTTCTTCAGGAGACGACTGAATGACCTTTGCATTTGTAGACTTTCCTATTTTTGATCTTACTTCAACTAATCAACATCCTAATGTAATCATATCACCGTAATTTTATTCAAAATTTTATTAATGCTGCTTGTATCCCAGCCTTGTGGGGGTCCGCACTTGGAACGTCTCCTATTCACGGAGTCTGTATCATGCCACTGACATACTTAAAGGGAATCTGTCAGCAGGTTTTTGCTATGTAGTCTGAGAGCACTATGACGTAGGGGAAGAGAACGTGATTTCGGCGATGTGTCACTTACTTGGCTGTGTTACTATTTCAATACAATCAGTGTTTTATCACCACAAGACAACTGCCCTCATGCCTCCCAGTCCAACCACGTTCCCAGCACTGATTAGCAGCTTTCTGCCTAAGCACAGTGTACACAGAATGCTGCCAATAAGTGGTGTGGTTGGGGTTATACACAGCTCAGCATTCTGAGCTCTGCTAGATCTGCAGCAGAGAAAACGGTATCACAGTGATCTCCGAGTATTTGGGCGTGCTCGGAGATTTAATGTGTGTCGCCGCAGCTGCATGATTTGCGGCTGCTAGACAACCTGAATACATGTGGGGATTGCATGTTAAGGAATTCCACACAGGTATTCAGGCTGTCTAGCAGCTGCAAATCATGCAGCTGCAGCGACAAACACTAAATCTCCGAGCACGCCCAAATACTCGGAGAACAACCGGGCATGCTCGGGAAAACCCGAGCAACGAGTATACTCACTCATCACTATAAGTAATACATCGCTGGAATCAGAGTCTCTGCCCCTACATCATTCTGCTGTCAGATTACCTAGCAAAAAAACTGTTGACAGACTCCCTTTAAGAAATGATGGATCATCTAGCATGCGTGCTTAAGTTCAGGGTTTTTTTAACCTTTAAAAACCTTACAAAAACGCTAAGTGCGACCACCTCCCTCCTCCTGCACACTGTATTGTGTGTGGCTGTAAGACAGCTTTCTGCAGCAGGAGACTCTCCCCTCGACCCTGTGTGCAGTAGGACAGAAGATTGCGACTGGCTGCAGCAGGAGCAGTAGATTGTGACTGGCTGCAGCAGGAGCATCTCCCCTCGGCCCTGTATGTAGTAGGACAATAGATTGCGAATCCCACCCACCGCTCAAGGGACCGGTCTTTAGATGGCCGCCAGCTGAACATGATACTGATCACCAGGAGATTAACTTATGTTCCTCTCTGCAGGATTTCTAGAAGACTGAGCCGAGCGAGCACTCGTGTGTATGGAGAGACGGCCGAGATGGCTGTCGGCCGAATGATCAGCAGAAGCATCGGTCTGCCCACAGCCATCTAATGTGTAAGGCCCGCTGATCCCAGTCTGGATGATTTTTGGGATTCACGAGACCTATCTGTTACCTGAATGCTTATCTCATGTACATCTCGAGCATTAGCTATTCTTCCCTTTTGCTCTCAAGGTTCCCTAGGGGCTCCTTCTATAGTAGGACAGGAGGTATAATAACCAGTACTGGGCTGCAGATCTGCTATACACACACATATATCCATGAGGATCATGCGATTCTGGAGGTGTCACCCACATTGTTTCTCGTGGCCTCGGGATACACAGGGTCCTCTGCAGCAAGCGCTATGCTGCTCATGGCAATGACTAGAAGGATGCACATCTCAAAGTATCGCAGGGTGACGATGTAGTGACACAAGCGGCGAAGACTGAAATAGAGAGAAGAAACAGTGTGTGACACATTACATCACATGTCCGAGAAAAGTGGGAATTCCTGCAAAGGAACCCGCCTAACATTTAGGTGACCCCCTTATGAAGATGTTCAAGCAAGATGTACATCTATATTTATAGCATTCCACATGGATATTCTGTACATCTACGGTAGGATTATTTCAGGTGTTTGTTTAGAAGAATTGAAATCTAATTTTCGCATATTAGCCATCAATCAGATGTGAGGGGATCACAGGGGTCCCCAAAGTCAAAATCTAAATGGGGCTCTCTTTCTGGTGCCAGGTTCATCCCATTAGTTTCTGATACAAGGAGCAGAGAATCACGTGTGGAATCACTCAGCAAGGAGGATGGAGCTCTACAGTCACCAGTCGGCCGTTGGATTCTCCTGACTTAGAGCAAATTTGCAAATAAAAAATCAGGAAATATTTGACAAGAAAATTTGTAACGCGGCGCCGGGCGGCAGCCATGGGCGAGGTATTTGTGTCTTACGCATCGGCGTGTTACGTGAAAGTGGAGGTTTTGGCTGGGTGTGTAGACTTTGTCTATGGGGGTGCCACACCCTTGCAGGCAGCTTGTTACCAATGGCTTGGGTTGGCCAGGACCAGATGTTGAGGACTTCAATGAGAGAGATCACCAGTCAAAAATAAACTTTTCACTGAACGTCAACTTGGTTGGGATTATGCACAAAAGAGAGCAGGTACACAGCTTGATGAACGTTTTCTTCACAATACGGAGCATTTCCACACATTGTCTCAGTTCCTTTCTCTTAACTCTCTTGGTCTCTGTCTTCACTAGTTCACCTGCCTTCACCACCACCCATCTCAGCACTACAGTCCAATAAGTGAGAGTCCTATTCTCAAACCGCGGTTCCGCATCTTCTATTCCTTTAAAAGGAACTAGGGTGCCAGTATGGCCAGTACTTAGCTTCTCTGCTTCTGATGCCTTGGAACTCTCCTCGTCTCACGTTCTCTGTTCCGTCCTAGTCCATTACCGCTTTAAACTATAAACTCGCGGCTGTACTGCTGGCAGGTCCTGGAAAAGGACTCCTTTCAGTTGATTACCCTGTTCTTCGGTCACTTTGCTCTCTCGATACTCAGGATCACGCTATCCTCTGACTCGGTCTCCACCCAAGTTATGGTCACCCACGTCACACAGCTCTGCTGACAGATCAAACCTTAGGTCTGCTTCTCTGGCACTCTGGGCCCTATCTGCCGTATTGACAGGAAGCTGTCTCTGCCCCTTCACCTTACCCCTTCCCACTAAGGGCCGGTCCCAAACATTAACCATTAAAAAATCTGTGCTCACGGATTAGTAGTGGATAAAATAAACATGGAGCTGTATGGGGGCATTGGTTTAGGCCCCTTCCCTTCATCTTCATCCTCTTCTTCCTCCTCTTTCTTCTCATCCTCTTTCTGAGGTAGAGGAGACACGGCCACCGTCTTGTTGACTATGGGGAGAAAGGAAGATTGAAACTTTCAGAGGTTGTCTAGAGAGAAAGCGTAGATCACAGCACCCATTTTACAGTGTGAATTACACATCAATTACTTCACCTTAGAATTATATTTCTACAATGCTTACATAATCCTGTACTGAGAAATATATAGAGAAACCTCGCTTCCCCAGTACGGAGCAATATGTATGGCGGTAAGGCTTGTTCCTGGGGCTGAAGGGGGACAGTATGTGGGCTCTGGGGTGACTATCCCATTTTACACATGTTTATGGAGAGTGCCATGAGCACCAGAAGCCTTAAAATGAGCTTTATGTGGTGACTTCTCTGGGGAAGGGACTGTCCTCCAAAGCTTATGTCAAACAGATAATTGTATAATTATTGAAAAATTATGTCAAATAAACTTTATATACCCAATAAGTTATCAATTTACACACATTTATCTATAATCTACGCGACAGCCACTGCGATTGTCAACTTGGACACACATGGACCACTACGTTTGACCCTAACCTAAAGGCCTTAATTTATATTACAAGAAAATTGTTTGCAAGTGCCCATTTCATTGGGTCCGGCCCACCATCAAATGTGTATAGAGACCTCCCGACTCCCCCCCCCACCAGGATCATCTGTCAGGGGAGGGTCAAGAGATCCATCATGCAGTTGGACTTTCAACGCCTGATCCTTTTGTGAGCCACCAGGGTCCATTGTTGAATGTGAAGTTTGGGCAGAGATAATAGTTTTGACCTCAAGCTAATCCGAAAATGTGCTACATACAGAGAAATGCTCTACAGAATCCATCCACCTGACTGCTTGTCCTAGTTATATTACGTATACCCCCCACTGCTCCGCTGTGATAGGATTGATGATTGGCGGCTCTGTCCCACCTTAAGATAGTATGACTATTTGAGTGGCGGATTTCTTCCCATGTTACTAATTTTGGGAGAGTGACCTGATTTGAGTAACATTCGCTTGGTATAATGCAATTCATCTTATATTCTGACCTTCATTCTTCTATGCAAATAATCAGCCCTTGTGAGATTTCTCCTGCCCTGTGCCACTTTAGCTCTGACTTGCTTCAATAAAATGCTTAATTTTCTTAGTTAGCTTGCTTTAGGATTTAAAGGGAATCTGTCAGTAGGATCAACCCTCGTAAGCCGTCTATATAAGTACATAGATCATAGGAAGCCGAATCAAATGAAACCTTGATATCTGCGATCTGATATCTGATTCCTGAGAAATCTACTTTTTTTCTTTATATGTAAATGAGCTGTTAAAGATCTATGGGCCGGACAGAGATCTCCCAGAGAATCTGTCTCCAGAGGCGTTAGTGTGAGACATGTAGATCAGGAAAGCAGACTGTCAGTCATTACATGTCTTACACTGGCAAAGCGACCTTTCATTTATAATAATCTCTGGAGGCAGATTCTCTGGGAGATCTATATCCGGCCCATAGATCTAAACAGCTCATTTACATTTAAAGGACAATTGTGGATTTTTCTGGAATAAGACATCGAATCGCAGATAAATGTGTAGATAAACGCAGTGAACTTGTAGCCCAAGACACTTTTTAAGAGCTTTTGTCCAAAAAATAAAAATTTTTTAAAGCAACATCCAACATGACCATAAATAAAGCCCCCAAAAGCGACTGTCCTATTCTGATTGGGGCTTGTGTAATATTGAAGAATGGTGTCTCCTAAATATCATTGTTGACCCTGTGCCTGTTGGCTTTGCACATACCATAGTCAGCCAATTTCCATGCTGCTAATCCGAAAGTGTAAAGTGGCGACAGTCTGAATAATGTGTGTGGTTTGGAATAGGGCTGTAATCATAGTGTTGGTCATTATCTTATGTCTTCTATTTTAAAGCACTCAACGAAAATAGATTCTTCTCCAATAAGTAATGTGACGCTGTGTTCAAGCTCTCTACAATTACTGCAGGATATTTACTATGCCTCAAATATGCATAACTTGCAATAAGTGCTCCTCTTGGTGCTCTACACTAATGAGCCGTATATATCAGAAAGTAAAGGCACAGTTAGACTGCCAACGTTCGCTTCAGTACTGCTTACCTTATTGGTATGCACAAAAGATAGGAAAGAAACCCTCCTATATAGACATCCTTGTAATTATAATACCCCTACACCACATGTAAAATCATGGTAGGTCCTATTCCCTTCCCAGCACTCATGAACAGGGACAGTTCTGGGTGTTCCTAACAGCTACTAGCCATGTCCACACATACATGGAAGAGGCCGAAAAGGATAAAGTACCATAGTCTATAGTAGTCAGGATTAGCAGTTCAGAACACTTCATCTTTTAAGTGGCCCAATGATGAAACCCTTCATAGAGATCATTGGTAGCATATGATACAAGTGAAGATGCTGCGTTTATGTAAAATTTTGGACTCAAGGTTGGGAGTCCTGCTTCTACATCCACTAATTGACAATGCCTGTGATTTATTCTTTCCCACCCAGTCAAAGAAAAACCTGTACGTTTCTCTATCCTTTCACATTCACAGAGAAAACCTGTAAGTTATAATTCCCCAACAACTCCTAGATAAAGCCTGTGAATCCTTCTTCCCTTGTTCGCCGTCTGAGAAAGTCTGTAAGTTATACTTTCCCTGCCTTCTACAAAGAAATCTGTGTGCTGATTTTTCCACCCTCTCAGGAAAAGTCTTGCTTTCACCACTCACTCAGAGAAAGCCTGTGAGTCCTGGTTTTTCCACCCACTCAGAAAAAGCCTGTGAGTCCTGATTTTCCTGCTAACTTAGAGAAACCTTGTGAGTCCTGCTCTCTCCACCCACTAAGAGAAAGCCTGTGAGTCCTGCTTTCTCCACCCACTAAGAGAAAGCCTGTGAGGCCTGCTTTCTCCACCCACTAAGAGAAAGCCTGTGAGGCCTGTTTCTCCACCCACTAAGAGAAAGTCTGTGAGGCCAGCTTTCTCCACCCACTAAGAGAAAGCCTGTGAGGCCTGCTTTCTCCACCCACTAAGAGAAAGCCTGTGAGGCCTGCTTTCTCCACCCACTAAGAGTAAGCCTGTGAGGCATGCTTTCTCCATGCACTAAGAGAAAGCTTGCGAGTCCTGCTTTCCCTGCTCACTTTTAGAGAAACCTTGCGAGTCCTGCTCTCTCCACACACTAAGAGAAGCCTTTGAGGCCTGCTTTCTCCACCCACTAAGAGAAAGCCTGTGAGGCCTGCTTTCTCCATACACTAAGAGAAAGCCTGTGAGGCCTGCTTTCTCCATACACTAAGAGAAAGCCTGCAAGTCCTGCTTTCCCTGCCCACTTATAGAGAAACCTTGCGAGTCCTGCTCTCTCCACCCACTAAGAGACAGCTTGTGAGTCCTGCTTTTTCCTCCCACTTAAAGTATTATTCTGTGGACATAAGAG
This sequence comes from Oophaga sylvatica, assembly GCA_033576555.1. Classification (NCBI taxonomy): domain Eukaryota; kingdom Metazoa; phylum Chordata; class Amphibia; order Anura; family Dendrobatidae; genus Oophaga; species Oophaga sylvatica. The sequence continues at coordinate 540,938,563 of JARQOD010000004.1, read as the reverse complement.
ATACTGGATGACAGTGTTTTTTTTTGAGGGTGGGGGTTACTTAATCACTTCCTACTGAAATAAACAAGCACATTCATAAATATGAAGGGCAGCCTGCGGCTAGGTTTAGTTGCAATGGCATTTTATAACCCCACCAAGTTTTTCTCTGGGGTGAAGGATAAACATTTCTGATACACAATCTGATTTTTAATAAAAATAAACTAAAACAGATTTGTTAGAAAGTAGTCCATTAGATAAAAATTCCCAAGTAGTGGGGAAACATTACCCTGTCCCACAGCGTTCTCCACTGGTGGGGGGAAAGGTGGTGGTATATCCACTGTGGTCTGCTCTGCAGCTTTAGTCCCCTTGGTTTCTGTAGGGTTACTGTGTGTCTGCGCAGAATCAGGTCCCATGGGTGGAGGGCCAGAGTTTGTGGGAAGAGGTGTCCTTTTAGGGGCAGAATTCATAGTAGGAGCACTGTTGTTGTTTGCACAGTTGGTGTGATTGCCCATTTTGGCCGGGCTGTGGTTGAGGCCTCCACCTCCCACTGCTGGGGCTTCAGTTGTTACCAGCTTATTGTTACGGATGTTATCCATATTTTCAGGCTGTTGGTTTTGGTTTTCCTGACGGGAACGATCTTGAATTGGACGGGTGGTGGAAAGATTTGGGCCTGAACCGGGAACAGGGGCTGTTGGGTCCCTATAAGAAAAATAATAATAATGTTATACAAGAATGGACAACTCCATAAAAATATCTGAGGTTCCTAATGTCATTATCTTAATGCTTCTTTACACACTATACTTCTAGGCATCACCTAAATAGCACCAGACCTGACAGTCAATGCCAAACCCACAACCAATGGTGGAGAACTATTTTTCCCACTTTATAGTGTAATCCATTTTGCCATGTATGTATCTGTGCATTTAGCATTTATATGATTTTAATTATTTTGGTATTACTAGAACTAAGTCTTTTAATTAAAAGCACAATCACAAATCAGTGACCTGACCACAGGAGACGCTTCTCTCCAGACTATGGTAATTTATGGCAGTCTGTACTATGTGCAGACCTACTGTATAGGGTTTTCTCATCGTCGTAAATGGGAAAAATTGCAAAATACTTAGGTAAATTGCAAAGTTGCTTATTTTCACATTATTGAAAATCCTCTCTGTTCAAGAACGAAGGGATTTTTTTTAATGTTATTGTTTGCGCCTCCATTTTCTAGGATACAGGCCACCTCTGTAGTCTGTCAGAGGTGGTTGATTTCCTAGGCAAGGAGTGTTCGTTTACAAGCGATGCTTCAAAGCTGACCGGTACGCTGGATCCTGTTAGCTTAAGTGTCCATGCCCTCTTCTGAAGCTGAAGAGTCAAAGCTGCCTCTACATGTAGCATGGGAGGGCATAAAGCGCAGGCCAGCAGTACGACAATGGAGCTGGTCCGAACCGTCAGCCATTCAGGAGCGCAGTGTCCCCCTGGCAAGCAGAAAGCCGGGAGGTTGAGGAGCGGTGTGCCTCTGAAGAGGTGATGGAAGTGGTATGGGGCTTGGAGCTAAAAAATGGTTTAAGATTAGAAAACAGGATACTTTTCAGGATGGAGAATAACTCATCTCATAAAACCTTTTTAGAGAAAAGAAAATGGTGATGAACTACTTCAAAGTGTGGCTATACAGAGTGCAGTAAAGTCATTCTCATCACTAAAGTCTGTTTTTCTTTTTGGTGCTAAGGCCACCATACATATTAGACAAATATTTGGGGTCTTCTGACAGAGAAGTCTGGGGAAATAGCTGTCGGATGAACGATTGTTTATCACACTGCTATCTGTTTTGTATGGGCTGGCTTTAGTCTGCAAATGCCCTGTTCAGTACATTGAAATGCAGCCTCCAGAGTGTGAAGCTTTGACAAATGATATGGCAAAACTCTGCTATGCTTCATTAGGAAGCAGAGCGCAGATGATTTAGAGGCTTAATGTTGCGGATTTGTGGACCCACTCTGCCACAGGAATGGGCCTAACCAGAAAGGGGCGTATCTACGCGAATACCTTGGTGTTCACTGGAGCCTCTAGTGAGGTCAGGCTTGCATAGCAGGTAGCTGCCAAGTACCACTCCTGGGCAGAACTGGTACTGCAGCTGCTGACCACTCTAGGACCAGGGGACAGAGTTCAGGCACTGGCCGCTCCGGGACCAGGGGACAGGGCTGGCTGGGAGCTATCTTGCAGGTGTGCTACTTATGCTAAATGCCTCTCAGCAGCACACTGAGAGCATCTAGCATAATGTGCGTGCTGCCCCATTAAGAACGGAGAAGCGCGGGCATGTGCACACACAGAATGGAGGAGGGACACACCGGGAGACAACGCCGTGGGCCTGTGGAGGTGAGTAACCTGGCGGCACTCCGTGGAGGAGGAAGGTGACACCATGTTGGGGCGTCTGCAGCAGCGTTAACTTTAAAAGGGTTTGCCACTTTCTTTATGAGACAAGTGCTGCCAGAATCCTCTGGCAGTGGCTTATTTCAGGAACAACAGGAGCCTTGGCAGTCCAAGATTGGACACGTCGAATGCAAACCTCCCCCACCCCTCCTGCCTCCCCTTCTAAAGAGAGTCCGAAAGCCCCATAGATTAGTTAAGCCAACACTAGTCTTATGTGTATAGGTGCCTTTATAACAGGGGAGTTCAGAACTAAGAATTATGTCTCTACAGCTATCCATATTTTTAGTATTTTGGAGCTGTCTTCATTGTGCATATTTATTTTACACGTGGAGATACACCTTAGAGTATACGTTATTTCAGAAGGTAGTTCTTAGGCCTCTTTCACACATCCGTTTTTCGCCGTCCAGCGCGATCCGGCGTTTTTTTAAAAAAACTGATCCGTTTTTTGCTTCTGCCGGATCCATTTTTTTCTCATTGCGTTGCATTAGCACCGGATCGCGCCGCATTTACTTCCATTTCGTCAGTTTTTTTCCGGATACATCTAAAATGTCGATTCCGGCGGCCGAACACAACACATCTAGGAACGTTTTTTGTGTCCGGCCAAAAACAGCAGCGTATGCGGCGCAACCAGCTCATGAGTGCAATGCAAGTCAATGGGCGAATCCGGTCACTGGATCCGTCTTATGCCTGATCCGGCCACCTCATTCCGTTTATGTGCTCTGAGCATGCCCAGACCATTTGCTTTTCTCTCTCTCTCTCTCTCTCCTTGTTCCAGACATGCGCACAGTGCATTTCTCGGGTTCAAAAGTTCAGAATGGATCCGGCTAAAAAACGAATCCGTTGCATCAGTTTTTTCGCAATCTGCACCGGATCCGTCTTTTTACATATTGGACGGATTGTGCCTGACGGCGAAAAACGGATGTGTGAAAGAAGCCTAATGTCGAAATACATTATAACATGCATTGGAGTAGAATAACACGGTACTCACTTTCTTCTCCGATGCCTCCTCTCTTTATCGTCTCTTCCATCTTTCTTCACATCATTTTCATAGGTGGACTGTGCAGTATGCCGATGCCTCCTTCTCCTTTCACCGTCCGGTCCTTCACTCTCTCCTCCTCCACCACCACCAGCCTCCCTTGTTCTCCCTCCCTCCCTCACGTGCCGTGTTCTTCTTTCTCCTCCGCCTGCTCCTCCCCTTCCGCCACTGCTTGGTAAATACTCAGGATCTTCCCCAGTTCTGCGATGTTGTCTATGTCTACGATGATCTCCATCCCCACGTGGAAGGGGTGAACCACTTCTGCTTTCCTTGCTTCCCCACCCCGATGTCTCCTGTGTGGATCCTGTGGCGGACGCACTCCTCCATCCATATCTCCTGTCCTTTCCTGAAAACCTAGATCCTGACTTTCACGACTAATGTCCTGCTCCTTACTCCGTGGTCTACGACCCGATTCCTGACCCATGTCATATGCTCGGCCTGCCCGCTCCTGAAACCGTGCTTGTTTACGTAGGTAGTCTTCTGCTCGCTGGTGGGATAAACGTTGTTCCATAGGTGTCTTACTTTCGCCTGGTCGACTTTTATTGGTGTTGTTGTTTCGATTTTCTTGGGGGTCCACAACAAGTGGACGGTCCAAATGTGTCTTGACATCTGGACGTAGAAAGGACATCTTCCAGCGCTCCTCGGGATCCATTTCACTGTACAGGGCTTCCCGACTATTCATCAAGTTCTGTCGACGCATCTCACTTGTACGTTGCTCCCAAACAGACATATTGGTCTTCTGGTTCTTCTGCTTTTCTTTCCTGCAAGGTAGACAGGTGGATAGACATACAGATATAGATAAATTGATATGACGTAGGTAAATAGATCGACAGACAGGTTCAATCACAATGCAGAAAAATACAAGTAAAACTCACTGACGCTGGAGAATGAGTACTTACGCTGCTATAGACATATTGGTGGTTGACAGGGGACTGACTTCTGCCACCTCTTTTGCTTTTTGCATTGCTAATTTCTGATTAGCTGCCTCCTCTTCCTCCTGCTCATCCTATAATATATTTAAATGTGTGCACAACATAAATGCATGTGGACAAAAAGATTGGGACACCTACATATTACAACTACCGGAGCTTTTCTGACTTCCCTTTGCAAATTCATGGTCTTAAGCCACATTTAGTAATGGAAAATGATGCAAAAGCACAGTTTGCTCGTAACAAGCCCAAATAGATTTTTTTCTCTGACTGTCCGTGTAATATACACGCCAATTATTCCCTACAGCTTTCAGTAAATTTTGCACCTATCTCGCCATGATACTTCTTTACTTTGACTGTCATAACAATAAAACAGCCTTTAGCCGATTTCACAATACATGTCCCCACTCCATCCTGGGGCTTCCATCCGAATAACATAGTCTTCTACCCTATTGCTCCCAGCTAAAAAAGATGAGAAACCACTGGAAAGGAGGCTGTCTAGAATCAAAAGTTTCATATTTTGACTGTTTACCTCATTGAAGATTAAGCCTCAATTTGGGGAATGTGTGATTCTCATTTTTTAGGGATTCAGAGAGAAACCCCAGACAGAGTCATGAAAGAGAACACAGATGTAATGTGAACTCAGCCTATTTCGGCGTGGGACGGAACGTACAGATGACAACATACCTTGGTCAGCTCCTGAGCATTTGCAAGATTGTCCACAGCGATAGCTAAGAAGACATTCAGCAGTGTGTCTATGAAGCGCTGGTTAAAGAGAATATTCTTTCCATGGACCATATTTTGTATATATTTCCTGGAGGTGGACTACCTTCTACCAGAACTTCCCATAGGAAGTATACCACTGTGGTATAATGGAATTGGCCATGGCAAAAGTTGAAGACTTATGCATCTCAAGTGTTTTCGCACAAACCCAAATGTTTCGCATAGTCTGAGTGCCATAATCCTCCGTTTGTACCCTCGGTTTTAGATTCACTATACACACATCTGACATTTTGTAGAACTCAGTTTGAGGATACAGTTCCCAAAAAGGGTGAGGATGATAAAATAGACAGAGGACACCATTCCAGTTTTCACTCCTCCCTGAGACTTGATGCCATCATACATTACTGCGTTCCAGTCTTCCCCGGTCAGTATCTGATGTTACAGAGAATAAAGTGTTAGTAAAGTTCCAGCTGCCTGAAGGTAAAGAGGCTGGACAGACATCTGTCTGAGATGGTTTGGGGAGTCCTGCATTGAGCAGGGGGTTGGACATGGAGGTCCCTTCCAACTCTAACATTCTATGATTCTAACATTCTAGGATTCTAAAGGTACGGGAGAAATTACTGAATTTCATACCTGAAAGACAGTCATTATTGCTGCAGGAAAATTATCAAAGTTGGTAGATGGGGTTTTGTCAGTGAAATTAAACCTGTAAACAAAAACAGAAACATGAAGAGAATGGTGTCTAACTAGCCATCCATCTCAAACCCCCTCATGCAAGAAGAAGAGTCCCACAACCTCTGCTCAGTCCCCTAGTGCTCCGCTGTACCTGTGCAGGAATCTGCCAGCAAATGCTCAAATTGAGTCCAACTTTGCCAATTATGAGCTCCCCAGTGACTACTTACTGTCCACCAAACAGCTGCATCCCCAGTAAGGCAAAGACCACAATGAAAAGGAAGAGCAGGAACAGCAAACTGATGATGGACTTCATTGAGCTGAGCAATGAGATTACCAGGTTACGGAGAGAGGCCCAATACCTGGAGAAGAAAAAACATGGTTGCTAGATAAAAAATAAGGTCCCTTCTACTGATCACTTTCCAGGAAACATGGGATGAATTATCCTAAAACTGGTCCTCCTGTCCTTTGGTGGGCATTGTCATGATGCTTTTCGAAACGGAAAGTTTTGAGCAGCTTCGTACCACCAATGTTTATGGGACAAGCTTGAGATAGGCACCATTCTCTTTTTCTACAAACCTTATACAGTTTGAGTCTTTATTACTCCATTTGATTTTACATTTAATATGTGGATTGAGCAGAAAGGAGAAAGTTTATGAGGACCCCCAAAAACTACTAAAATGACTGCCTCTCCGGGACGAGCACATGTTAAAAGCAATGTCCATGACTGTGGTTACTTAAAATCGGTGGACCCTCACGACACATGATGAGATTGTGGCACATGTTTTATATCAGTCTCTCTGATACCTACTTTGTAACCTTGAATATGCGCAGCAAGCGGAGGGCTCTTAAGACGCTGATCCCAAAGGAGGTCCCGGGCTTCACCATTGCCCATATTACCTCAAAGATGCTCCCAGTGATAACCTGATAACATAGAAGCATTATACGCAATTCATATTGGCGCACAATTCAGCTAAAAGACCAAAATCACATGTATTAGGGTACGATTGCTGTAGCGGCAATTTATCAACAGTTTCTACCTTAATGTCAAATGTGAACATGACATCAGGAAAAAAAATAAACTATCAAACATAGAAAAGTAATTTTTCTAGACTTACGGCACAGTCAAAGCAGTTAAACGATGAGTGAAAATAAGGCCTGGTTCCAAGACCGTACATTTTTATAAACATTTCGGACATAAAGAGCCCAAGGAAAATGAATTCTGCATAGTCTAAAAATAAAGAAAATAAAGTCAAAATTGGAAATACACATATAGAATAAGTGGTATATGACTGGTACCTAGAATTAATTATCAAATGTACTGTATGTATCAAATATGCAAAAGAAAGCATATATACACATTATACCCTTAATTTCACTAATGCATGCTATGTGGGAAATACACATAACTGCCCTCTGGCTGAATGTAATACTGATCACAAGTACAGATCTGTCACCAGAATGTGCAGTACAAACTTTATGCATTATTAAATTGATTTCTTAGACCTGATGACACTGGTGTACTAACTGGAAAAATCTATGTCTGTATGCTTGTATAATCCTGATATTAAAATGAGCCTTTTAAGAGTCCAGCTATAGAATGAGAGATTATAAATCCAAGTTTATTCATTCTCTGTCCTCCCTGCCTGATTTACAGCTACAGCTTGTACTGGGCAGTGTAAGGCTATGTTCACATTGCGTTAGGGCAGTCCGTTCAACGCATGCGTTAAACGGACTGCGCTAACGCAAATGCCTTTTTTTGATCGCGTTATGCGATCGCACTAGCGCATCTGCGCTAGCAGTGAAGGACCCTCAAATGCTGCAGACCTCGTCTGAGGTTCCGTCACAGCATGACGGCACATCGCTAACGCATGCCGATTATGACATGCGTTAGCGATGCACTACGTTATGGCAGTGCGCTAACGGATGCGTTATGGAAGCGCTAACGGATGCATTACATTGCGTTAATGCTGCGTTGTAACGCAATCCGTTAGACGGACTGCCATAAGCAATGTGAACCCAACCTAAGCTCTCACCAGGCAGAGGAACACTGAGGAGCAGTCAGTCGTCTGCTTAGGTGAGTGGATAATGAGTAGCAGACAGGAAAGACATTGAGGATTTGTCAGTCAGACTATGTGGGTGGAGAATGAGCAGCAGAAAGGAGGGACTATGTGGTGCTGTCAATCAGGCTATGTGGGTGGAGAATGAGCAGCAGAGAGGTGGAACGCTGAGGAGCTGTCATTCAGGGTAGGTAGGTGGAGAATGAGCAGCAGAGAGGAGGGACACTGAAGAGCTGTCAATCGAGTTATGTGGGTGGAAAATGAGCAGCAGAAAGGAACGCTGAGGAGTGGTCAATCAGGCTAGGTAGGTGGAGAATGAGCAGCAGAGGGGAGGGACACTGAGGAGCTGTCAATCGGGCTATGTGGGTGGAGAATGAGCAGCAGAGAGGTGGGACGCTGAGGAGTGGTCATTCAGGCTATGTGGGTGGAGAATGAGCAGCAGAAAGGAGGAACGCTGAGGAGTGGTCAATCAGGCTAGGTAGATGGAGAATGATCAGCAGAGGGGAGGGACACTGAGGAGCTGTCAATCAGGCTATGTGGGTGGAGAATGAGCAGCAGAGGGGAGGGACACTGAGGAACTGTCATTCAGGCTGTGTGGGTGGAGAATGAGCAGCAGAGAGGTGGGACGCTGAGGAGCTGTCAATCAGACTATGTGGGTGGAGAATGAGCAGCACAGAGGAGGGACACTGAGGAACTGTAATAATAATAATAATTTTAATTTTTGTAGCGGCAACAGATTCTGCAGCACTTTACTGTCAATCAGGCTATGTGGATGTAGAATGAGCAGCAGAGTGGTGTGACGCTGAGGAGCTATCATTCAGGCTATGCGAGTGGAGAATGAACAGCAGAGAGGTGGGATGCTGAGGAGCTGTCATTCAGGCTATGCGAGTGGAGAATGAACAGCAGAGAGGTGGATGCTGAGGAGCTGTCATTCAGGCTATGTGAGTGGAGAATGAGCAGCAGAGAGGTGGGACACTGAGGAGCTGTCAATCAGACTATGTGTGAGAATGAACAGCAGAGAGGAGGGCCGCTGAGGAGCTGTCATTCAGGCTAGTTGGGTGGAGAATGAACAGCAGAGAGGTTGGACGCTGAGGAGCTGTCATTCAGGCTAGGTAAGTGGAGAATGAGCAGCAGAGAGGAGGGACGCTGAGGAGCTGTCAATCAGGCTAGATAGGTGGAGAATGAACAGCAGATAGGTGGGACGCTGAGGAGCTGTCATTCAGGCTAGGCAGGTGGAGAATAAGCAGCAGAGAGGAGGGTCGCTGAGGAGCTGTCAATCAGGCTATGTGGGTGGAGAATGAGCAGCAGAGAGGAGGGCCGCTGAGGAGCTGTCAGTCAAACTAGATGGATTGAGATATCTTAAACTTTCATAAATGATTGCACAGCCTTTCTGACACTGCACATCACCCTGAAAACACCATCCCCACCGTCACACACGGTGGGGAGGCTTTTCTTCAGCAGGAATAGGGAAGCTGGTTAGAGTTGATGGGAAGATGGATGGAGCTAAATACAGGGCAATCCTGGCGGAAAACCTGTTAGAGACTCCAAAAGACTTGAGACTGGGACGTAGGTTCATATGACATGGATATGAAGAGTAAGCCCATCAGTCTCATCAGGTTTTAAAGACCTAATTAAAAATGTATGCATTTTGTATTGTGAAATCTGGTAAAAGAGCCGTTTTAAATGGTATACTTAATTTGCATATACCGGATTGTACATGCTTAATAGCTTCATTTGATATAACGTATACGTGTTTTTGCTTTATATTGCATACTGGTTATTTGTGTAGCACTTTCAAGACATGTAAAGTACCTTGAAAAAGTATTCATACCCTGTGAACTTTTCCACATTTATTCATGTTGCATCCACAAACTTAAATATATTTTATTGGAATTTTATGTGACATACCAACGCAAAGTATCAAGTATTTGTGACATGTAAAGGAAATGATACGTGGTTTTCTAAATATTTTAAAAATATAAATCTGAAAACTGTGAGGTGCATTTGCATTCAATCGCCTGTAGTCTGAAAACGCTAAATAAATTCCTGAGTGACCAATCACCTCCAGAAGTTATATAATTAGCAAATTGAATCCACCTGTGTACAACTTATTCTCAGTATAACTACATCTGTTCTGTAAAGACCTCAGAGGTTTGTGTGAGAACATCAGGGATCAGACAGCGTCATGAAAACCAAGGAACCCACCAGACAGGTCAGGGATAAAGTTGTAGAGAAGAGTAAAGCAGGGTTAAGTTATAAAAATATAGCCCAAGCTCTGAACATCTCATGGAGCACTGTTCAATCCATCATCCAAAAATAGAAAGGGTACGGCACAGCTGCAAACCTAAGACATGGCCGTCCACCTAAACTGACATCCTGCAAGGAGAGTACTAATTAGAGAAGCAGCCAAGAGACCCATGGTCACTCTGGAGGAGCTGCAGAGATCCACTGTGGATTTTTAAAAAACTAAGTGAAACAGCGGGAATAAAATAAGAGCAAAAAGTGATCACTTCTGATCCGATGACATGTCCTCATTAAACTGGTGACTTCATGAACTACTCATCGTAAAAGGAAACAAGATTCAGTCAGGCATTAGCTAAAAGGGATAAGAAAAGCTTCTCTCTGATTTTCAGATTTTTGACCCCTAGAACATGATAATGCTCCATGATTCCGAAGCAGATGAGTACGTAGGGGCGAAATAACGCTTATCGAGAGGGTCACAACACTAAACTGGGGCCTAACAGAGGGGCAAAACCTACAATTATTAGGAAAAAGAGATTTGTCTCTTTTGCTGTAACTAGCAAATTAAATTAATTAATAGTGGTGAGCGAATGTGCTCGGATAAGGCGATATCCAGGAATACTAACTGAGTGACTTCTGCACACTCGAAAAATATGTTCGACAGGCAATCTCTGCATGTGTTGTGTCTGCCGAACAGCCGCGAGACATGCAGCCGCGGGGATTCGGACATAATATTGGAGCACACAGAAGACACTCGGTTAGCACCCGAGCAGATACAGGCCCACATCTGGACCTTTGGGCTCCAAGGTGGTGTTTTTACCTCGATGATATATATATATTTAAAAAAGGCAACAAAAATCTTTTCGAGCAAATGTGGCAAGATACTCACAGAGAAAATTACTTAGCTCTTCAGACTGGTCGTAGTGCACAATTGCCACGCACAGCGTGTTCAGTGCTACAAGGCCTAGGACCACCCAGTAGAAGGCCTGAGTCTTCACCATACGCCGGATGTAGAAACGTAAGCGGCGTTCCTTCTTGTGTAGATATGAGGAATTTTCCATCTTGGCACTTTTGATACTGGCGCGGGCAAAAGGAGAGCCTGTAAGGTAGAAAGGCAAAATAAACATGAAAAATTAACAAAAAAGGACATTGCCGTCATTGTTGATTCTAGCTGGGTAAAGTGACATTACTTCATCAAGAATACCTCAAATGAGATGACCAGCTCCTCTAAAGACCAACCTTCGGTCAGTACTAACGGTAAAGGTTTACTTACACTATGTAATGTGTAGCATTAAATGACCACCGGCCGACAATATGTTTGCCGGTCAGCGGACATTTAATAGTATGTTTACACGGGCTGACCAAACTTCAGGTCATAGATCATGGTCAGCACAGAACCTGCTGCTCGCACGGGGCGATGCGCTGCCGAGAATGATGACCTTCTCACCCGACGAACAAACATTTTGTATTTCCACACAGCGTACTAGTCCGGGACAGCTAATCCAGGCTTGTACAATGAGTGGAGGGAGGAAGGGAAGGGTGACGCCTGGATCTCAGTCACACTGCAGTGGACATGCTCCCAGGGCACAGCAGCATTGATTGACAGCGGTCTCAGACTGGTCCGCTTACCGCAGGCAGGAAGAGCAGGGAAGATAAAACATCATTTTAAACACTTTCTATACATTTAGCATTTAAGGATAATACAGGCATCATTAAAGGGAACCTGTCACCAGTATATAAACTGTGTCCACCACCCTTGTGCAGCTTTATTGGTGTTCCTGCAAGCCTTCATAAGATCACAGCTATTCTGCATACCTAAGAAATGGGCTTCTATAATTGACCCTTATTGCATGATAATCAGCGTCGAGTGGTCCGATGGGCGTCTCTGGACTGTGCTTGACTCCCCCTCTGTAGGGTAGGAGGCTGATAAAGCACTCCTAGGGGTAAATGCTAATATCAGCTTCCCTTTAAAAGTTCTTCCTTTCTTATTTGGTCCCTATCTATTATTATCAGTTATATTCTAAAAGGGATCGTCTGATTTGAAAAAATAATTTCCATGTACTCCATTATGCAGCGACCACCATTCGGGGAGCTTGTCTATTAGGTGAACAGAGAATGGAACAAACATGTCTCTGGCTTTTGATGGCCCAGCATCTGTGTTGCACGTAGCTCATTGATTTCAATGTGAACTATGTATTAGGGAAAGGCTATGTCCGAAGTGGGGAACCCCTTTAAGGACCTGTTCTTCTTCCACGGTGCCCCTTGCAGCTTATTTGCTGAGCACATACATACCCACAGAAGCAATGTCTCCAATTGCCTCCTCTCCTTCATCGGCATTCAGTAGCTCCGTCTTATTTTTCTTGATTGTGGGTCTCCGCAGGGCTCCTGTGATAAGGAGTCAAATATTCAGTTATGTATTAATGCACCTTATTAGCGATGTTACGGCCATAAATGCAGAAGCCGAATGATAAAAGTACTTAAGATCAAAGCTTATGGACACCTTTGCAGTCATTTTGGTAAATTTGTGTTCTATGTGCAAAAAAAGGCAACTTTCTAAATACATTGTGGTTTTCATAACAGGGAACCTGACACGTGATTCATTCTGCCAAAGCCATGGGCAGCATGAATCAGCTAGTCTCTGATTCATGCTACCTGTGGTTTGGGCATCAGGAATCAGGTGACATGTTTCCTAGAAAAATAATTGATCATTTTGCTGCTGTGTTGTCTGTGCTACTCCCTCACAGAGCTGGTTGTCCTGCTGCTTCTGACACAGAACAGACAGCATAGTCTTTCTGGTTGTGTTGGTTTCCTCATCTCTACTGTCCCTTCTCTCAGTGTTAGAGATAGCAGACCAGAGGGGGGAAGTTTTTGTACAGTGATGATAACATACTAGGAAAAGCATCCATATTTTCATGGAAAGCAGAACACGCAGACTACACTATATCAAAGTGCAGATAGGTCGGAAGACTAGGAAATCAAAGGCCATGTATGGGGCAGAGAGAAAGGAGGGAACCCACCATAGACTCGGCAGGGGGAGGAAATCACAAACTGCTAAGCATTAGAGTCTGCCCTCACAAAGAAAAGGAGATGAGCTGGAGGAGAAATCACTAGAGGTGCAAAACTATGCTGGTATGCGAGAGCTAGTGCAAGCAGCAGCACCTGGTTACACAGACCTTACTTTCAGCTCTTTTAAAGGAATATTCTCAAGTTGAAACTTATCTCCTATCCATGGGATAGGCAGGGTATGACTTCCCAAATTCTGGGAGTCACTCAGCTGGGGCCCCTGAAAACCGGGCATGTGAATATAGCAGTGGTCAATCATGCACATTGCTCCTCCATTCATTCTTATGGGAGTGCCCAAGACCAGCCGAGCGTAGCACTTGCCAATCCCCGGTGGTCTAATTTAGAATGAATGGAACGAACATGCACATGATTGACCACCACTCTATTCACACGCCCTTGTTCTTGAGATCGCTAAGTGCCCCAGAAGTTGGACCCCCAGCAATCTGGAAGTTATCCCCTATCGAAAGGATAGGGTATAATTTCAGACTTGGGAATACCCCTTTAAAGAAGCCCTCCCTCTCCTCCTCCTCCTTCCATCAAAGTTTTTATCCTCCTAATATATTGCAATGAACACATTATACAGCACTGTGTACTTACTATTGCTCATGTTGCCTTTCTACGCAGTAAATTCATCTCTTTTCTCTGTTCTACGTAGAAACAGAAGTCTCTTGTCCCTGCATTTATCATTCCCCTTTTCAACTCCTGACCTAACCCGGCTGCTCCATCCTCCCCCCGCCATAGACTTTTGCAGTGACTCAAGACTCAAACGGGGAAAATTGACCTCCTGTTTCTACACAGAGCTTAGAAGGATTCAGCTAGTCAGTTATTAATCACGTGATGTCATAGACCTAACAGAAGAATTAACTGGGTAGAAAGGCAAAATGAGCAATTGTGAGTACATAGTGCTGTATAATATGGTGACTGCAATATATTACGAGGATAAAAACTTTGATGGGAAGAGGAGAAGAAGGAGGAGGAGGAGGAGGAGAAGAAGAAGGAGGAGGAGGAAAGAAGAAGAAGGAGGAGTAAGGCTACTTTAAGGCTGCATTCACATGTTTGTGTTTCGTGGTCCATGTACTGAGCACAATGCCCGGATTGACCATAGGTCTCCTGACTTGCACTAACAGACTCGTATATGCCTGTGTGGATGATAGCTTGGGTCAGTGGTATTTGGCTACAACCATTTCTCTTCTTTTCCACCTTCCTGGGCAGCTATACTGAGCGTGTATACATATGGTGGTGGTAAGTATGACTAGCCATCAGATGCACAAACTATTGAAAGTCTATGGCCACCTTTATGGGTCGTTGGTGGTAAGTAGCAATATGCTGCTGGAAATGTCAATTTGGTTGAAACTGGCAAACGATTTAAGGTGCAGAACAATTGGCCAAGAAAGCACGGTGGGGCCTATTGGATTCAACATGCCTGATCCTTTGTGTTTTTTTTCATACGCAGAAGCTGCCAATATGAATGTATATATTCATGGTGAGGGCTGGTAAGATAGCGATGTCATTTGTACGGCCATCTATGGATGCCTTCATATACAGAGGCCTGTCCTGGTGTCTCGTCCCCTTCATAGAATAACTGACAGTTTTTCCTATGTCAGCCATCGGCCTCATCAGGAGTTGAATTACCATCATAAGGCAGTCTCTCCACATCACTGTCATCTTCAGCAAGAATCACCTCCTCTGCAAAGGGCAAAATGAAAAAACAATTAGAAAGCAAAATACAAAGAGGAGACAGAGCAGAATATAGCAAGACTGTTCAGGAGAATGAGCGGTCATTACACGTCGGCACATTTACAGGGACCCTCACCGGGCAAATACCCGTCCAACCATCCCGCGTGATCTGCTGAGGACCACCTTGGTAAACTTTTTATCCTCCTGTTGCCACCCCCTAATTTGGCATAATCACCTTTTTCGTTCCACATATTTTCACATTTCCCCAACACAAAAGACCCATTTTTCTGACCGGTACCCTCAAATTCTGACCTAAGCTACATCTTATAAACCTTCCTAGTAACTACAGCATCTCAGAAATTCTTTCCTAACTCTGACCTGGGGGCGAAGTTGGCCAATTTATGGTTGCTCGTCTCGAGGTTCCTCCACTCATCTCTTTTTCCCAGGAAGATTCTGCTTGGAACTAACCTAAAAAAAAGAGCCTCAAAAACACGTGGCGGCAATAGTGCCGGCGAAATCACTACAGGGAAAAAACCGCCAGCTTTTTTTTTCCTGAAGCAGTAAAACCTCAGCATGAATAAAGATGTGTGGTGTGCGCTTACCCTATGGTTGCTTTACCTGTATGGACCCCTCAGATTGGTGTCAGAAGGTTAAAGCATTGCAATACTGGGATTGTAATGGTGTCAGATCACGTCAGGACACACCACCGAACTGCAGATTTCTAATATGCTGATGTAGACCATGGATAATTAATATATGTCAAAATTACCATCTCTGATCTGGTAACCCTAAGCCAACATGATATTCAGGACTGCTGATTCAGGGCTGGATCCGAGAACACTTAGGGAATAAAGGGAAAAAAATTGTGGAGGAAGCTGCTCCGCTCAGCTGCGTGGTATATCTGAGGTCACACATGAGCCAGTAATGTGGTATTGATTGCTGATGCCTGGCTAATGGCGTGAACTATCGGCATTACCCAATGTTACTGGTCTTTCTCTCCTTGCGATCCCCCATGCTGCAGCAGGGGCAGTAGTGACTTTGCGCAAGGAATCAGGACTATTGTGGTGCCGATCAGACCTTCCTTCAGGATGAAGGATAGATATTCATTCATTACAGACCCCCATAGATTGCAGCTATGTGCCTACTAAGCATTCCATCCTCACTAAAAAAAAATATAAGCGACTCCGAAAGTCTACAGTAATTGAACAACATTCCTTACTGACTGAGCAGAAAAGAAAGCTGGGTAACATGTCTGCAGAGACCGGACCCAATAAGTTCCTAAACGGATGTCGCTGACCCACCTGCTTTGGAAATCCACTCCATGTAGCCATTCAGCTCCCTTTCTATCTGCTGCTGTCTCCTCAGCTTCATGAACGCTCTACGGTTTTCTACTCGCTCTCTCTCTTTGGCAAACTCTCTATAACAGACAAAACATACAAGATACAGCATTTAAAGGGGCTAGGTTAGCACAGGATTACGCTTCAAACTGAGGCCCCCCACTCGGTGCTTGTCGGAGGGGCCAATCATTTAATTACACCTTCCCACCTGCCTGTTTTCCTCAATCTCCATACCCCTCATTGATTGACAGCTCCAGCTTCATAGAGCCTGAAAAAGGTGGAGATAGATGGAAACCAAGAAGGTAGAAACTTGTTTTTAAATGACTGGCCCGCATCAGGGGTGTAACGATCACGGTCGCAGAGGTCGCAACCACGACCAGGCCAGTGCGGGTGAGGGGCTCATCGATGCCAGCACCAAATTCAACTGGATGTGAATCCTCTGACGCACATTCAGCTAAAGTGTATTGGGATGCAGAGACCCGCTGGGTAAGTATGACACACTGTTGGCCAATCAGAGGCCAGCAGCTAACGTCGGCGTGCACGTGACTGGGGGCACATGGCAATGGCATCATGTGCGACTGTCGCTTGAACTCTGAAGTCAGCTGTTGGCTTCATAAGAGGACGACGCACAGCTGGGGAGCAGAGGGGATATATATACCAGGATAAGGGACATATACTAGGATGGGGGATATATATACCAGGATGGGGCAGGAAAGGGAACATATATACCAGAATGGAAGATATATATTATATATACCAGGATGAGGGACATATATACCAGCATAGGGGATATCTGTACGAGGATAAGGGACATATATACCAGGATGGGGGATATATATACCAGGATGGGCCAGCAAAGGGAACATATATACCAGAATGGAAGATATATATACCAGGATGAGGGACATAACTAACATGATGGGGGATATATATACCAGGATAAGGGTCTTATATATCATGATTGGGGAATATATATACCAGGATGGGGCCAGGAAGGGGAACATATATACCAGGATGGAGGACATGTATATGTAGGATGATAGACATATATACTAGGATGGGTACAGGATGGAGGAGGAGGTGCAACTTTTATGTCCTTATAGGATTTAGAACGCTACAAGGGCCCATACATCTGACTTACATGTGGGGAGAGGGAGGGGTCCCAGGTCCAAATCTTGCACTGAGCCCCATCATGAAGCGCCTGTATTTGCTTTGAACAGTCATTCTGTGCTGATGGAGTCCCATTAACTAGGCAATTTCTATATAGAAGGTGGAGTTCTTTTCCAGGCAGAGTTTTTTAAAAGATACTTCTACAGTCATGGCCAAAAGTTTTGAGAATGACACAAAAATTAATTTTTACAAAGTCTACTGCTTCACTTTTTCTAATGGCAATTTGCATATACTCCAGAATGTTATAAAGAGTGATCAGCTTAACAGCAATTACTTGCAAAGTCAATATTTGGCTAGAAAATGAACTTTATCCCCCAAAACACATTTCAATATCATTGCAGCCCTGCCTTAAAAGGACCAGCTAACCTCTTTTCAGTGATTGCTCCATTAACACAGGTGTGGGTGTTGATGAGGACATGGCTGGAGATCAATCTGTCATGATTAAGTAAGAATGACACCACTGGACACTTTAAAAGGAGGCTGGTGCTTGGCATCATTGTTTCTCTTCTGTTAACCATGGTTATCTCTAAAGAAACACGTGCAGTCATCATTGCAATGCACAAAAATGGCCTAACAGGGAAGAGCATCACAGCTAGAAAGATTGCTCAGTCAACAATCTATCGCATCATCAAGAACTTCAAGGAGAGAGGTTCCATTGTTGCCAAAAAGGCTTCAGGGCGCCCAAGAAAGACCAGCAAGCGCCAGGACGTCTCTTAAAAGTGTTTCAGCTGCGGGATCGGGCTACCAGCAGTGCAGAGCTTGCTCAGGAATGGCAGCAGGCAGGTGTGAGTGCATCTGCACGCACTGTGAGGCGGAGACTCTTGGAGCAAGGCCTGGTCTCAAGGAGGGCAGCAAAGAAGCCACTTCTCTCCAGAAAAAACATCATGGACAGACTGATATTCTGCAAAAGGTACAGGCAGTGGACTGCTGGGGACTGGGGTAAAGTTATTTTCTCTGATGAATCCCCTTTTCGATTGTTTGGGACATCAGGAAAACGCCTCATTCGGAAAAGACAAGGTGAGCGCTACCACCAGTCTTGTCTCATGCCAACTGTTAAGCATCCTGAAACCATTCATGTGTGGGGTTGCTTCTCAGCCAAGGGAATCGGCTCTCTCACAGTCTTGCCTAAAAACACAGCCATGAATAAAGAATGGTACCAGAATGTCCTCCAAGAGCAACTTCTCCCAACCCTCCAAGAGCAGTTTGGCGATCAACAATGCCTTTTCCAGCATGATGGAGCACCTTGCCATAAAGCAAAGGTGATAACTAAATGGCTCAGGGAACAAAACAGAGATTTTGGGTCCATGGCCTGAAAACTCCCCAGATCTTAATCCCATTGAGAACTTGTGGTCAATCATCAAGAGACGGGTGGACAAACAAAAACCTAAAAATTCTGACAAAATGAAAGCATTGATTGTGCAAGAATGGACTGCTATCAGTCAGGATTTGGTCCAGAAGTTGATTGAGAGCATGCCAGGGAGAATTGCAGAGGTCCTGAAGAAGAAGGGTCGACACTGCAAATATTGACTTGCTGCATTAACTCATTCTAACTGTCAATATAAGCTTTTGTTACTCATATGTTTGCAATTATTATATTTCTGTCTGTGATAAAAACATCTGTCAACACACATAAAAACCAGAGGGCAGCAGATCATGTGAAAATATAATATTTGTGTCATTCTCAAAACTTTTGGCCATGACTGTAGAAAACACGTGTTTTTTTTTCTTGAAACATCTTTTTTAACCTTTTTTTTGTTAAGGTTTGTTTCCTGAGTGCTTTTTCAACGTTTTTGTCTAGTGTTTTTTTTGGTTATTCCATCAATTTTTGTCGCTTTGTTTTACCACTTTTTGGACCTTTTTTTTATTAAATTGTCTTTCCATTGACTTGTATTGTAAATTATGGATTGCCTTCAGAGTGGAAAATGCCGGAAAAATGGTCGGATTACTTTTAGAATATTGGTATCTTCGGAAATCTGAAGAGGTTAAAAAAAGCTAAAAAGACTCAATGTATGAACAGCAAGTCGCTTTTACATGCAAATGCATATGTTCATTCTTTTGAGTGTTTAGCTAGTGCTTTTTCAGGTGACATTGTTTTGAACGTTTAGCTAGTGCTTTTTCAGGCGACATTCTTTCGAGCGTTTAGCTAATGCTTTTTCAGGTGACAATGTTTTGAGCGTTTAGCTAGTGCTTTTTCAGGTGACAATGTTTTGCGAGTTTAGCTAGTGCTTTATCAAAGCGGACCTGCTTGAAAAGAAAACGTACCCTAATTTAATTTAAAGGGAACCTTTAGGTTTTTGCACTCCACACCTCTCCCTCCAAAATAAGAAAGGCACCACCATGTCACAAGTGCTCTGCTCAGTGATACCAGTCGAGACATACATGGGGGAAATAAGGCGAAGACAACCTTGATTTCTGTTGAACTTACCCAGAAAGGACACCCAAAACAAGGTTAAGCATGAAGAAGGAGCCAATTATAATAAGGGGGATGAAGTAGAGCCAGTTCCATGCACTTCCAAACACATCATTACTCTGCACAGAAGAGAAAGGTGATATAAGAAAGGTGGTTACACGAATAGGAGCAGAAACATTCATAGCATATCAGCAAACATAGAGATTATCTGGGGTCAGTGATCTATTCTTATAGTTATAGGGGGCTTGTATACATTTTATTACAGCTTTCAATGATTTTATAATAAATGGAGGGATACTCGCCTTTAAGCAACCATATGACTCCAGCGCGGGCTGCTCTGCTGGTCTGAGCTGGCTGCAGAAGCAATGTCAGTCTATGATTGGCAGCAGCGGTCAGATCACTAGACTAAGTTTTTTCTGTTCACACGCTTTTCTAGTTACCTGACTTTTGCAGTCAAATAAAGGCTGCCTCAGTCCTGGTAACTTACCAACAGAGCAGACATTGCTTCCAGAAACTGTGAAGACCTCTTTGAATTTGTGAGGTTGCCAAAGGGTGAGTATGCTTTATTTTAAAACCATTCATGCCCAGAAAAAAATGTATTAAAGTGCTGAACATCCCCTTTAAGGCTGGGTTCACATATTGTAGGAAAGATGTATTTCTTGTCCCAACTTAGGGAAATTGTTGCAGAATTGCAATACGCCAACAATGAGTGAACCCAGCCTTAAGGCTCTTTCACACGTCAGTGTTTCTGGTACCAGTGATGACAGTTTGCACACATACCGGACACACTTTCACACGTAGACCCATTCAAGTGAATGGGTTTGTGCACAAGTCAGTGTGTTTCCACGGACCGTGTGTCCATGGGCAAAACACACTGACATGTCAGTTTCTTAACAGCAGCTCGGTCCGCCAAACATCCGCAGACGTGCACACTGATGACACACTGATGACATCAGTGGGAATCAGCGGTACTGTTCTTGCTGTTCCCCAGTGCCAGGTGCTGAAGACAGCTCACATCACTGTCCCCTGTTCGCACTGCGATCAGAGCTAGCAGGGGACAATGTTAAGAGTTGTATTCAGCTGATAACAGTGAGAGCAAGCGGCGATTGATGAGAGTATTCATCAGCCGCCGCTGCCTCCGCTATGAATAAAGAAATAAATAAAAAGAATTATCTGGGGTTCCCCTGTATTTTTGATAACCAGCCAGGCAAAATTGACAGCTGTGGACTTAACTCTCAGCTGTTAGCTTTAGCACGGCTAGTTATCAACAATAGAGGGGTCCCCACGCCATATTTTTAATTATTGAAATAAACAATTTTAAAAAACGTCGTGGGTTCCCCCTCATTCTTGACAACCAGCCAAGCTAAAGCAGACAGCTGGGGGCATATATACTCAGGCTGGTAAAGGGCCATGGATATTGCCCCCCCCCCCCCAGCCTAAAAATAACAGCCCGCAGTTGTCCAGAAAAGGCACATTTATTAGATGCGCCAATTCTGGTGCTTTGCCTGGCTCTTAATACTTGCCCTGTGGCGGTGGCAAGTGGGGTTCATATTTGTGGGGTTGATCTCACCTTTGTCTTGTCTATAAGACGCCTCTCTATTACTAATCCTATAGTTGTATTGTAAATAAACACACAGTAAGTATAAAGTCCTTTATTTGAAATGAAAACAAAACACACTTTTCCTTTTTTATTTAAAAATAACAAACACAATCATACTCACCTAGGTATAACTGTGTTTGTTATTTTTAAATAAAAAAGGAAAAGTGTGTTTTGTTTTCATTTCAAATAAAGGACTTTATACTTACTGTGTGTTTATTTACAATACAACTATAGGATTAGTACTGTAATAAATACAGAGGCGTCTTATAGACAAGACAAAGGTGACATCAACCCCCCCAAATATGAACCCCACTTGCCACTGCAACAGGGCAAGTGGGAAGAGCCTGGCAAAGCGCCAGAAGTGGCGCATCTATTAGATGTGCTTTTTCTGGGTGGCTGCGGGCTGCTATTTTTAGGCTGGGGAGGTCAATATACATGGCTACTTACCAGTCTGAGAATACCAGCCCCAGCTGTCTGCTTTAGCTTGGTTGGTTGTCAAAAATAGGGGGGGGGGTGCACTACAATGTTTTTTTTAATTATTTATTTAAATAATGAAAAATAGTGCATGGGGACTAATGATGAGCGAGTATCTGCTAACGTTCGGATGATCTCTTAGTATTTGGGTGTGCACGGAGATTTAGTTTCTGTCGCCATAGCTGCATGATTTGTGGCTCCTTGGTGGGGATTCCCTAACAAACAGGCAATCCCCACATTCCACCTCGCCGCCACCACCACCAGAGCTGCCGCACCCCCGACCTTCTGTTTCTTCCCCATTATCCCATAGAATGTAAATCCGCAAGGACAGGGTCCTCTCCCCTCTGTACCAGTCTGTCATTGTAAATTTGTTTACTGTAAACGATATCTATAACTTTGTATGTAACCCCTTCTCATGTACAGCACCATGGAATTAATGGCGCTATATAAATAAATAATAATATTAATAATAATGTATTCATATCCCCTCTCCAGTCCATCCTTAATGCAGCAGCCAGGGTCATCCATCTGGCTAATCGGTACTCGGACGCGCCCGCTCTTCGCCAGTCCTTACACTGGCTGCCCATTCATTATAGGATCCAATTCAAAGTACTGGTTCTCACCCACAAAGCTCTCCACAGTGCAGCACCCCCCTACATCTCCTTCCTCATTTCTATCTATCGGCCTAACCGACTGCTGCGCTCTGCAAACGACTTTCGACTAACCTCTGCACTAATCCGTACCTTCCACTCCCGACTCCAAGACTTCTCCCGCGCTGCGCCAATCCTGTGGAATGCTCTACCCCAAGAAATTAGGACTATCCACAATTTACATAGTTTCAGGCGCTCCCTCAAAACACATTTGTTCAGAGCGGCCTATCACATTCACTAATCAAAGTCATTCTATGTGTAAGTGTAAGTGTGTAGCCCATTCACTATCTCCATCCATGCCTCACTCCCTCATCATGGCTGGACCATCATTGTAAATGCACCAATGTATATAAACACCTGTACTTTGTATCTCCCCCACCTCATTGTAGATTGTAAGCTCTCACGAGCAGGGTCGGCTTATTTTGCTTTAATTGTATTGTTAACGTTGCTACTTATGACTTATGTTTTGAAACTGTTAAACTGTAAAGCGCTGCGGAATATGTTGGCGCTATATAAATAAAGATTATTATTATTATTCAGGCTGTAAAGCAGCCGCAAATCATGCAGCTGCGTCGACACATACTAAATCTCCGAGCACACCCAAATAATCGGAGATCACACGAGCGTGCTCAGGAAAACCCAAGCAACGAGCTGTTAGGGTTCGAGTTCCCACTCCTGCACTCCCGCTGTTCCCGCTGTGGTCCCCCATCCGTCTCCGGCCGCAGTGGTTCTTGCTCAGCAGAGACGTCGGTCCCAGCGTCTTGCCCGGCCCAGTACTGTGCAGAGACTTGCTGCTGCAACCAGTGTTGGAGCAGGCAGATTTGAGACTAAGTCTTTTGTTGCTTCATCTGAGCATGCCCAGGGCAAGATCTCCCATTGGAGATCAGGGGTCACATGCTCAGATACAGCTGCCACTCCTATTGGTCCTTCAGGAAGGTCCTGTGGCTGTTGATGTTCTGAAGCAACTTCCCATTGGTCCTTCCTGGAAGGTCTTTTTCTCATGGCTGCTATAAAAGGCTGTCCTTACCGCACGGCCATGCGCTAGTATCAAATCTGTTACGTGCTTGCGCCAGTGTGGTCATGTATGCATGTGGTAAGGTCTGGCTGAAATAAGCCCCTAGAATACCGGCACCTCCGGTGAGGAGATTGTATGCACGTGTTCAGGGCTCGGCTGAAAACGCCATTAGAATACCGGCTACTCCGATGAGATTATTGCTTGGGTTCTGATTGCATGACCACAGACTGCAATCTGCTTAGCAGTCATCTGTGTTCCCTGTGAGTCTAACAGGACACAGTCTTTGTTACAGCGGCTCTGTGAATTAACAGAGTCCGCTTATATCGCCACATAGTGCTACGGCGTTTACATCTGCGACTGCGGGATAACAGAGTTCGCTCATACTGCCTATTTACGCCATCTTACTAGCAGCAGGCTCTGCCTGCACGGTGGACCCCGGGCTGCGAACGCACCTCTCCTTAATATCTATTAGGTGCATTCCGCAGGCCCTTAACACGAGCACACTCACTCATCACTAATGGGGACCCTTCTATTCTTGATATCCAGCCTTACTAAAGCTGGCAGCTGAGGGTTGAAGCCTGCAGCTGTCAGTTTTGCCTGGCTGGTTATCAAAAATACAGGGGAACCCACGTTATTTTTTATTTATTTATAGCGCACACGGCGGCTGATGAATAGCTTCATCAGCCGCCACCTGCTCTTGCTGTTATCAGCTGAATACAACTCTCAAGAATTTCACCTGCTAGCGCTGATCACAGTGGGAGCAGGGGACAGTGATGTGAGCTGTCTTCAGCACCTGGCACTGGGGAACAGCGCTTGTTTTTTTCCAGTACCGGAAATATCAGGACGTGTGAAAGAGCCCTTATAGTCTATAAGGGACCTGTATTCAACTCTGCCATAGACAAGAAATACGTAGAAAGCACAATTTTCATACAGGTTGATTAACCTTAATT
The DNA here is from genome assembly GCA_033576555.1 of Oophaga sylvatica. NCBI lineage: Eukaryota > Metazoa > Chordata > Amphibia > Anura > Dendrobatidae > Oophaga > Oophaga sylvatica. The sequence goes on along the minus strand of JARQOD010000004.1, from coordinate 540,914,156 downwards.
ACTATCTACTGTATATAAAAGATAAGAATTATTGCAATATTACAGGTTTCAGCAGAATTATCAGTGTTCAGACATTTTGTTTTACTTGTGACATTCTGCAACCATTGTTTACATCATCACTGTTAAATAGAGGGGTCATACAATCCTCTCTAAAACTGCACACACATCAACAACGTGTAACAACGTATAGTGGCTTGCAAAAGTATTCACCCCCCACCCCACTTGGCAGTTTTCGTTTTTTGCAACCTAAAATAAATTCACTTTTTTTTTAAATTTTGGTCTTCATGTAAAAACACCTGTAATTTTTGGGGTTTTCTTTTTTGTGAAGAAAACTAGGAAAAAATAACTAAAAATTTTCGTGTGCATAACTTTCCCCCCCCTAAAGTCAGTATTTGTAAACCCCTTTGCAGAAAAACCCTGAAAAATTTTTTGGGATAATCTCTATAGTTTTCCCACACGCCAATGGATTTTTCCCAAATTTTTAAAGGGGAAAACTCTCCGCTTTTTAATGTGGTTTCCCGGGGAAACGCAATCTTAAAATCACTACAATTCCCTTTGGGGTTAAAGGGAAACATTTACACTTTTTCCCCTTTAACCACCCGGGTTGTTTCGTATGCTTCGGGTCATTTTCTTGTTGGGGTGAACCCCCGCCCCTCAAAAATCAGACAGAAAAAATTTGTTTGTTAAGAAATTCCATTTTCGCTCACCCCCTTCCCCCTTTCCTAAACCCCTTTTTCCCCCATTTCTGGCAAAATCCCCAATCATGATGCACCCCCATGTTTCACTGTGGGGATTGTTTTTGGGGGGATGAGCTGTGTTGGTTTGGGCCGACATAGCATGGTCAAAAATTAAAATTTTTTTCTTTTCCGAAAATTTCCCCATTTTTGGGGGGGTCCCCATGTTTTTAAAATAAAACCCTCAATTTTTTGTGTAAGTCAGGCTTTTTTCTCCCTCTCTTCCAAAAAAGCCACCCTATTTGGTATACGGCTTATCGGGTTTTTCTATGGACAAATACTCCAGTCTCTGCTTGGGAACTCTGCAGAACTTCGGGATTACCTTGTCTCTGTAGCCTCTCTGTTTAATCCCCATTGCCCCGGCGAAAGGTTTTGGTGGGCACCCTTCTTGGAGGTTTGTTGGGTCCAGTTCTTTCCATTTGATGATAATGGATTTGAGGGTGCCGGGGATCAAAGAGGGGATATTTTTAAACCCGACCCCGCTTGTTACTCCCAACAACTTTGCCCCTGACATGTTTGGAGATCTCCAGGTCTTCATGGTGTTTGGTTGGGTCCTCTTGTTAATGGTGGTGCGGCCCTTTCAGTCGGGTAAATCTATATCCTTAAGACATGGACACTTAAGTTGCACACAGGGGGTGTCTATCATAAGCAGTACTTATGAAAAATTGCTTGCCCCAAAATTTTAGGGGCTTCGTCGCAAAAGGGGAATAATATGCACATACAATTTTTAGTTATTTGATCCAATAAGTTTAATTTATGGGATATTGTTCTCGCTTCACTTCAAACTTAGACTATTTAGTGCTGGCATCACATACAAACAGATTAAAAAATAGTAAATACAGGTTTTTAATTAAAAAAATAGGTAAAAGCAAAGGGGTGAATACTTTTGCAAGACACTCACATTTTGATTTCTGTTTAACACAGTCCCTCAAAGCATAAGCCTGCCGTTTGTATAATTCAGCATTGTTAGTCCGATCATGTAGAAACAGAATACAAGACAGTTATTGGAGGGGGGTAGCAAGTAAAAACAAGTTTGTGTTTGTTACTTGCTTCTTAAAGGAAAAGGAGTTCGTAAAACGGGCAGTGATACATTTGGGGCAGTTATGAGGAAAGGAATAGATGTTAAAGGATTAGGGGCCTGTAAATTGGACAGTTTAATGTGTACAATTAGTACAAATAAATGTTAGATACGGACATTTGTAGGATGAGAGGCTTAAAATTAATCATGATAGATTAGGTTGCTGCACAGAATAAAGGTAATGTAATAAAAAAATTGATAGCTTTGGGGTAAAGATATTTATTATATACATCAGTCATAAAAATGGTTGTAGGATAAGGAGGTCAATAATAACAGATCAATAATAGATACAATTTCATTTAAAATGAGGAGTAATGTAATCAAGACAATGATAGAGCAATATCATTAGGATGAGGGTCATGTAAAACAGAACAGTTAAGATACAGGACATTTGATAAGGTCATGAATAGATTGTGATAGATAGGGGACACATAGGAGAGAGGTCATGTAATAAATAGTATAGATACAGAAGATATAAGATGAACGGCCATGTAATAACAAGATTGTGATAGAAAAACACACAAATAAGATGAGGGGCATGTAATAACAATCATGATAGATACAGGACAATCTAGGATGGGGGTCTGTAATAAACAGATTATGATAGATATATGAAGATATAGGAGAGGGGTCATATAATAACAGTGGTGGATACAAACAGATATAGGATTGGGGTCATGTTTAATAGATTAGTATAGATACAGGAAATATAGGATGAGGGGTTTGAAAATCAGATGATAATACGGGACCAAAATGAGGGGCCATGTAATAACAGATCATGATAGATACAGGACCAAATGAGGATCATGTAATAACAATTAGTGATTATACAGGGACAGATATAAGAAAGGGCATGTAATAACAGATTAGTGATAGAAAAGGACAGTATAGGTGGGGGTCATGTAATAACAATCAGTGATAATACAGGACAGAATAGGATGGGGGGTCATGTAATAAAGATTATGATAGATTCAGGACAGATATGGATGGGGGCTGTAATAAAAAATCAGTGATAGAACGGACAGAAAGGTGACGGGTATGTAATAACAATTATGTATAACAGGACACAAAATGAGGGGGTCATTAATAACAATTTGTGAAAGATACAGGACAGATAAACGAGGGAGCATGTAATAACAATTGTGATATACAGGACAATTTGGATGAGGGAGTCTGTAAAACAGATCATGATGATACAGGACACAAAAATGAGGGATCATGTAATAAAAGATTTTGTGATAGATAAGGCAGTATAGGTTTAGGGGTCAGTAATAACAATTAGTGATAATACAGGACAGATGTGGGATGAGGGAGCATTTAAATAACAGATTAGTGATAATATAGGACAGGGATAGGATGAAGGGGCATTAAAAAACAGATTGGATAGATCCAGACAGATATGGATGAGGGGGGATGTAATAACAATCAGTGTAGTACGGACAGATATAGGATGAAGGGGCATTAAAAACAATCAGTGATAGATACAGGCACAAAATGAGGGGATCATGTAAAACAGATTAGTAAGATACAGGAAGCTATATGGTGAGGGTCATGTAAAAACTTATTTTTGAAGATACAGGACAAATATAGGATGGAGTCATGTAATAACAGATCATTATAATAAGGACAGATATATGATAAGTGGTCATGTAATAAAAATCAGTGATAGATTACCAACAAAGTAGGATGAGGGGTCATATAATAAACAATCAGTGATAGATACAAAACAAACAAGGGTGAGGGGTATGTAATAACAATTAGTGATAATTCAGGACGATATAGGATGAGGGGTCATGTAATAACGATCATGATAGATACAGGACAGATAAGGATGAGGGGGTCAGTAATAACAGATTAGTAAAGATTACAGGACAGATATAGGATGAGGACATGTAATAAAAACTTAGTGATAGTACAGGAAAATTTGGGGGGAGGGGTCATGTAAAAAGATTAGTGTGATACAGGATAATTTTGAGTAGGGGTCATGTAATAACAGACTAGTGATGATCCCAGGACAGATGGGGGATGAGGGGAATGTAATAACAGATAGTGATAGTACAGGACAATAGGGAGGGGGGTATGTAAAAACAATAGTGATAGATACAGGACAAATATGATAAAGGGGCATGCAATAACAATATATATAAGTGGTTCATTAATAAAGATCTTTTATAATCCCAGAAAAGATTAGGATGAGGGGCATTAATAACAGATCAGTGATAGATACAAGAAAAAAAGGATAGGGTCATGTAAAACAGATCAGTGATAGATAAGACAATATAAAAGGGGGTCATGTAATAACAATTAGTGATAGAACAGGAAGATATAGGATGAGGGGTCAGTAATAACAGATTTGTGATAGAACGGCAGATATGAACAAGGGAGCATGAAATTTAACAGTTAGTGATAATACAGACAGATATAGGATGAGGGGTCATTGTAATAAAGATTAGTGATAGTTTGGGGCAGATTAGGATGGGGCATGTAAAAACGATTAGTGATAGATACAGGAAGATTTTGGATGGGGGTCTTAAAACAGATTATTATGATACGGAAAAAAGGGATGGGGGCATGTAATAACAGTTATGATAGATACGGACAGATTGGGATGAGGGTCTGTAATAACAATTAGTGAAGATACGGGCAGATATAAAACAAGGGAGCAGTAATAAAGATTATGAAAATAAAAAATTAGGATGAGGGGCATTGTAATAAAAAATTAGTGATAGATTCAGGACAATTAGGAGGGGGGCATTTAATAACAGATTAGTGATAGATACAGGACAGATGGGGATGAGGGGACGTAATAACAGATTGTGATAGATAAGGACAAAATAGGATGGGGGTATGTAATAACAATTAGTGATAGAACAGGGACAGATGTGGGATGAGGGTCATGTAAACAATTAGTGATAATACAGGACAGATATAGGGAGGGGTTGTAATAACAGATTAGTGATAATACAGACAGATTTAAAATAGGGGTAATAACAGATAGTGATAGATACGGGACAGATTGGGATGGGGGGTCATGTAATAACAGATTAGTGATAATAAAGGACAAATGTGGGATGAGGGCATTAATAACAATAGTGATGATTACAGGACGATGTGGGATGAGGGACTGTAATAAAAAAGGAAATT
>JARQOD010000004.1:540792794-540909100 GCA_033576555.1 Oophaga sylvatica | reverse complement strand
GGTCATATAAAACAATTATGATAATACGGGACGAAAAAATAGGGGTCATTAAAACGATTATGAAATACGGGAACAAAAAAGGGGATATAAATTAATAAAAATTTGGGGAATATGGAGCAGAAAAATCCATTATTTGATGGGGGTTTGGGCAGCTTACAACATTCTGCGGGTTGCTACAGGGGGGGGTCCCCCCCTCCCTGCTCTTTCCCTGCGGGGGGGGGGTGGCGCACTTATCTACGTGTGCACTAAAAGGTTCCTGTGCCTGTTTCTTGATGCTAAAAATAAAAGGGGGGCAAGAAAAGCATCCTAAAAAAAGACACCCCTGCGCCCAGAGGGGGCGGGGGGGGAAAACCTTTTCCCTTTCTATCATCATGCTGCCCTTGAGCAAAGAGAAGACCATTGCTCTGTCCAGTCACAGAGTCACTCAGAGAGGCATTAGCTTACAGCATATAGAAAATCAATGGCAGTAGTAACATCTTATCACTCTCTTCTTCTCTGTCTTCAAGGGCCCTAATGTCCCAGCACATTGTATTTTTGTAACTGTATCTCCCCGAGTTTTGGTTACATTTGCCTGAAAGCAGTAGTTGATATTTCAGATATTAGTCCATTTTCTGTCCTTTATTCCCCTTTAGTGCTATAATTAATAGCATCTGTGAGCCGTAGTATCACGTATAAAGTGGAGGAAATTAGTTGCAGCCCTGAGTGATACCTAGATGACATATGCAGCAGCATTATCAGTGGTTACCTGTTTTTAGCACTAGTTTGAAGAAAGACTACTGAGAAGTCATTAGGGCGAGGAACATATTCCGCAGCCACCAAGTCCATTCTTTGGAGATCTTTATAGATTTGTAGTTCTTGCTATGTGCTCACTATTTCTAGTTTGGACATTTGACCATCATCCTTACTAATACCAGCTGATCGTACACCACCCACACTAATCACACTATGACTATGAGCCGTGATACATTTCTATCTTATAGATACTAATAAATAACTAGATAACAAATGACTAAGTTTATAGCTTAACCTGATAATTTCACCTTTATTTTTCACTATATATATCACTATACATTAATATTCTCACCCAAAGCCATCATAGTTCTTTAACATTTTAACCTTCATCCATCTCTGTTCATTCATACGCTCGCCTACATCCATCTCTGAATACACATACCATTATCTTCATCTATCAGTGACCTTTCGTACTCTCACCTACTTCCATCTCTGAACACATATACCCTCATCGTCATCCATTTGTGACCATTCATACTCTCACCTACGTCCATCTCTAAACATTCATACTCTCACCTACATACATTACTGAACATACATACTCCATCTGTAACCATTCATAATCTCACCTATAATACATCTCTGACCATTCGTACCCTCACAAACACCATCTCTGACCATTTTTACCCTAAACTTCATCCATCTTTGTCCATTCATATTCTCACCTACATCCATCTCTGAACACTGATAACCTCATTGTCATACATCTCTGACCATTCGTACTCTCACCTACATCCATCTCTGAACACTGATAAGCTCATCGTCATACATCTCTGACCATTCATACTCTTACCTACATCCATCTGTGACCATTCATACTCTCACCTACATCCATCTCTGAACACTGATAACATCATCGTCATACATCTCTGACCATTCATACTCTCAACTACATCCATCTGTGACCACTCATACTCTCACCTACATCCATCTCTGAACACTGATAACCTTATCGTCATACATCTCTGACCATTCATACTCTCACCTACATCCATCTCTGAACACTGATAACCTTATCGTCATACATCTCTGACCATTCATACTCTCACCTACATCCATCTCTGAACACTGATAACCTCATTGTCATACATCTCTGACCATTCATACTCTCACCTACATCCATCTCTGAACACTGATAACCTTATCGTCATACATCTCTGACCATTCATACTCTCACCTACATCCATCTCTGAACACTGATAACCTCATTGTCATACATCTCTGACCATTCATACTCTCACCTACATCCATCTCTGAACACTGATAACCTCATCGTCATACATCTGACCATTCATACTCTCACCTACATCCATCTGTGACCATTCATACTCTCACCTACATCCATCTCTGAACACTGAGAAGCTCATCGTCATACATCTCTGACCATTCATACTCTCACTACATCCATCTGTGACCATTCATACACTCACCTACATCCATCTCTGAACACTGATAACATCATCGTCATACATCTCTGACCATTCATACTCTCAGCTACATCCATCTGTGACCACTCATACTCTCACCTACATCCATCTCTGAGCACTGATAACCTTATCGTCATACATCTCTGACCATTCATACTCTCACCTACAGCCATCTGTGACCATTCATACTCTCACCTACATCCATCTCTGAACACTGATAACTCATCGTCATACATCTCTGACCATTCATACTCTCACCTACATCCATCTCTGAACACTGATAAGCTCATCGTCATACATCTCTGACCATTCATACTCTCACCTACATCCATCTGTGACCATTCATACTCTCACCTACATCCATCTCTGAACACTGATAACCTCATCGTCATACATCTGACCATTCATACTCTCACCTACATCCATCTGTGACCATTCATACTCTCACCTACATCCATCTCTGAACACCGATAACCTTATCGTCATACATCTCTGACCATTCATACTCTCACCTACATCCATCTGTGACCATTCATACTCTCATCTACATCCATCTCTGAACACTGATAACCTCATCGTCATACATCTCTGACCATTCATACTCTCACCTACATCCATCTGTGACCATTCATACTCTCACCTACATCCATCTGTGAACACATAACCTCATCGTCATACATCTCTGACCATTCATACTCTCACCTACATCCATCTGTGACCATTCATACTCTCACCTACATACAGTACATCTATGAACATTCATACTTTCACCTATATCCATCTTTGAACACTTACACCCTCACCAACATCTGTCTCTGACAATCCTTACTCTCGCCTACATTCATATCTGAACACTCATACCCTCACCTTTATCCATCTCTGTCCATTAATACCCACATCCATCTCTGACCATTCATACCTTCAATTTCATTTACATTTATTCATTCAAATTCACACCGACATCCATCTCTGATCACTCATACCCTCAACATCATACATCTGTGACCATTCATACTCTCACCTGCATCCATCTGTGACCATTCATACTCTCACCTACATCCATCTCTGAACACTGATAACCTCATTGTCATACATCTGCATCTGACCATTCATACTCTCACCTACATCCATCTGTGACCATTCTCTGACAATACTCTTGACTACATTCATCTCTGGACACTCATACCCTCACCGTCATCCATCTCTATCCATTGATATTTGCATCCATCTGTGACCATTCATACCCTCATCGTCATCCATCTCTGACCACTCATACTCTCACATACATTCACCTCGGAACGCTCATACCCTCTCCTTCATCCTTCTCTGACCACTCATACTGTCACATAGATTCACCTCTGAATGCTCATACCCTCATCTTCATCCATCTCTGACCATTCATACCCTGACTGTCATCCATCTCTGACCACTCATACACTCACATACATTTCACCTCTGCCCATTTGTACTTTTACCTACATATATATCTGCCTATTTGTACAGTCTACTACATATATCTCTAGCAATTCGTACACTCAACTACGCATATGCTCATTATACTTCACGCTCTCACCTAATACTCTCTTCTACATTTTTCCTATCCTATTAATATTTTATTCTCTGCACTTCTTTGCCACTTAATAATTTCCTGTCTTTGTTTTCAGTGGAGTCCTACAACTAATATCTGTTCATTTATGCTCCCTCCTATATCCATACAACAGGTTTGTTCTTCCTCATCCATTCCTAATGTCCTTTTCATCTTTCCCTTCTTAAATCCTGAATCTATTTTTGCAAGTTCATACACTTGCATCTCTTCTTACTCTCTCCAAGAGATAGTTCTTAATCTATATTCATTCTCACACCATCCTAAATCCATCTCATACTTTTCCTTCCCATTTTTACTGCAAAAAAAAGTACATCCTATCTATTCACACTATTTACTATAAGTCTATATTTTCTATTCGTTTTTGCCCTTTTCCCACTATTTTGCCTTGTATCTGTCCCCATTTTGGTCTGAACGTAACACAATGGTTAAAGCTATTTCCAGAAGCTAGCATGCCCTCATTCTGCAAATTTTCCACAATGTTCTGTCTGTATGTAGCCCTCTGCGCCTCTTCTTCTCCGTCCCTTACCATTCCTCCCTCTTTACCCTGACTCTGCAGAATTCATACTCATTAAGCCCTCACGTATGTGCAGCTATTCATCGTGCCTCTTCAGCACCAGCTGTCAGCCGAGCGAGCTGTAAGTCCGGCTCTCAGACCCAAGTGTATCAGTGCGGAAATACATCTCGCTACCCTGCTGCAATTCTTAGTGGCATCCATGCCAGTATTGAAGTATGGCCCATCGTTTGGGGGATATGGGTGGTCTTTCTGTTTTGTTTTTTTTTATGACTGGTTAACTTATAATTTTTTAATATACATACATATACTTACATGGTACAAAATATCTGTCCAGCCCTCCATGGTTATGCACTGGAATACAGTGAGTACAGCAAACAGGATGTTATCAAACTGTGTGATACCATTATTGGGTCCTTCCCATTTGGCATAGCATACGGTGCCTGGGGGGCACCCCTTTGACGACGAATCATTGCCGCAGAGACCCTCCTCCTGTATTTCATCTATCAGGGAAAAGGAAAAAAATTTAAAACATAGGTATACTGATCAGTTCATGCATAGATGACACAGGAACGCATAGTCTAATTTGGCCATGTGCACCAGGCGGAGATGAGCACTTACGGTCTCCACATTGGTACAGAGCCCAAACGTGTGTCCTGCATCTATCAGACATTTTTGGAGTACCAAGATGGGACAACCCCCGTATGAAATCTACACAAAATCTTGAATCTAAATACACCATGGTGTAACAAAAAAAAGAGTGGGCACCTATAAGTCAGGGAAGTAGCTCATAGATGCTAGAAGGAATCAGTCTCACCTCCATACGGTTCATAGCAGGAATTATGGAATTTGCCAATGTAGAAGTCAAGTCCAATGATAGCAAAGATGAGAATAGCAAAGAACAGGAGCAACCCAATCTGGAGCAGAGGAATCATGGCTTTCATGATGGACTTCAGGACCACTTGTAAACCTATAGGAGACAAGGGATCAGTTTTGTTTTGGATTAATGTGAAATCTGTGTGCCGTGTGTTTTTTTTTACCGGTATGGCTTAAGAAAGATCAATTCTAAAGCTTCTCTTACACTTTGCAATGTTAAACACAGACGGCACATGGATGCCCTCCGTGTTTTACACGGGCCCATAGATTTGTGTTTGCCCTTGTCATCAATGCTGACGGAAAAAGACGGATAAGTCTTTGTGTCGTTTGTACACGGACATGTGCACAGCAGAATAGGTTACAATGGGTAAGTGTGCTATCCCATGAAAAAAATGGATGACACGTGTTCTGCAAACATGGACATGTGAAGGCGGCCTAAGTGAGATTGTTGGATTAAAGTAGTCACAAAAATAATAAAAAATATATATCTTTTATTGAATGTAAGTTAAAAAAAAAATTGCCGACACAATAGGCACAGAATTAAGCAGAATTAATTTGGCAGGCGAGCCAACAAAGAAAAGACGTCCTATATAGAAAAGAAATACCAGGAGTAACACAATTTAAATGACTTTATTCTATGAATATTAAAAATACATACCAAATCCAATAAAAATATTCATAAAAAAATAATAAAAAATATTATTAAAATTACCCAATATATTAATAAAAATTAGATGGACACAACCCAAATTTTTGATATAAAAGTAATATTTATTGAAGACAAAAATAAGAATTTTTTTTACAAAAAATATAATAAAAACATACATTAGTGTGTGCAGGGCATCATGTGTCACACTGATTGGCACAATTAATAAATAATATCAAATAATAAATACAAATCTCCCCCTTTAAGCAAATATATAATAAAGTGACCAGTGCAAAATAATTAATTATTTGAAGAATGAATATAAACACACTTAAAAATGTGTAAAAATAAAAAAAATAATTAATAATAACACATAATAATATCTGTGCAAACAGTGATACAATTATCAAGTGCCAAAATATAAAAGTGAAATACGTGCTGACACTGAAAAAACTACAATGTGTCAACAAAATATAAAATAATATAACGTGTTTCACAATTAAATAAAATGACAAATCAATATCTGTGCATGACAGTGATGCAATTTTCAGTTGCTAAAACATAGAAGCAGTGTGTGCTGGGGCAATATTGTGTCTTCACTGGTTGGTATTTTTTTCCCCTATTGTGCAAATTTATTTAATTGTGGTACATTTTATTTTTTATTGTGTGGTCACATGTCAGTTTTTTCAGTGCCAGCACGTATTTTACTTCTATGTTTTAGCACCTGAAAATTGCATCACTGTCATGCACAGATATTGATTTGTCATTTTATTTAATTGTGAAACACGTTATATTATTTTATATTTTGTTGACACATTGTAGTTTTTTCAGTGTCAGAACGTATTTCACTTTTATATTTTGGCACTTGATAATTGTATCACTGTTTGCACAGATATTATTATGTGTTATTATTAATTAATTTTTTTATTTTTATTTTTACACATTTTTAAGTGTATTTATATTCATTCTTCAAATAATTAATTATTTTGCACTGTCACTTTATTATATATTTGTTTAAAGGGGGAGATTTGTATTTATTATTTGATATTATTTATTAATTGTGCCAATCAGTGTGACACATGATGCCCTGCACACACTAATGTATGTTTTTATTATATTTTTTGAAAAAAAATTTCTTATTTTTGTCTTCAATAAATATTACTTTTATATCACAAATTTGGGTTGTGTCCATCTAATTTTTATTAAATATATTGGGTCATTTTAATAATATTTTTTATTATTTTTTTATGAATATTTTTATTGGATTTGAGCCAACAAAGAAGCCCATGCAATATGGATCCATAGCATAAATCAAATTTAAATGCAGAAAAACAGGCACAATGAAAGATGGAAGACATGTAATAATTTTCACTTCCACCAAGCTCCCCAGACAAAGCTGTTGCGAAATGCAAGTTGGGTGTATTTGTTAGGTGAGCCATCTCTGTATAGCCATGTTACCCCATTTACCTTTAGGGCATTCATTGTTGTTCTATGGCACTCTTCCTTTGATATTCACTTTTGATTATTTATCTGCCATCCTTTATTGTATTCTTTCTGCATGATTTTAAAAAAATTTATTTTGTTTATTTTTGTTTGTTATGGATTAATATTGTATTGTCTTCTTTGCTGGCTCACCCGCCAACCTAATTTTGTGTCTACACAGTATTAGTATTTTACGTGTGTTTTTAACTTACACTTAATGAAAGGTATATATGTTTTATTCATTTGTGACTACTTTAATCCTGCCGCTTACATACGTATATTGGTTATTGATTGTTCATGTGCATTTGAATCACTTGCTTTGTGTTGAGCCACAACTTTTTGTTTCTTGTTTAGGTTTGTTCCATTTAGAACAGAAAAACAAAATTATCATCCTGCGTATTCCTACCTCAAACAGAAGCAGAGGGGCCCCTTCATTTATTTGGGGTCCTTCGGCTTTTTGTTTGTTTTTTTTTGGCTTATTTTTACAACAAAAGTGCGGCATCCAAGACTTTTTCTTTCGTTCTAATGTAACAGTGGTGGGAGCTGGTGGCTTGCTTCCTGACACTCAAGGGTTAAATGTATTTGATCCCCATGTATGTGATAAATGTATTATACTCACTGGGGCTGCAGTTACCTGGGACAGGGTTAACTGTAATGGCCAGCCCAGTTTGGGAGGGGGAACTGAGTAATAGTGGCAAGTGCAGGAAATGACAATCAGTGAGTGTGAGGGCACCAATGAGAAACGTAGCAGTACTAAGGCTGATAGGCAGAGTGTGAGCCTAATATTCGGGGCAGTGGATTGCCGTAAATACCCTTCTGTGTGATTCCATCTAATGGCCTGAGGCAACCTCGAGATGGATGTTGGGTACCAGAGACAGACTCAGCTTTTGAAGCTACAGGTAAAGATGGACTCAGACTACATGGGGTGGAAGGTATTGCAATCCGGATATACTGCTAGAGGTGAGGAAGATTCCCTAGGACTAGGAAAGCCAGTGAGAGGGACATGCCACCTATCCCAAGAACCAGGGCTGAAGTTGTATCTGGTATTTGTGGGAAAGATGACAACTCGTTAGGCCTTATCCTTTGCATCTGCTTGTAAATAGTGTACAGACTGACATTCACAAAGTAAAAGTTTTTTATGAACCACGAATCTCCTGGATTGATTGCTGCACTGGTACCAGAAGTAGTATTCCTGGAGTCAGAAGAGGCCTGAAAGCCAGAAGTAAATGAGAAGCACCACATACCTAGCAGCTCACCGGGACTGAGACACACCTTGTCTGTAGGATGCCAGAGCGAGCGGGGACTGAAGCTTGCCCACGACTACCTTCCTTTGGCATCTACATTTGGCGTAGTCGGCAGGATGCTAGTGCCTCGCACAAAGAAAGCTGAGAAGATACAGCTTATGGCGCAGATGGAAGAGCGCCGGAATACATTCGGCCCAAGATGGCGATCTGAAGCATGGAACCAAGGTGGAAACACTGCTTATTGTGGGTCAGCAAGGCGCCTGAGAGCATGAAAATGACCCATGTGGACAGAGGCCTGCCGGAATAGGAGGTGCGTTCTGAAGCAAGGCATGGCGCAGTGCGAGGCGCAGCCCTCTGCATGGAAGATTGCGTTGGAAGGGGGCGCAGCTGAAGGAGGAGCCGCCGAGAGTGAAGTGGAACACGCCGGTCGTGTCAGAAGATCTGCCCTGGAAGAAGCAAAGTCGGACACGAACTAAAAGCAACATCAAGAGGTGCTTGACGCCATTTTCCCTGGGACGAGCGAGAGGTGAGATGCACCGCAGGAAGTTCTCACTGGAAATGTCACACAATTATCGGGACTTGAGCAGGTTATACGGCGGTCCAGAGGATGTCGGTGAGGAAGAGCTGGTGGAAATTGCCACCCTCGGGGCCGCAGCAGGCAGCCAACACGTAGCAGGAGCTGCTCCAGGGCCAGTGCTGCCGATGCCAATGCTGTTGCCGGATGTGGGTCTCCTGGCCCAAAAATTGCGCATTATGTGCTGAAACAGGATACTGGCGCGTGAAGTCCCCTCGGCTGAGGAGGAAGTTAGTCCAGAGGGCGTGATGGTGGTATGCTCTGGGATGCAGAGTGAGTGTACCCCGCCATGGGCCATCTCCAGAGCCAGCCCCCATGGAGGAGTCTGATGAAGCTACAACCAAAGGCGAACCTGAGGTGAGGCCGGCCTCGGAGAAAACTCCAAAAATAAATTGGAGTGGTATAGATTGCTTCATCATGGAAAATCTCCCAGTTGTGGGCCACCGCCTCTCGGCTGAAGTGTCTCGGTGAGCGTGCTCCACCCATAAGTCTGTCTGCATAACTTGTACCCCAAAGAAGTGGTGCACATGGAAGGACACCCTGGAAAGGGACCAGGAGATCTTCATCCGGAGGGCCCAGCGTGAGGCCCAGAAGAGGCAGGCTGAGGAGGCTTAGCAGAAATGGGCGAGGGAGGTCCCAAAGGGATTCATGGCGGCTTCAAGAATCAGCGATTCCACACAAGTTGAGAGCCTGGCCAACTTAGAGAAGAGTTGATAACCGGGGACAAGGATCCTCATGACGAGTCGAACCTGGTCAAAATCCCTGGAGGGGTCGCAGGCTGTCGGCTTGCCACCAGGACCAGCTAGTGAATCAACCCTTCCCAGGGCGAAATCTGAGGACAGACCCAGAGATATCACTAGACAAATGGTCCAAGAATTCCATGTGTCCAGCTACGGTGCCACACAAGTGGGCTGCGGGAATGCAACTGCCGCGGAAGAGGATCCTGGCCCGGTCGAATTTACCAATCAGCCCTGGAGATAGAGGAGACCACCATCTCCCACCGCTTGGTGGAGGAAAGGAGCGAAGCCCTGAGCAGATACAGGTTGTAGCCTTTACATAAAGGTTTGAGGAAGCTGCCATTTTATTTGCTTTGCAGCATATTTCTTCTTTGGGTAACAGCCCCATCCTGAATGAAGACTGTTCGGGACTCTTGTTTTTGTTTAACCAAGGGACTGCTATTTCCCCTTGGGGTTGGAGGAGGCCTGGGACTGGTTAAGTGACTGTTTTTGTTTTGTTGCGCCTGTTGCACCTTTTTCTGCTGGAATAGCAGAAGTTGGCATTCTCAGAGGGTTGGCAAGATCCTCCCCAAAATGGTAAAAATGGACATGGACACTTTGTTCCGGGGTCCTTACCAAGAAGGACCATTATCACTAAAGAGGTTAATGGATATGGACTGTCACATCTGCTGTTCCAGGACTCTTAACCAAGAAGGGTCGTTTCTAAGAAGGAGACATTGAGATCAACTCACAGTCTGTTGTTTATAAAAGTTAATGGTGTTTATAATGCCTTGCATCTGCACTAACTTTTCTTTTAAGGTCCGACATGGTCAGAGACAACCATGATTAAAGTGTGGGGGAATGTAACAGTGGTGGGAGCTGATGGATTGCTCCCTGACACTCAAGGGTTAAATGTATTTGATCCCCATGTATGTGATACAGATATTATACCCACTGGGGCTGCAGTTAGCTGGGACAGGTTAACTGTAATGACCGGCTCAGTTTGGGAGGCGGAACTGAGTGTAAGTGGCAAGTGCAGGAAGTGACAGTCAGTCAGTGTGAGGGTAGCAGTGAGAAACATGGCAGTACTAAGGCTGCTAGGGACAGCGTGAGCCTAATGTTTGGGGCAGTGGATTGCCGTAAATACCCTTCCATGTGATTCTGTCTAATGGCCTAGGGCAACCTCGAGATGGACGTCGGGGGCCAGAGACATTCTCAGCTTGTGAAGCTACAGGGAAAGATGGACTCACACTACATGAGGAGGAAGGTATTGCAATCCACATACACTGCTAGAGGTGAGGAAGATTCCCTAGGGCTAGGAAAGCCAGAGAGGGACATGTCACCTATCCCGAGAACCAGGGCTGAACTTGTATCCGATACCTGTGGGAAAGAAGATAACCCGTTGGGCCTTATCCTCTGCATCTGCTTGTAAATACTGTACATACTGACATTCATAAAGTAAAAGTTTGGTTTTTATGAACCACGTGTCTCCTGGATTAATTGCTGCCCTGTTTCCAGAAGAAGGATTCCTGGAGTCAGAAGAGGCCTGCAGGCCAGAAGTATGTAAGTGCGAAGCACTACATACTTAGCGGCACACCGGGACTGAGACACACCTTGTCTGTAGGATGCCAGAACGTGTGGGGACTGAAGCTCGCCCACGACTACCTCACTTGGACATCTTACACTAACAGTAATCAGAAACCAGATGGATTCCATATAAATCAATGGGGCCTCTCTGCTTCCATTTACAACTGGAAAACAGGATTCTGATTCCCTTTTATCTGATCTGTTATAGACAAAACAGACGAACGAAAAAGATAAATGGAATTGTGAACATATGTAACAGTGGCACCTGGAAATGTCCAGTCTTTTACAATGTTTTCTGAAAACTACAAGAAGAAACAAAACAGAAATACGACTTATAAAGTGAAGTGGTTCTCATTTTTCATGAATTATTCCTTTGTAACAAAAAACTTGACTTACGGTATTAATTTTTGGGTGAAAATGTTGTTTAGCCGTAATTACATACCCTGTCACTATTTTACCAAATGCAGGAGGGCCCACATGGCTGTGCTGTGTAGATGCTCCACTGTACCTCGAATAACATTTCCCGTAAATAACACCTATATCATATATCCTGTGAATAGGTGACAAGTGTATGATCTCATTAGGTCAACCGCTGGAACCCCCTAAAATCACTTCTGTGAATGAAGTGGTAGTGAGCGTTTGCGGCCATTGCTCCTTTCACTGTCTGGTGTTTGCTCATGTTCTTGGGATTGGTGGGGATGTCAAAAGCTGGACCTCAAGTGATCATACATTTATCATCTATCCCGTGGATAAGCGATAACAATTTGTTGAAGCAAAAGACAGTAGTCACTTAATTCAGCTGATCACTGGGAGTCCTGGGGATCAATCCACACCAGTCACCAGTAATTCCAGCAAGCATCTGGTGAACTCACCTCTCATCTGCCTTTATCAATATCTTCACTAGATTAGGATTTTTTTAAGAGGTTAAATGTCTAATCTGTTAACGATGACTAACTATAAATGTTGTCATCTGGCAAATGTTCAATCGGTGACACATTTCTTGGACGTCAGGTTCGACATCAGTGACAGGAATGGCCTGGTCAGAGGAGAGCTGGCTGCTCTTCACCTGGGAAAGCAGGAGGTCTATGGAGCCGAGCGTCTGTCATATGTTCACACTTACTGGCTATTAATAAGATGAATGCAGATAATGAAACATATAAGAGGCAAATATCCTCACACCTTCCAGGTCTAATCAACTGCTTTACACAGTATAAAATGTGCCTTTATCAGTATATATATATATATATATATATAATATACATACAGTAAACTGTAAAAAGATAAAGGGTCCTACAGCTCCAAACCTTCTACTCCGTACTGCAGTTCCTCAATCTGCAGAATATGGGAGAGGTATTGTCACAAGTGTGTCACATCCTCCTGGGAGATCTGGGGTAAGAAGATCACTATGTATTGTGAATCACAGATCTTCCATTTAGCCTTTGTTTTTGTGTCCCTTATTAAATGGATTGGTTTCATTTGGTGCTGAAGAGGTTAACTACCCTTTCAATGCTGGTGAGAAACTTGCAGCTACATTTTCATCTGCTTCTGATCTGGCTATTACCTCTCCCTATAAATCCTAGCCAGACCTTCTCTGCGTTGCCAGTGAAAACTTTGTTTCCTAGCTCCTTGGACACGCTGTGCTGTATTGGAGATCATTGTCGCTGCTGGAAATTGTTGCGTGCTGTTTTTGGGTGTATGCTTTCCTCATTGTCCTATTCCCATGTGGTTGGTACACTCCTATCTTTCCCTGTACACCTCTTTACCTTTGGTTAGTGTCTGTATATTTGTTCCTTTCTGTTATCCCTGTTTTATCTTTGTGTCTTTTTTACCTTATACTTCTGTCCCAGGCCCCATGGGTTGGGGAAGGGGACAGATCAGGGGCTAGCAGGAGCACAGTAAGGTCTAAAGCCCCGTCACACTAAGCGAGATCGCTAGCGAGATCGCTGAAGCGTCACCGATTTTGTGACGCAACAGCGACCTAGCCAGCGATCTCGCTATGTGTGACACGCAGCGACGACCAGCCCCCCTGCTGGGTATCGCTGATCGACGCTGAATGTCCTGGGCCATTTTTTCATTGTAGACAATCGCTGCGTGTGACAGCGGGAGACCAACGATCAGCGAGCTGGGAGCTGGTATCCAATGTACATATCGAGTAACTAAGCACCGCGCAGCACCTAGTTACCCGATATGTACCTTGGTTACCGGCTCCCAGCGTCTGCTGTAGAGCGCTGAGAGCCGGTATCTAGGGTACATATTGGGTAACTAGGTGCCGTGCGGTGCTTAGTTACCCGATATGTACATTGGATACCGGCTCTCAGCGCTCTACAGCAGAAGCTGAGAGCCGGTATCTAGGGTACATATCGGGTAACTAGGTGCCGCGCGGTGCTTATTTACCCGCTGTTTACACTGGATACCAGCGTGAGGAGTCCTGAGGAGATCATTTGCATATTCCCAGTTCATTCTGGGATAAGTGAAGAGTCTTCACGAGCTCCAAGAACACTGGGTTTTGGCTGTTGCAGCTGAAAGGAGGACATCGGTAAACCAGGGAGAGTCCTGAGGAGTCATTTGCATATTCCCAGTTCATTCGGATAGTGAGATCTCGCGAGCTCCAAGAACACTGGTTTGGCTGTTGCAGCTGAAAGGAGGAATCTGTAACCAGGAGGAGTCCTAGAGATCATTTGCTTTCCAGTTCATTGGGATAAGTGAAGAGTCTCCGCGAGCTCCAAGAACACTGGGTTTTGGCTGTTGCAGCTGAAAGGAGGACATCGGTAAACCAATGGCACTTTTTTCACCACTGTGATATCTCTTTAACAATAAGAGCATGGAAGAGGCTAGGAGCCATGTGGTGAGTTGCATTTCTTGCTACATGTTCACAGATTTACCAGTGGAAAAGCCAAATTTCACATGCCACAAATGCAAGCTTGTGTCCATATTGGAGGAAAAGTTGCGAAATCTGGAAGAGAGGTTAGCTACATTGAAGATCATTAAGAAAGGTGAAGAGTTCTTAGACAAAGCAGAATTATCTCTTCATGGTGCAGAAAGAGAAGAAATTTTACCTGCACCTGAAGAAACAGAGGAATGGAATCATGTGACCCAGAGAAGCAGGAGGATCGTGAAGCAGTCAGCACCCATACTGCTCAGGAACCAGTACCAGGCTGTCACACAGGAGAATGATGAAGAAATACATCAGGATAAGACTTTGCCCACAAAGAGCAACCTTGTAAGCCCTCAGAGTCCTCCTGAATGGAGAAAGAAAACTGTTGTGATGAAGAAACGGAGAGTTGTTGTCATGGGGATTCCCTGTTGAGAGGAACAGAGGCCGCTATCTGCAGACCGGATATAACCTCAAGAGAAATGTGCTGTCTTCCAGGTGCAAAAATTAAAGATGTGTCTGACAGGATATCAGGACTCTTCAGACCTAAAGATGACTACCCATTCCTGCTAATACATGTGGGGACAAATGACACCACAAGAAACGACCTGGAAACCATCTGCAGTGACTTTGAAAACTTAGGCAAGAAAGTGAAAGAACTGGGTGCGCAGGTGGTCTTCTCATCCATCCTCCCAGTGGATGGCCATGGAACAAGGAGGTGGAATAAGATTCTGCAGGTGAACAACTGGCTACGTCGATGGTGCCATCAGCAAGGATTTGGATTTCTGGATCACGGAGTGAATTACCTATACGATGGACTACTTGCTAGAGATGGGGTGCACCTTACGAAGACTGGAAAACATGTATTTGGAAGTCGCCTTGCTACACTCATCAGGAGAGCTTTAAACTAGAACAATGTGGGAAGGGAAGCAAAACGCCAGAAAAAGCCATACATCTGACAAATGCTATTGAGAATTCGGCTATTAAAAGTGGAAAGGAGGAACGAAGACAAAACAATCTAAATAATAAAAATATTGGAGGAAGAGAAACCAATCACAAACTAAAATGTTTTTATACAAATGCACAAAGCATGGGCAACAAACAAGGAGAATTGGAACTACTAACGCTGGAGAAGAAGTATGATGTCATTGGAATCACTGAAACTTGGTGGGATGATACACATGATTGGAATACAAGGCTAGAAGGATACAACTTATTTGCAAGAAACAGACTTGATAAACGAGGAGGAGGTGTCGCATTGTATGTTAGAAAAGCGTATATCTGCACAGAGATTGACGCTTCAGAGACTGGGAGTTCTGTGGAAACTGTTTGGGTAAGAATACAAGGACAGAACAATGGAAAGGACACCATTGTAGGCATTTACTACAGGCCGCCTATGCAAGCTGAAGATATGGATGAACTCTTTATGCATCAAATGGCCAAGTTCTCCAAAAAATATGACAGTGGTCATGGGAGATTTCAACTATTCAGACATTTGTTGGGAATCTCTCTCAGGCAAAACTAACAGGTCAAGGAAATTCTTATCCTCCCTTGCTGACAACTTTATCTTTCAAAAGGTAGAGGAGAAAACAAGGGGATCTGCTACCTTGGATCTAATCCTTATAAACAGGGAGGAAATGGTTGAGGAGGTAAGAGTGGCTGGGACCCTAGGAGGTAGTGACCATGCTATTTTAGAATTTTGGATAACAAGAGGAGGAAGACCTGTGAAGACTCAGACGTCAAAGTTAGATTTCAGAAAGGCAGATTTTAAGGGACTCAGAAAGAGAGTTGGAGGGATCCAATGGCAGGATATCCTTAAGGACAAAAATGTCCAGGAAGGATGGGACATCTTGAAAAATGAGATTCTCAAAGCACAATCGTTAACAATTCCAAAAAGAGGGAAGAATGGGAAGCATTTAAGGAAACCAGGATGGATGAACACAGAACTTAAACACATGCTAAAAAGGAAGAAAGAAATGTTTATCAAATGGAAAGAGGGAGGCATATCTAAAGAAGAATATAATGCCATCTGCAGAACCTGCAGGACACAAATCAGATTATCTAAAGCTGACAATGAATTAAGGCTTGCAAGAGATGTCAAAAGCAACAAAAAAGGATTTTGGGGATACGTCAAAAGTAAAAAAAATGTCAAAGATGCTATAGGATTTTTACAGGATGAAAATGATGAAATGGTAAGAAAGGATGTTGAGAAGGCTGAACTTTTAAATTCCCATTTTGCATCTGTTTTCTCTCAGAAAGGAAATGTAACATCAACTGATCTTCACTGTCCTATTAAAGGAATAGAAGAATCCAGGATATCTATAAACAGAAAGACAGTGAGGAAACACTTAGCTAACCTAAATGAATTCAAGTCTACAGGTCCAGATGAATTACACCCCAGAATACTGAAGGAGATAGCAGAAGAAATTCTTGAACCACTGTCCATAATCTTTGAAAATTCTTGGAGAACAGGAGAAGTCCCAGAAGACTGGAGAAGAGCAAATGTTGTTCCTATCTTCAAAAAGGGGAAGAAGGTGGACCCAGGAAACTACAGGCCGGTGAGTCTGACTTCTATACCAGGAAAAATCTTTGAACAAATTATTAAAGAACATGTATGTAAGTACCTGCATAAGAATGAAGTGATTAAACAGAGTCAGCATGGGTTTGTAACTAATAAGTCATGTCAGACTAACTTAATTTCCTTCTATGACAGAATAACTGACTGGGTGGATCAGGGAAATGCTGTAGATATAATATATCTTGACTTCAGCAAAGCATTTGACAAAGTATCTCACACAATTCTTATTGAAAAAATGACTAAGAATGGAATGGACAAGGCAACTGTTAGGTGGATTCATAACTGGCTTAGTGATCGGACTCAAAGAGTGGTCGTAAATGGCTGCACATCCAGTTGGAAGAATGTCTCAAGTGGGGTACCACAAGGCTCTGTTTTGGGCCCTCTATTGTTCAACATCTTTATCAATGATTTAGATGAAGGAATTGAGGGTAAACTAATCAAATTTGCTGATGACACAAAGCTAGGAGGGGTAGCTAATACTAGAGAAGAGAGAGAGAGGATTCAAAAAGATTTAAATAAACTGGAGCAGTGGGCAGCAACTAACAGAATGGTTTTTAACAGGGAAAAATGCAAAGTACTACATCTGGGCAATAAAAATGAAAAAAGCATATACAAAATGGGAGGAATAGGGCTAAGTAACAGCACATGTGAAAAAGACTTGGGTATACTTATTGATCACAGACTGAACATGAGTCAACAGTGTGATGCAGCAGCAAAAAAGGCAAATACAATTCTAGGATGTATCAACAGAAGCATACAGTCTAGATCACGTGAGGTCATTATTGCCCTCTACTCCTCTTTGGTCAGACCTCATCTGGAATACTGTGTCCAGTTTTGGGCACCACATTTTAAAAAAGACATCAACAAACTGGAGCAAGTTCAAAGGAGAGCCACCAGAATGGTAACTGGTCTGCAAACCATGTCCTATGAGGAACGGTTGCAGGATTTGGGAATGTTTAGCTTGCAAAAAAGAAGACTGAGAGGAGACTTAATAGCTGTCTACAAATATCTCAAGGGCTGTCACATTGTAGAAGGATCATCTTTATTCTCATTTGCACAAGGAAAGACTAGAAGCAATGGGATGAAACTGAATGGGAGGAGACACAGATTAGATATTAGAAAAAACTTTTTGACAGTAAGGGTGATCAAGGAGTGGAACAGGCTGCCACGAGAGGTGGTAAGTTCTCCTTCAATGGAAGTCTTCAAACAGAGGCTGGACAGACATCTGTCTGGGATGATTTAGAGAATCCTGCTTTGAGCAGGGGGTTGGACCAGATGGCCCAGGAGGTCCCTTCCAACTCTACCATTCTATGATTCTATGCTCGCTGGTTCTGATCGCTGGTGAGTCTGTCTATGTGACAGCTCACAAGCGACCACAAAGCGACGCAGCAACGATCCCTGCCAGGTCGTATCGTTATCGGGATCGCTGCTGCGTCGCTGAGTGTGACGGGACCCTAAGACTCAAGTCTCTTTACCTTCAAGAGTGCCCCCAGGACAGGGCTAGTTAAGGTCCCAGCTCCAGGGACAGTTTGAGGCCACCCTTCCTTACGGAAGACAGTCACAGCGTGACAGATATGTGCAAGTTGCAATGTAAAACAGTCCAATCTTTGTCTGAACAATGTATATTGCTGAACTTTTTTCTTGGGTGATTTTATCACTTACCTCCCAACTGCTCCATCCCAAATTGCAGGACCCAATTCTCCACCCAGGAGCCGAAAACAACTATGAAATGCCTATTTCTAGGCAAGTTTTTGGAACTTTCACCCTCTTGGGTAACAGTTTGCAGGGCAGTATCCCAGTAGTTGGGACTGTTGGTAGGTGGCCAACGTAGCAAAGCATCAGTAGTCAACACAGAACTCTGGAATGATCTAAACTACAGCAGGCAACTATTTCCAAAAGTAAAAAAATATAGAATTGACATACTTGGAATTCCAGACACCAGCTTCAGGGGTCTCAGCACACGAACAGCCCGAAGGGTCCGCAGATCAAATTCTGGCCCGGTAGATGCAATAATTCTGTAGTCAGAGATTGAAGATAGTTACTATAGCACTTTACAGGCTTTCTATATGGAATAACACACAGTGGTCATGTACCAGATATTAACAGAAAGCTGGGGAAGCAGCAAACGCCGAAACGGCCAAACGTCAATCTAATTATAAGATTCCAGCATCTTCACCTCATTTCAATAAGTAACATTGAAGCTGTTGTCCAGGAGTTTTTGCAAGAATTAGAGGGTCTTACAATATAACGCTTTTAAAATAAATTCCCTTTGTCTTTCCATTGACTTGACAACCACTTTTAGAGGCACTCATGTTCTGACACAAGCCCCGTTACAGTGATGCATTAAATATACTGAACAGACAATGAAGGAGACCATGTATGGACCGAATAATACGG
This sequence comes from Oophaga sylvatica, assembly GCA_033576555.1. NCBI lineage: Eukaryota > Metazoa > Chordata > Amphibia > Anura > Dendrobatidae > Oophaga > Oophaga sylvatica. The sequence goes on along the minus strand of JARQOD010000004.1, from coordinate 540,889,792 downwards.
CAATGGCGGACAATGGGTAATATAAAAGAAAAACCACCCCACAGAATTAAAAAAAGTAAAAACAATAAATTACAAAGATACTTTATTCCTCAAGAATAGAGGTACATAAAAAAATTAAGCCCCACTTTTCAAAAGTTTAATGTCACAATTGCAAATTTTCATAATACTGTAATCCTGTAATATCTTTTCATGCTAACCCGCCTCCTGATCCTCTAACTACTTTGTACCATCTCTTTAGAGTAACTGACATCTGATCCTCTTATTACCCCTGTAACCTCATATTAAAGTAACCCGGCTCCTGATCCTCTTATTACCCCTGTAACCTCATATTACAGTAACCCGGCTCCTGAGCATCTTATTACCCTGTAACCTCTTATTACTATAACCTGGCCCTTGATCCTCTTATTACCCTGTAACCTCTTATTACAGTAACCTGGCTCCTGATCCTCTTATTACCCTGAAACCTCTTATTACAGTTACCCGGCTCCTGGTCCTCTTATTAACCCTCTAACCTCTTATTACAGTAACCCGGTTCCTGATCCCCTTATTACTCTAACCTCTTATTACAGTAACCCGGCTCCTGAGCATCTTATTACTCTGTAACCTCTTATTACAGTAACCCGGCTCCTGATCCTCTTATTACCCTGTAACCTCTTATTACAGTAACCCGGCTCCTGATCCTCTTATTACCCTGTATCCGCTTATATCCTCTTAGTACAGTTACCCGGCTCCTGATCCTCTTATTACCCTGTAACCTCTTATTACAGTAACCTGGCTCCTGATCCTCTTATTACCCTGTAACCTCTTATTACAGTAACCCGGCTCCTGATCCTCTAATTACCCTGTAACCTCTTATTATAGTAACCCGGCTCCTGATCCTCTTATTACCCTGTAACCTCTTATTACAGTAACCCGGCTCCTGATCCTCTTATTACCCTGTAACCTCTTATTACAGTAACCTGGCTCCTGATCCTCTTATTACCCTGAAACCTCTTATTACAGTTACCCGGCTCCTGGTCCTCTTATTAACCCTGTAACCTCTTATTACAGTAACCCAGCCCCTGATCCTCTTATTACCCCTGTAACCTCTTATTACAGTAACCTGTCTCCTGATCCACTTATTACCCCTGTAGCCTCTTATTACAGTAACCCGGCTCCTGATCCTCTTATTATCCCTGTAACCTCTTATTACAGAACCCGGTTCCTGATCCTCTTATTACCCCTGTAACCTCTTATTACAGTAACACGACTCCTGATCCTCTTATTACCCTGGAACCTCTTATTACAGTAACCCAGCTCCTGATCCTCTTGTTACCCTGTAACCTCTTATTACAGTGTCCCGGCTCCTGATCCCTTTATTACCCCTGTAACCTCTTATTACAGTAACCCGGCTCCTGATCCCCTTATTACCCCTGTAACCTCTTATTACAGTGATCCGGCTCCTGATCCTCTTATTACCCTGTAACCTCTTATTACAGTAACCCGACTCCTGATCCTCTTATTACCCTGTAACCTCTTATTACAGTTACCCGGCTTCCGATCCTCTTATTACCCCTGTAATCTCTTATTACGGTAACCCGGCTCCTGATCCTCTTATTACCCCTGTAACCTCTTATTACAGAAACCCGGCTCCTGATCCTCTTATTACCCCTGTAACCTCTTATTACAGTAACCCGGCTCCTGATCCTCTTATTACCTCTAACATATTCATGGTTTAGTAACCCTGCTCAATGTGATCTAGTACTGTAACCTGGCTCCTGAGTATTATGTTACCTCTGTTTCCCCATTATTACAAAAATCCAGATCCCTTATTTCCCTTGTAAAGCATTTCGTGCTACAGAATTTTTGCCCATTATTCGTATCGGTACACAATCCCAAAGGGTTAAGTGTTTTAGGATGATTAACAAAAAAGGCAATAAGGGTCAGAGTCATTTAGTTCTGGCTTCTGTGCAGCAGAGATGAGTCAGCACACACTCATCCTCCGGGAACATATATCAGTTCAGGGAAGCTTCTCTGTCTTATAGCGCTATGACTACAGGATGCTCAATGAAATCAAGTAGGATTTAGTGTTCTGTAGGAAAATGCCCTTTACTCAGCACCATTATATAGTCCAATGGTCAATATGGTCCAGAATCTGGCTAAGGCTGGAGTCACACATAACGTATAAAAATCGGTCCGTTTTTTACGGCCTAGAATCGCATCAATGTTTCATGAACAGTGATGCGTATGTCATCGGTTTTCTATGCGAGGATGCGATTTCCTTGCATCAAAATATCAGTGTGTCATCTGTATAGCATCTGTATGGCGAGATTTTCTCGCTGGCTTGCAAAATGGACATATAATGGATCCATGGCCTCAAATATTTGTGAAAACATATATACAGTCTATATACAGTATATATATATATATATGTCACTGAGATACAAATAGATATATATATATATATTTATATTGCATACAGAGGTAGATAGCAGAATAGCCGATAATTCATTTGTCGGCATCTGTAAAATCATTACAGAACCTGACAGGATATGAGACATTGGTTACATACAGTAAACCATTGCATATCCGTTAGATTTATATATGTCCCTCACTAATAATGTTATTAGTGTGTGTGTAAAATTTTGGAGCTGTAGGTGTTAAATTAAAGGATTAATTCACGGAAAAAACTGGGGTGGGCTCCCGCGCAATTTTCTCCGCCAGAGAGGGCAAGCCAGTGACTGAGGGCACAAATTAATAGCCTAGAGAGGGACCATTGTTTTTAAACTCCCCCAGATAAAAAAATCTGCCCCAGTCTCCCCAGAAAAGGCGCATATGTAAGATGCGCCTGTTCCGGCACTTTCACTCTTCCCATTTCCCTGTACCCGTGGCATATGGGGTAATAAGGGGTTAATGTCACCTTGCTATTGCATGGTGACATTAAGCCTGATTAATAATGGAGAGATGTCAATAAGACAACTATCCATTATTAATCCACTAGTCTGAAAGGGTTAAAAAAAACACACACACATTAAGAATGAAGATTTTTAATGAAATAAACACATTTTTTCCATATTTATTACACTCCCATTCCATACTGAAGCCATCGATCTCCTGGAAAAAAAGACAAAATAAAAAAAACAACAATATACCCATACCTGTCCGCCGTACAGTCAAGTCCCACGCTGCAATCCATCTGAAAGGGTTAAATAGTTTACAACTGGGAGCAATACTAATGCGACCGGCCCGGCTGTAAACCATTGAGAAATGAAGGAAAAGCTGGCTGCGCAGCCTCCCCGCCTGACCGGAGATGAACTGATTAGCGTAGGAAAGTTCCTGAACATTTTTCCACGCTGTCAGTTCACTGCGGGTCAGGTGGGGAGTCTGTGCAGCCTAAGTGAAGTCAGCGGTACTCACTGAGGCTGCGCATACACCCACCTGACCCGCGGTGAACTGACAGCGTGAGAAAATGTTCAGAAATTTTCCCACGCTAATCAGTTCATCTCCGCTCAGGTGGGGATGCTGTGCCGGCAGCTTTGCCTTCATTCCTCCGTGATTTACAGCCGGGCCGGTGGCATTAACACCGCTCCCAGTTGTAAACTGTTTAACCCCTTCAGATGGATTGCAGCGTGGGACTTGACTGTACGGCGGACAGATATGGGTATATTGTTTTTTTATTTTGTCTTTTTTCCAGGAGATTGATGGCTTCAGTATGGAATGGGAGTGTAATAAAGATGAAAAAAATGTGTGTTTATTTATATCATTAAAAATCTTCATTCTTAATGTGTGTGGTTTTTTAACCCTTTCAGACTAGTGGATTAATAATGGATAGTTGTCTTATTGACAGCTCTCCATTATTAATCAGGCTTAGTGTCACCTTGCAATAGCAAGGTGATATTAACCCTTTATTACCCCATATGCCACCGCTACAGGGCAATGGGAAGAGAGAGGGTAAGTGCCGGAATAGGCGCATCTTACAGATGAGCCTTTTCTGGGGTGGCTGGGGCAGATTTTTTAGCCGGGGGGCCAAAAGCAATGGTCCCTCTCTAGGCTATTAATTTCTGCCCTCAGACACTGGCTTGCCCTCTCTGGCGGAGAAAATTGCGCGGGAGCCCACGCAAGTTTTTCCCGTGAATTAATCCTTTAATTTAACACCTACAGCTCCAAAATTTTACACACACACACACACACACTACTATTAGTGAGGGACATATAAAAAAATAACGGATATGCAATGGTTTACTGTATGTAACCATGTCTCATATCCTGTCGGGTTCTGTAATGATTTTACAGAAGCCGACAATTGAATTCTCGGCTTTTCTGCTATCTACCTCTGTATGAAATATAAATATATATATAATATATATATATATATATTATAAATTATATATACATATATACACACACACACTTATCCTATGTGTATACATATATTCTATCTATTCTATTCTAACCTGTCAGTGTGATTTTACAGTATAGCGCACTGAATTGCCGGCTCTTCTAAGGACACCGGTGCATATTTCTCGCAAGTCACACTGATGGTCCGTGTGGTGTGCGAGTTTTTCTCGCACCCATAGACTTGCATTGGCGTATTACGGGCGTAATACGCTGCAAATCGCAGCATGCTATGATTTCACTCGCACGTATAGTACGGCCGAGACAAAATCGGCTGCTGGGAGCTGCCTCATAGAATAACATTGGTCTGAGTGCAATGCAATTTTTTCTCGCATAGCACTCGTCCGTATTTCTCGCTAGTGTGACTCCGGCCTAATACTTAAAATGACTAATTCTGTTTAATTGCATAAGGTTTAACAGGTTCCCATCTTTTTCAGTACCTTACAAAGAGACTTCCTAGGACTTAAAAATTAAAGTGAACCTGTCAGCAGGATTGTGCCCAGTAACCTACAGACAGTGTCAGGTCGGTGCCGTTATACTGATCACAATGATACCTGGTGATGAAATCCGTCTTGTGGTTGTTTTTTAATCTCTATTTTCAGTTGTGAGTTGCATGCTGCAGAATAATCACATCTATAATGTGTATTTAATTATTTTCTTTGATGTTATCCATAAATTCATAAAAAAAGTTTGAAAATGGCGCCGGTTGCGCCTGCTGTCGGCGATCCAATAGATACTACTGTGCAGGCGCCGGCTGCGCCATCTTGCTAGAGATAGAAAATAAAAATAGCCTACTCCAAGATGGCACCGCTAGTGAGTAGTGCGGGTAACAGAGGTTAATCCCCACATCACCCACATCAGACACTGATTGACATGCTACCAATGTCTATAGTACGACAGCATGATGGAGGGACAGAGACCCTGATTCCAGCGCTGTATCACTTACTGGGCTGCTTGTTGCAGTTTTGATAAAATCCCTTTTTGTATGCTGGAGATCTACCAGTTCTCTGAGTACCGAGCTGTGTATAACCCCGCCAACACCACTGATTAACCACTTACTGTGTGCACTGTGCATAGGCAGAAAGCTGTCAATCAGTGGTTGGTGGCTGAGTTACACAGAGCTCATGGATTTGGGGGACTATATTGCAGCAGATTTACTAGTCCTCTAGGGATTTTATCAAAACTATAGCAAGCAGCCTACTAAGTGACACATGGTAGAAATCGGGATCTCAGCCCCCACATCATGCTGCTCTCTGATTATATGGCAAAAATCTGGAGCTAGATTCCCTTTAATTAGTTCATCATTGAGATTGGTCACATCAGTACAGAGAACTGCAAGTCAATGTAATATATTGGCGGGTCACTCTGTACATCCCAGGATATATAAGTACACCTTATACGATTTTTGATGATGAACTTCTTATTTACATTATGCACATCAGAGGATAACATTTCTATGTAGCGCTTAAAATCAATGTCCCCCCAGTCACTGAAGGGGGTCTCCACTGTGAACCTCCCTCTGAATGAGGCCGGGGTTTTTTAGGGCTGTAGGTGTCTCTGTAGCACAGGGATGAGCATTTATCTGAATGGCCGCCATGTTAGCTGTCGCCGCTTCAGGTGAGGGCCAGGCTATCCGCGTCTCCTTTGGGTAAAATTAGCAGAGCATGGTCTCCAGTAATGAGACCACCCCTATAAAATCACAATGCTCCATGATTAACCCAAGAAAAGAACAAAATGCATCCCCCCACGGCTCTCTGCATATCGCCATCCCACCGTCACCCTGCGCCCCCTATGCCGCTGCTTTAGGAAAGTCCTTTTCCCGCACTATTAATATCCTATCCTGAAATCCATAAATTATGGATTTATGGTAATATTTTTGGGAAGGGGTGGAGGTGTCAAGCAGCACTGGGTCTATCCCCATTCAGAAGGTTTCCATGGCAACTAGCCATGCCTCATTCACACGGTTTCCACGACTACCTTTCCGTCTTGTTACCTTGGTGACAAACCACCGTTCATTGATACCATCTTGCTGGGAACAGAGCGCTCCCTCTCCCATCCTCCAATCTTCGCAGCAGGCGGAGGACAGAGGCGGGTGGAGACATGCAGGTTTTATGAATGACTTCGGATGTCAGACAGATACCCCAAAGAGGTGTCTGCGGCTTCCTCACACTCGTCTTATTTAAAGGGGGAGACGCACATTTATTGTCCGTGCAGTCAGGAAGGATGAACCTCCCATCTAGGGCTCAAAATACGCTCCGATGGCAAAATATATGGATGTAAGACGCTGAACGATCCACACTTATTCTACAGGAAACCATGTCCACCAAAATAGGTCATTTACAAAAGAAATAATCCTGCTTTTTGTTAAAATACATCAATTTTAAGACACATTTTTGCAAAATAACCATTGTTGTCTATGAGAGATAATAGATGGAAATTTATCCATGATTTGGAATTGTTTAGTTTTGCAGATTACTGCTCAATTAATGTCATTTTAAGACAAATATTTTTGAAAAATTTGGAAAAAAATTTAATTTTGTGTTTACAGAATGCATGTCTGCCATATACAATGTTCAGTTGTTACATGCTGAGCCATATTAAAGGGATATTTCCACCAGGCAAGATAACCAGGAGGTGGACCGCCACCAATCCTCAGGAGGGGGACAGCCTTGTTAGAAAGCTTCCTCCATTCACTGTCTATCACACTGCTGGAGATACTATTACCCCACAGATATGGGGTTAATCTTCAGGTAAGTAGCATTCTGAAGCTGTGTGGTTGCCTCAGTAGTAACCCGGCTGCTAATAACCTACAGATGAACCCCATATCTGCAGGGTATTTCTGTTTTTTTCAGAAGAAGCCTTCCCTTTAAGGGCCCTTTCACACTACGTTCTTCCCTACATAGTAGACTACGACTGGGTGTCCGTCTCTAGTAGATGTATGTACCCGAAAATGATGTACAACAGAGCACACGGTGACTCCGTCTGCTCCATTATAATCAATGGCCCTATCAGTGAATACGTCCCAATCCTGTTTTGAGGGGGTTCAAACATAAGCCTTAACAGGATCACAGAATATGGGGAAGAACTCAGTTTGAAAGGGCCCTAACCCATTTTGCAATCAGCATCATTTTTGCAAATGTGTTTAATTAACAATTTTGCATCATTTGGTTTTTAACCCCTTCACCCCTGAGTCTGTTTTCACCTTCATGACCAGGCCAAATTTTACAGACATTTTTATTTTTTTTCTGACCACTGTCACTTTATGTGGTATTATAGCTCTGGAACGCTTCAATAGATCCCACAGATTTTTTGGATTGCTTTTTCATGACATATTGTACTTCATGATAGTGGTAAAATTTCTTCATTATGACTTGATTTGCTATGCCAAATTGAGAAAATTTTGCAATTTCCAACGTTTTAATTTTTAAGCCCTTAAATAGAGTGTTATGTCACACAAAAGAACTAATAAATAACATTTCCCACATGTCTACTTTACATCAGAACAATTTTTGAACCATATTTGTTTGTTAGGAAGGTATAAGGGTTAAAATTTGACCAGCGATTTCTCATTTTTACAACAAAATTTACAAAACTATTTTTTAGGGACCACATCACAGTTGAAGTGACTTTGAGTAGCCTATATGACAGAAAATACCCAAAAGTGACACCATTCTAAAACTGCACCCCTCAAGGTGCTCAAAACCACATTCAAGAAGTTCAGATGCTACACAGGAATTGAAGCAATGTGGAATGAAAAAATGAACATTTAACTTTTTTCACAAAATTGTTACCTTAGACCCAATTTTTTATTTTCACAAGGGTCTCAGGAGAAAAAGGACTACAAAATTCGTTGTGCAATTTCTCCTGGGTATGCCAATACCAAATATGTGTAGGAAAACTACTGTTTGAGTGTACAGCAGGGCTCGGAAGTGAAGGAGTGCCATTTGACTTTTTGAATGCAAAATTTGCTATAATCATTCGTGGACGCCATGTTGCATTTGGAGAGCCCCTGATGTGCCTAAACAGTGGAAACCCCCACAAGTGACCCCATTTTAGAAACTAGACCCCTCAAGGAACATATCTAGATGTGTGTTGAGAACCTTGAAGACCAAGGTGCATCACAGAAGTTTATAATGTTAAACTGTGAAATAAAAAAAAATCACATTTTTCCAGCAAAAATGTTCTTTTAGCCCCAATTTTTTTATTTTCATAAGGGTAACAGGAGATAATGCACTGTACAATTTGCTGTGCAATTTCTCCTGAGTATGAAAATACCCCATATGTGGAGGAAAACTACTGTTTGGGTGCACAGCAGGGCTAGGAAGTGAAGGATCGCCATTTAATTTTTTAATGCAAAATTTGCTGGAATCATTAGCGGAAGCCATGTCGTGGTTGGAGAGCCACTGATGTGCTTAAACAGTAGAAATCCCCCACAAGTAACCCCATTTTGGAAACTAGACCCCTCAAGGAACTTACCTAGATGTCTGTTGAGCACCACGGTGCTTCACAGAAGATTATAACGTTAAGTTGGACAAAAAAAAAAAAAATCTCCCACAAAAATGTTCTTTTAGCCTCATTTTTTTTTCATTTCTCAAGGGTAACAGTAGTAAACTGACCCCAAAATTTGTTGTGCAATTTCTACTGAGCATTCAGATGCCCCATATGTGGGGGAAAACTACTGTTTGGGCGCATGGCAGTGCTCAGAAAGGAAGGTGCGACGTTTTGGAAAGCATTTTGATGGAATGGTCTGCAGGTGTCATGTCACTTTTGGAAAGCCCCTGATGTTCCAAAACAGTGGAAACCCCCTATAAGTGACTCCATTTTACAAACTACACGTCTTAATTTATTCATCTAAGGGTGCAGTGATTTATGTGGACACCACAGGTGGGTCACAGAATTTTATACCATTGGGCTATGAAGAAAAAAATAATTACGGTACATTTTTACCACCAAAATTTTAAGATAATTTGAGATAACGCTGAACAGAGGCCAGACTGAGTTCAGAGGGTCCTTCTTTTCATAAGTGCACAAAACTGTGGCGGACCGTGCTTTTATGCACGTCTCAAGAGACAGACACAGCTGGATCGCAGGAAAGACGGCATCTACAGTTCCTACATCTGCCTCATTAAAGGGAATCCTCTGCTGGGGGTTCTGTCGGAATCATGTTTTTCAGAGATTTACATGGAAACCTCAGTGTAAGCTTTCAGTTTAGAGCGTATGATAAATGTCCGCCGAGCTTTACTGCGATCTTTGGGAGGCAGAATGAACAAATCAATAGCAGGTGAAGAATTGGTTTTATTTACTTTTTACGCCGTTCCTCATGCGGTATAAGTGATTAGACAACATTATTCTTACAGCGATACCAGATTTATATCGGTAGTTTCTTTGGCTGCTGTCACACACTAATAGGCGTTATTTTATTGCAAAAATTTGGTATCCTCATATTTATATTGCTTTAATTTTTTCATATTTTGGCTGACAGAGTCATGTGAGGGCTTATTTTTTTGGGACAGGTTAACGTTTTTATTGGTACCATTTTCGGGAACATTTTTTATCGATTTCTATTCTGATTTTTGGGAGGCAGAATGAACAAAAACCATCAATTCAGGAATTATTTTTTGCTTTCTTTTTATGCCGTTCTGTGTGCAGTAACATAAAGGCAGCTTTATTTGTCGGATCAGTATGATTACAGCGATACCACATTTATATAATTTTTTATATTTTGGTGCTTTTACAGAATAAAAACTATTTTGTAGAAAAAATAATTATTTTTTCATCACTTTTTTCTGAGAGCTATGACTTTTTTATTTTTCTACTGACTGAGCTCTATGTTGTTTTTTTTTTTTTTCGGAACTAGATGAGGTTTTTATACATACCATTTTTAATTACATTCATCTTTATGATTCCATTTTATTCCACTTGTTGTTCGGCAGTATGATGATAAAGCATAGTTTATGTATTGTATTTTGGTTTTCACTGAAGGGTTAATTAGTGGGACAGTTTGATAGGTCGGGTCGTTACAGACACGGAGATACCAAATACGTTTACTTTTTTTTGTTTTTAGATAAATAAATGTATTTATTGGATTAATCATTTTTCACTTCTTTTGTTCTTTATTTTGTGAGTTCTTAAAAATATTTTTATACTATTTTTTTCAACTTTTTTACATTGTCCCAGGATGGGACATCAACTTTCCCTGCCCCTATCGCTGATCTAATACTCTTCAATGCTTTTGCATTGCAGGGTATTAGATCTATGCATCGCAGGCAAGGAGGAGAAGTGTCAGCTCGTTCTCTGAGCAGGAACTAACAGGCCACCATCTCTGAATGACCCGCATGGCCATCTTTCGGCCTGATGTCACCATGGAGACCATCGGCACAAAGCGATCGCAATCGCATTGTGCCGATGGGAGCACAGAGGTAGCTCCCTCCTTCTGCGATGCCCATCGATGTCACTGTCACTATTGACAGTGGTATGAGAGGAGTTAAACGCCTGCAATCAGTGCTAGCATCAATCGTGGGTATTGTTGCAGAGTGTCAGCTCTCATATAGAGCTGACACTCGCATTTGATCGAGGTAGCGCTCAGTGTGAGCCCACGCGATCGTGAAGCAGTATATGTATGACGATTTGTGGGAACGCAGCTCCCGCAGCACCGTACATATGCTGCACATGTCGGGAAGAGGTTAGCGGCTCTTCATTTCCCTGAACATTCAATTTTGATGTGGTCTGTGGTCATAAAGCAGCTACAGTGGCTTGCAAAAGTATTCACTTCTTGACATTTTTCGTGGTTTGCCACCTCACAACTTGAAATATCACTAGTTTTTTTTGAGTGTTTGCATCAGTTCATATAAAGAGCATGCCTACAACTGTGAATATTTGTTTTTCTTTTTATTGAGAAGCAAACAACAAATAGAGGACAAAATAATAGAAAACTTGGGGTGTGTACTTTGTAGAGCCTCCTTTTGCGGCAATTACAGCTGCAAGTCTCTGAGCTTTCCACATCTTGCCACTGGGATTTTTGTCCTTTCCTCAAGGCAGCACTGGTCCAGCTCAGTCAAGTTAGATGGTTTCCTCTGGTGAACAGCAATCTTCAAGTCTAGGACACTCCAAACATTTACACGTTTCCCCAAAGCGCTCGAGTGTTACTTCAGCAGTATGCTTTAGGTCATTGTCTTGTTGGAAGGTGAACCTCCATCCCAGTCTCAAATCACAGACAGACTGAAACAGGTTTTTCTCAAGAATCTGTATTTCGCACCATCCATCTTCCCCTTAACTTAGACCATTTTCCCTATCCCTGCTGCCGAAAAACATCCCTACAACATGATACTGCCACCATGCTTCACTGTGGGGATGGTGTTCTTGGGGTGATGATCTGTTGGTTTGGCACCAGACATAGCATTTACCTTAGTGGCCAAAAAGTTCAATATTGGCCTTATCTTACCACAGCACCTTCCTCCATTCCCTTGGGAAGTCTCCCACGTTTTTTTTTTTCAAGCTCAGAACGATCTTTACAATTTTTGGTGTAAATTAAAGCTTTTTTCTGTTCACTCTTCCATAAAAGCCACCTCTATGGAGTGTACGGTTTATTGTTGTCATATGGACAGATACTCCAGTCTCTGCTTGGGAACTCTGCAGCTCATTCAGTGTTACCTTTGGTCTCTGTGCGGCCTCTCTGATTAATGTCCTCCTTGTTCGGGCTGAGAGTTTTGGTGGGCGGCCCTCTCTTGGCAGGTTTGTTATGGTACCATTTTTTTTCCATTTGATAAGAATGGATTTGATGGTGCTTCGGGGGATCATCAAAGATTGGGATATTGTTTTATAACCCAACCCTGACTTGTACTTCTCAACGTTTGTCCCTGACTTGTTCGGAGATCTCCTTGGTCTTCATGGTATTTGCTTAGTGGTGCCTCTTGTTAATGGCGGTGTTTGGTTAGTGGTGCCATGGTGGTGTTTGGTTAGTAGTGCCTCTTGTTAATGGTGGTGTTTGGTTAGTGGTGCTTCTAGTTAATGGTGGTGTTTGGTTAGTGGAGCCTCTTGTTAATAGTGTTTGGTTAGTGATGCCTCTTGTTAATAGTGTTTGGTTAGTGGTGCCTCTTGTTAATGGTGTTGCAGCCTCTGTGGCCTTTAAGAAAAGGTAAAGTGTATATACTGACAGATACGTGACACTTAGATTGTACACAGGGGGACATCCTGTCACTAAGCATGTGACTTATGAAGGGAATTGCTTGCACCAGAAATTTTTAAACGCTTCATAGCAAAAGGTGTGAATACATATGCACATGACAATTTTTAGTTATTTGATCCCATAGATATAATGTATGCCTATATTTTTCTAACTTCACTTCAACAACTTAGACTATTTAGTGCTGATGCATCACACACAAATCGAATTACAAAAATGTTTAAACACAGGTTGTAATGTAACAAAATAGGTAAAAATCCAAAGAGGTGAATACTTTAGCAAAACACTGCAAACGGGGCTTCGAAAAAGGCACTTGAGAGTTACAAACGTCCTCCTCCTAATCGTACTGACCTAAACAATCCCGTTCACTCGCCATTTTTACTGCACAACGAGCGCCTTAAAAACAAATCCTGAAAAACTATTTTTTTAATCCCAGTTGGAATTTTTTTCAGTACTGTGGTAAAATGAATGGCGACATCCAAACCACAACTTGTCCTGGAAAAAAACAAAGCTGCAAAAAGGGTTAAGCCTTACGTGATGGCCATTTAATGTAGAGGATTGTCTGAGTAACAGAGGACAGATAGAGGACAACACAAATATGAGATTTGTGTCACCTCACATGCTTGATATATTCTTAGGATCAATGTGAGGGTCTGAGGACCAGAAAGGGGGGCCCTGCGTTACCTGAAGCCATGTGCACGTAAGTGATCGGATGGGCACACCTTTCCCCATTACACTTTTGGGGTATATATTGAGAAGAGGCCATAATTGATGTGTACAAAGTCCAAAATGTAAAAAAAAATCCTCTCCCTTTTCTTTTATTATGTAAGTGATAATTATCTTGTAATAAAGTTGTTATAATTTTTTACATTTTGGACTTTGTAGTCCTTGTCCCTTGAAGGTATATAGTCATAGTGGAGTGTCCGTTTTTTTCAGTCCATTACTATGTAAAATGACATTATTTTGTGTCACCATATTGTTTGCAGTTTGGATGATATTGATTGTAGTCATCATATTATACAGCACTGTGTACTTACAATTGCTCATATCGCCTTTCTACCCTTCTAATTCTTCTCTTTTCTCTCCTCTATGTAGAAGCAGGAAGTCTCTTGTCCCTGCATTTACCACTCCCTTCTTGAACTCCTGACCCAGCTGCTCCCTCCTCCCCCCACCATAGACTTTTGCAGTGACTTGTGACTCATGCAGGGAAAATTGACCTCCTGTTACTACATAGAGCTTACAAAGACTCAGCTAGTCAGTTTTTAATCACATGATGTCATAGACCTAATGGAAAACATAAGAATTAACTGGGTAGAAAGGCAAAATGAGCAATTGTAAGTACACAGTGCTGTATAATATGGTGACTGCACTATATTAGGAGGATAAAAACTTTGATGGGAGGAGGAGGAGGGCTACTTTAAAGTCTATTTTATATGCCTTTGCCTGTGTTCACCATTATGGCAGAAATTGAAGTTGCCAGATGTTTTTGCCTGATGTATTATTTGCGACTTTTTTGAAAAGTCACTAGATTTTTGCATAAATTTCTTTCTAATCTTTCTTCTTTACTGTGCGAGCAGTGAGACTATGGATTCTTTTCTGTGCAAGCAGTGAGACTATGGATTCTTTAATGTACGAACAGTGATACTATGGATTCTTTACTGTGCGAGCAGTGAGACTATGGATTCTTTACTGTGTGGACAGTGAGACATGGATTCTTTACTGTAAGAGCAGTGATACTATGGATTCTTTACTGCGCGAGCAGTGAGATTATGGATTCCTTATTGTGTGAGCAGTGAGACTATGGATTCTTTACTGTGTGAACAGAGAGACTATGGATTCTTTACTGTAAGAACAGAGAGACTATGGATTCTTTACTGTAAGAGCAGTGAGACTATGGATTCCTTACTGTAAGAGCAGTGAGACTATGGATTCTTTACTGTAAGAGCAGTGAGACTATGGATTCTTTACTGTGTGAACAGTGAGACTATGGATTCTTTACTGTAAGAACAGTGAGACTATGGATTCTTTACCGTAAGAGCAGTGAGACTATGGATTCTTTACTGTAAGAGCAGTGAGACTATGGACTCCTTACTGTAAGAGCAGTGAGACTATGGATTTTTTACTGTGTGAACAGTGAGACTATGGATTCTTTACCGTAAGAGCAGTGAGACTATGGATTCCTTACTGTAAGAGCAGTGAGACTATGGATTCCTTACTGTAAGAGCAGTGAGACTATGGATTCTTTACTGGGCGAGCAATGAGGATTTTGATTCTTTACCATAAGAGCAGTGAGATTTTGGACCTTTCTGTCACATGATGTTGTATTGCTTGCTTCACTAAAAGTACAAGGAGGCCTGGATGTCTTTCTTAAAGGGAATCTGTCACCCCATTTTTGTGATGTCAGATAAAGATATCACTGAATTGTGCATCCCATACGTAATCTATAGGTACCTATCATATCTCATCTCCTGACACCCCAGTTTTCATGTAAAAATACCTTTTTAAAGTTAGTTTTCAGTATGCAAATACTTGCGGTCCGGTCCGATGGGCGGCGTTTATTCTCATTCCCCTACCGCCTCCATTCTTGCCCTATGCACTTCTTTTCTTCTTGTCAGTGCGTTCACGTACGGTTTCCGCGCTTTCGCTTTCAAAATGCCCCTCGCGCGTGCACAGTGTGCTTTGCCCAGCAGTGGGCAAAGCATAAAAATCAGTACTGCGCATGGGCCAGTGGATGACTTCCGGGCATAGAAAGGGATGCAAAATACTGGCGCATGCGCAAAACTGATTTTCTACTTTGCCCACTGTTGGGCAAAGCACACTGTGCATGCGCGAGGGCACTTTTGAACGCGCAAGCGCGGCAACAGTACGCTGTCTGTGATATTCACAGACGAAGATACGTCCAGCAACCCGAGGGGCGGGGGGGAGAATCGGAATAAACGCCGCCCATCGGACCGGACTGCATGTATTTCCATACTGAAAAACGAACTTTACAAAGGTATTTTGACATGAAAACTGGGGTGTCAGGAGATATGATAGGTACCTACAGATTACTTATGGGACGCACAATTCAGTGATTTCTTTATCTGATATCGCAAAAATGGGGTGACAGATTCCTTTTACACAAATAGTATTACAGATTATGGGCACTAGATTCTGTGATGGGATGTTAATCCAGGGAACTAGTCTGATCGCTGTATGTGGAGTCAGAAAGGTGCAGCTCGCATCTGTTCATTGGGGTTTTGCCTTCTTATTGATAATTGATGGACTTGGGTTTTCTGTCAACCAAAAATGCACTCCATTCCCCTACCCTAGAGCAATTTTATGTCTGTCAGAAATTTTTTAATACTTTTTACAGCATTTTGTAAAACAAGCGACTAAGAAGTCGCCAAAAAGGTTCAAGACAAAAATAAAGACCGATTTTTACGTTGCACAAAATTCATTAACCATGTGCGGCATTTCGTAGAATTTGGGAAAAATAAACAGCAACAAATACCACAAAACAAAAATGGAAAATGACTTAAAAAAAACCCCACAAAATGATGATTTGGGGCCATAGTGTTCACAGCTAGAGATTCAGCTATTGCCACCATTAGGTGGCGCTAGCTACATACTACCTTATTCCTGGGTTATTCCATACACTGTTTGCAATAAGCTACTGAGCTCCCTCTAGTGGTGGCTACAGGCAGACAAAATGTTATTATTTAATACATATTTTTTTTAGAGATTTGGAGTTCTACATCATAAAAAGCCTAAATGGAGACCAGCTACCCAGCACCCTTTATATTTAACTGTTTTCTCAGATTAGCTCGCCACGCTGTCTCTGCTATGCCATCCCTCCTGATCCTACTCTCAACCATTGCTAGATTTTGAATTACATAACTTAATTAAAAAGAAAAATTAAGACAGACCAGATTTTATGGAGTATGACATTTTGCCTACAACCTTTTCGCCATTTTTATCGCTCCATGATTTATATAGCATTGTCACCGCTCCCCCAGCCCGAGTTATTAGGCATGAAAAGCCAGTGGCAGGTTTGATAAGACTGGATTGAGTTCATCATCAGCCAATACAATAAGAAAAGTCCAGTCTGGCAGCTGTAGGGGAAGAGATAGGATGTATTCCCAGGTGCACCGACTTCCCAGAATGCCACAGCCGGGACAAGACAATGAGGACAGTTATTTAAAGCCTGAACTAGTTACAGTGCTGCAGAAATGTACAGAGATCCACTAATGTGGGGAGAAAGAGTAAGAGGAGCGCTGGCCGAGCTCCAGAATAACCTACAAGATGTCAGAGGACACAGGATCCATGAAAGTAGGAACCGGGGGTCGCTGCACTCCCCCAATGTCAGGGGCACAATCCCCACATGTCACTACTGGTCATTTACCAGGGTGGGTTGTGGATATCTATGAAATAAGAGTTTAGTAATTGGGATCATTCAGGAAACTCCACATATCTGAGTCCTGATGTCTGTCCTGTACTCATCCTCCTAATACACAGACATCAGGGCACACAGACCTCTCCTCCTAATACACAGACATCAGAACACACAGACCTCTCCTCCTAATACACAGACATCAGGACACACAGACCTCTCCTCCTAATACACAGACATCAGGACGCACAGACCTCTCCTAATACACAGATGTCAGGACACACAGACCTCTCCTCCTAATTCACAGACATCAGGACATACAGACCTCTCCTCGTCCTAATACAAAGACATCAGGACACACAGACCTCTCCTCCTGCTAATACACAGACATTAGGATACACAGACCTCTCCTCCTAATACACAGACATCAGGACACACAGACCTCTCCTCCTCCTAATACACAGTCATCAGGATACACAGACCTCTCCTCCTGCTAATACACAGACATCAGGATACACAGACCTCTCCTCCTGCTAATACACAGACAATAGGATACACAGACCTCTCCTCCTAATACACAGACATCAGGACACACAGACCTCTCCTCCTCCTAATACACAGTCATCAGGATACACAGACCTCTCCTCCTCCTAATACACAGTCATCAGGATACACAGACCTCTCCTCCTCCTAATACACAGACATCAGGACACACAGACCTCTCTCCTCCTAATACACAGACATCAGGATACACAGACCTCTCCTCCTAATACACAGACATCAGGACACACAGCCCTCTCCTCCTCCTAATACACAGTCATCAGGATACACAGACCTCTCCTCCTGCTAATACACAGACAATAGGATACACAGACCTCTCCTCCTAATACACAGACATCAGGACACACAGACCTCTCCTCCTCCTAATACACAGACATTAGGATACACAGACCTCTCCTCCTAATACACAGACATCAGGACACACAGACCTCTCCTCCTCCTAATACACAGTCATCAGGATACACAGACCTCTCCTCCTGCTAATACACAGACAATAGGATACACAGACCTCTCCTCCTAATACACAGACATCAGGACACACAGACCTCTCCTCCTCCTAATACACAGTCATCAGGATACACAGACCTCTCCTCCTCCTAATACACAGTCATCAGGATACACAGACCTCTCCTCCTCCTAATACACAGACATCAGGACACACAGACCTCTCCTCCTCCTAATACACAGACATCAGGATTCAGGACACACAGACCTCTCCTCCTCCTAATACACAGACATCAGGACACACAGACCTCTCCTCCTAATACACAGACATCAGTACACACAGACCTCTCCTCCTCCTAATACACAGACATCAGGACACACAGACCTCTCCTCCTAATACACAGACACCAGGACACACAGACCTCTTCTCCTAATACACAGACATCAGGACGCACAGACCTCTCCTCCTCCTCCTAATACACAGACATCAGGACACACAGACCTCTCCTCCTCCTAATACACACACCTCTCCTCCTGCTAATACACAGACATCAGGACACACAGACCTCTCCTCCTCCTAATACACAGACATCAGGATACAGAGACCTCTCCTCCTCCTAATACACAGACATCAGGACACACAGACCTCTCCTCTCCTAATACACAGACATCAGGACACACAGACCTCTCCTCCTAATACACAGACATCAGGACACACAGACCTCTCCTCCTAATACATAGACACCAGGACACACAGACCTCTCCTCCTAATACACAGACATCAAGACACACAGACCTCTCCTCCTAATACACAGACACCAGGACACACAGACCTCTCCTAATACACAGATGTCAGGACACACAGACCTCTCCTCCTAATTCACAGACATCAGGACACACAGACCTCTCCTCCTCCTAATACACAGACATCAGGACACACAGACCTCTCCTCCTGCTAATACACAGACAATAGGATACACAGACCTCTCCTCCTAATACACAGACATCAGGACACACAGAGCTCTCCTCCTTCTATTACAGACATCAGGACACACAGACCTCTCCTCCTCCTAATACACAGTCATCAGGATACACAGACCTCTCCTCCTCCTAATACAAAGTCATCAGGATACACAGACCTCTCCTCCTCCTAATACACAGACATCAGGACACACAGACCTCTCCTCCTCCTAATACACAGACATCAGGATTCAGGACACACAGACCTCTCCTCCTCCTAATACACAGACATCAGGACACAGACCTCTCCTCCTAATACACAGACATCAGTACACACAGACCTCTCCTCCTCCTAATACACAGACATCAGGACACACAGACCTCTCCTCCTAATACACAGACACCAGGACACACAGACCTCTCCTCCTAATACACAGACATCAGGACGCACAGACCTCTCCTCCTCCTCCTAATACACAGACATCAGGACACACAGACCTCTCTCCTCCTAATACACAGATGTCAGGACACACAGACCTCTCCTCCTAATTCACAGACATCAGGACACACAGACCTCTCCTCCTCCTAATACACAGACATCAGGATACACAGACCTCTCCTCCTCCTAATACACAGACATCAGGACACACAGACCTCTCCTCCTCCTAATACACAGACATCAGGACACACAGACCTCTCCTCCTAATACACAGACATCAGGACACACAGACCTCTCCTCCTAATACACAGACACCAGGACACACAGACCTCTCCTCCTAATACACAGACATCAGGACACACAGACCTCTCCTCCTAATACACAGACACCAGGACACACAGACCTCTCCTAATACACAGATGTCAGGACACACAGACCTCTCCTCCTAATTCACAGACATCAGGACACACAGACCTCTCCTCTCCTAATACACAGACATCAGGACACACAGACCTCTCCTCTGCTAATACACAGACATTAGGATACACAGACCTCTCCTCCTAATACAGAGACATCAGGACACACAGAGCTCTCCTCCTATTACAGACATCAGGACACACAGACCTCTCCTCCTAATACAGAGACATCAGGACACACAGAGCTCTCCTCCTTCTATTACAGACATCAGGACACACAGACCTCTCCTCCTAATACAGAGACATCAGGACACACAGAGCTCTCCTCCTTCTATTACAGACATCAGGACACACAGACCTCTCCTCCTAATACAGAGACATCAGGACACACAGACCTCTCCTCCTAATACAGAGACATCAGGACACACACAGCTCTCCTCCTTCTATTACAGACATCAGGACACACAGACCTCTCCTCCTCCTAATACACAGTCATCAGGATACACAGACCTCTCCTCCTAATACACAGACATCAGGACACACAGACCTCTCCTCCTCCTAATACACAGACATCAGGACACACAGACCTCTCCTCCTCCTAATACACAGACATCAGGACACACAGACCTCTCCTCCTAATACACAGACATCAGTACACACAGACCTTCTCCTCCTCCTAATACACAGACATCAGGACACACAGACCTCTCCTCCTCCTAATACACAGACCTGTCCTTATACATGAGTCATTGATACTTTTTTCCATTAGACTTCTATCACACTGGATTTGTAAATCTGCCATTATACGTTTTCTTGAGAGGAAACTTACCCAGTGAGAACAACCACAAAGTCCATCATGTTCCAGCCGTTGCGTAGATAGGATCCTTTATGAAATGCAAATCCCAATGCAATGATCTTAATTCCCGTTTCAAAGCAGAATATCCCAATGAAGTACGGTTCTGTGTCGTCCTGGGAAGAGAGCAGCATGGTGTGATTACATCCGCAGATATGATGCTGGTCTCTCATCACTAACAAACTTGGGCTAGGACTTCTGAAACATTGAGACCCTCCATGTAAAATTGGAAAAATTCTTTTTTATCACATTTCACCGTATCAACGTTTCATCAATATTCAAACAGAAGATAATGATAAAGTTGATGGAACTAAACAAAAACGGTAGAAATAATAACTTTTTCATAAAAATTAACTAGAGAGAGCATCTTTGGGTATCTCATCTAATTAGATTGCACTACATAGGTTGCTGACAATTTTTATTTTAAACCCATTTAATTGGGGCAAAAAAATCATTTTTGCAATATGGTTTCATAAAAAATGTTGCTTTGTTTGCTTTCTACAGCCTCTGTGTTACACTGTCTATTGCTGGTGACAGAATGAGTTAACTGAGAATCAGTCAGTCAGCCCACTATGATGGTGTGATGGGGGGGAGTTTGTAACTCTCTTATCTGTCTCTTTCTGAGCTCCTTTTAGCTGATTTATCACCGCAGACCACATCAACGTTGAATGTCTGGGAAACAAAAGACTCTGGAAAAGGCAAAATTTTTAATGAAACTCAATTGCAAAAGTGATGTTAAGGCCCACATATAAGCATTTATGTAAAAATAAAAAATTGTCCCCAAAAGGTTCTCACTGTTTGAACCAAAACATCACCACCACCACGATGGACTAATTCTTGTTGGTGTGCTGCCTCCATTTATTATCTATATGTTGGAAGGACTGGCTTGGCCCCCTCCGTCCTTTTAGCTGTTTCTGCGTCATATTGTCTTGTTTTCTACATCTAATTACAGTTTGGCTGCATTTCTATATTTCTCATTTACATCATCGGCTGATTACTTCCTCTATATTTCGTAACAATGACAAATCCATTTTTCATTCTTATCTTTTAAGGACGCTCTAAATATCACTTTGTAGATGACTCAATATCACCCCTCCCCCACCTTCATAAAATGTAAATCTCTTACCAGGCGCTCGGACATCGGGGTCTTGTCTCCTTCTGGCAGATGCTGCTCCATTGCCAAAACAATGCAATTCGCTATAATAGTTGCTAAAATCATGTATTCAAAAGGAGTAAAGCTTGTAATTAAGGAAAAAATGGACTAAAGTGAGCACAGAACAGTCTGGTTACCCAGCGAGTGATCTATACCCAGGAGCTTGCACTCAGTATGGATACAAGGGGTTGTAATGTAGTGCCATGGAGATTAAGTACTGTATATATTAGATGCCCAGGTTATTCCAGCTATACAGACAGTATATAATTATATACAGAAGATGCCCGGGTTATACCAGCTATACATACTGTATATAATTTTATACAGAAAATACCCAGGTTATATCAGTTGTATACATATAATTATATACAATGGGTACGGAAAGTGTTCAGACCCCTTTAAATGTTTCACTCTGTTTCATTGCAGCCATTTGGTAAATTCAAAAAAGTTCATTTTTTTCTCATTAATGTACACTCTGCACCCCATCTTGACTGAAAAAAAACAGAAATGTTGAAATTTTTGCAAATGTAATAAAAAAGAAAAACTAAAATATATCATATCGTCATAAAGTATTCAGACCATTTGCTCAGACACTCATATTTAAGTCACATGCTGTTCATTTCCTTGTGATCCTCCTTGAGATGGTTCTACTCCTTCATTGGAGTCCAGCTGTGTTTAGTTAAACTGATAGGACTTGATTTGTAAAGGCGCACACCTGTCTATATAAGACCTCACATCTCACAGTGCATGTCACACCAAATGAGAATCATGAGGTCAAAGGAACTGGCCAAGGAGCTCAGAGACAGAATTGTGGCAAGGCACAGATCTGGCCAAGGTTACAAAAGAATGTCTGCAGTACTCAAGTTTCCTAAGAGCACAGTGGCCTCCATAATCCTTAAATGGAAGAAGTTTAGGACCACCAGAAGTCTTCCTAGACCTGGCAGTCCAGCCAAACTAAGCAATCGTAGGAGAAGAGCCTTGGTGAGAGGGGTAAAGAAGAGCCCCAAGATCACTGTGGCTGAGCTCCACAGATGCAGTAGGGAGATGGGAGAAAGTTCCACAAAGTCAACTATCACTGCAGCCCTCCACCAGTGGGGCCTTTACGGCAGAGTGGCCAGACGGAAGCCTCTCCTTAGTGCCAGCCATATGAAACCCCGCATAGAGTTTGCTTAAAAAAACACATGAAGGACTCCCAGATTATGAGAAATAAGATTCTCTGGCCTGATAAGATGAAGATAGAAGTTTTTGGTCATAATTCTAAGCGGTATGTGTGGAGAAAACCAGGCACTGCTCATCACCTGCCCAATACAATCCCAACAGTGAAACATGGTGGAGGCAGCATCATGCTATGGGGGTGTTTTTCAGCTGCAGGGACAGGACGACTGGTTACAATTGAAGTAAACATGAATGCGGCCAAGTACAGAGATATCCTGGATGAAAACCTCTTCCAGAGTGCTCTGGACCTCAGACTTGGCTGAAGGTTCACCTTCCAACAAGACAATAACCACAAGCACACAGCTAAAATAGCAAAGGAGTGGCTTCAGAACAACTCTGTGACCATTCTTGACTGGCGCAGCCAGAGCCCTGACCTAAACCCAATTGAGCATCTCTGGAGAGACCTGATAATGGCTGTCCACCAACGTTCACCATCCAACCTGACGGAACTGGAGAGGATCTGCAAGGAAGAATGGCAGAGGATCCACAAATCCAGGTGTGAAAAACTTGGGGCATCATTCCCAAGAAGACTCATGGCTGTACTAGCTCAAAAGGTGCTTCTACTTAATACTGAGCAAAGGGTGTGAATACTTATGACCACGTGATATTTCAGGTTTTTCTTTTTTAATAAATTTGCACGAATTTCTACATTTCTGTTTTTTTCAGTCAAGATGGGGTGCAGAGTGTACATTAATGAGAAAATTTTTTTACTTTTTTGCATTTACCAAATGGCTGCAATGAAACAGAGTGAAAAATTTAAAGGGGTCTGAATACTTTCCGAACCCACTGTACAGCAGATGTCCAGGTTATACCTGCTGTACATATATAATTATATATAGGAGATGCTCAGGTTATACCAGTTGTACATATATAATTATATACAGGAGATGCCCAGGTTATACCAGTTGTACATATTGTAGCCTTTCCGGGGGTTTTAGCTCTAGGATCGCTGTCTGGGTAGACAGAATGGCACGGAAACAGTTCATTCAGACAGCAGTTCTGGTGCAAAACTGGCCGCAACCAGCTTTATTAAAGTCCACAGCAAACAGATTAAAACAAAGCATAAACAGAAAACCTGGGCTTGTCTAGCCTCTAATTACACTTAGATAGATGGCCCTCTCTATCCGGGACCCAGACTCTACCAGTCTGTGCCCAAAACAACACATATCACATATGTTACCAGTATGGAGCTTCACAGATACTCCTCCTGTGTCTGAAGGCACCTTCCATGACCAGACTTGAGAGAGATCCACTCCTATTCAGTAGTCATTATGCTGGAGGTTCACAGAGACACTCCTGTGTCCGGGGTCCTTCCTGCACCCAGACTGAGACGGCTCCCCTCCTCTTCAGTAATCATCAGCATGGAGGTTCACAGAGACACTCCTGTGTCCGGGGTCCTTCCTGCACCCAGACTGAGACGGCTCCCCTCCTCTTCAGTAATCATCAGCATGCATGCTCACAGAGACTGCTTCCTTGTGCCAGGACACCTCTCTGTGTCCAGGCTGAAGACAGCTCTAACACTCTTGGAGCATTCTCACAGAGACTGCTTCCTTGTGCCAGGACACCTCTCTGTGTCCAGGCTGAAGACAGCTCTAACACTCTTGGAGACACCTTCTGTGCCTGGACCCCTTGTCCAGACTGAATGAGCTCTCAGATTGTGTTTGCAGACACCTACTTCTGGTCTCCTAATCAAGACCTGAGTAGTTTCAGGCCTGTGCTGCAAGTGTGTGCTGAATGTGAGGTGTAGTGACCTTTCTCTACCACTAGGTTTACAAAGCCACACATTTCCCTTATACCTAGGCGAAATGCACACCCCATTCAACACACATTCCTTCACTGTCTCACAATATATAATTATATACAGGAGATGCCCAGGTTATACCAGCTGTACATATCTAATAATAAAGAAGATGCCCAGGTTATACAACATTGTACCATATGAATGTGTAGCCCAGCTACGCAGGCACACATAAAAGTCCAGGAGAGTGCACTAGAAGGTAACGCAACGCTTGATATGCATTCACTGTCACTCACACTTTCAGACACGCCCATCTGAGATATAAGGGGAGTGACACGTGGCAGGGGTGATTTAGTCAGGAGGGAGAGTAGGAGAGAGGAGTGATTTCAGTCAGTTAGCTCCGGGAGGCTCAGGAGTGAGTCATCCCTTGGATAGTTTCCTGTCTGAGATAGTCAGATAGTTAGCTCCGGGAGGCTTAGGAGTGAGTCATCCCCTGGATAGTTATCTGCCTGAGATAAGATCAGTCTGAGTGGAGCTTAGTGTTCAGTGGAGTTCAGCCTGTTAGCTTCTGTCTCAAGGACAGAGCAGCCATTCAGTCTCGGTCCTGTGTGGACTTTGGAGGAAACTGAGAGCTGTGCAGCGAGCTCTGGATGAAGCTGACATTATTCCACAACTGCCACAAGTGCTTATGTTAAAAGCGGGAAGCAGGGCGAAGGGCACAGTGGAGAAGTTAGAGAAGTGCTACAGGTATTGGATTGCCTGCACTAAATTGCCGGACACCGGGGTCCGAAGTGTTGCTACTGTTTCAGGCATAGTAACAAGAAACCCGGAGGCATCTGGACTACAGGTCGCAGAGAGCAGCCCTCAGTGTCAATACGTAACCGGAGTCAGGTGGAACAGGGATTTTGAGTCAAGTGCACGACAAAAGTAAGGACCTAGTTTCATCACTTAGAAGGCTCCACCACAACGTTGGCCGGGCAGTACAGATATAGAGAAAGCTGGAGTTTCAGAGTTAACTTCGCTTCAGGCAAGTTGGACTCACCTACACATTGGAAGTTAAGGAGGCCTCTAACCTGCTCAGCTGTTACCGGAAAGTGCACTCTCCACCCCGACCAGCTCCCTGGGATCTGCTTGAACCATCATCAGTAAAAGGTATGAAAAGGAACTACCTTGTGTGTGACTGAATTCTTACACCCTGCATCTCCCACTGACTTCAGACCTTCACCTTGGAGACTTACTACAACTCCATAACATCCTGTAGTCCTTATGCAGGCGTACATCAAACCGCAGTGCGTCACGACACTAATAATCCCTGTAATCCCCATCGCACGACGCCAGGCACGCCGATCCACGCACATGACACTCATATGCCAAGCGCTCAGTACCCACCATAACATACCCCATGGATGCAATTAGTTCCTTATAGCAGCGCTTGGATACCAACATTACCAGTGGAAAACCGGGCAGGTTGGCGTCTCCTGCCCTCTACTGCTAAAGAAATCCGCCTCCTCTTCATCCTCTATCCGAAGAGGAGGAGACGCAAATCCCGCCTCCACGGAAAGGACCAGAATGTTCCTGTTGGATATCACAGTGGTACCTGGAGCGAGATGGCGGAAGGACAGGAGGATCTGAGCCGAGGACCGGATGAAGTCCTACCTGTGCCGGAGCTGTCCCCAGATAGGGACACCGACCCCGCCATGATGGAGCTGCGGAAGGAGAACGAGGAGCTGAGGAAGAAGCACCAGAGTCGTGCTGAACTGCAGGAGACGGAGAGACGCTGGCGCACCCAAACACAGCGGCTGCTGTGGGACGCCATGTTCTCTCCTACAAGCCAAGCGCCGTCTCCTGAATTCCTGAAATCGCTGCTGGAGAAGGCTGAGGGACGACCGGAGGCGACCACCGAAAGAGCTGTACCTGATCCCACCGATGGAGCGGCGGAGGAGAAGGAGGCTGAGGAGGCCCTGCCCGTTCCGGAGTGCCAGCCAGGCAAGGAGACCGCAGCAGATTACAGTCCCCTGGTAGGGACACCGGAGGAAACCCAGCCGTCTGTGATGGAGCAGCGACAGCAGCAGGTTAGTGCGTCCCCAACTGAGCCATTGTGCACACCTGCTTCCTGCTCTGCATCACACCAGCATTGTGCATCGGCATCGCCCCCTGCGTACACCTCCGTATCGCAATCAGCGACCTACTCTGCATCGCAATCGGCGACCCAATCTACATCGCAATCAGCAAAGTATCCCGCAACGCAACCTGCGACTCATTCTGTATCGCAACCGGATGCGACCACAGTTAAAGCGCAGCTGAAACCTGCATCTTTGGTGAAAAGTTCTTATTTGCCTGAGACACCCGTTGCGTCCCCGTTGGTTCGCACAAGGACTGTGGCCACGCAAACACTGATATCGGGCCATGACTTATTTGTTATGGGATCCAAAGGGCATCACGTCGTTCCAGCCCCAGGTGTGGAAGACGTAATTGAAAGTATTAAAAAGTGAAGACCGGTAAGACCCAGACGGGGGTTTACCGCATTCTAGTAACTGTAAAAAGTTTTGATAAAAGAAATAATTGCTGTTTTGCACTTTATTGCTATGTATAGTGTTTACATATTGAGTAGAATACCCGGCTGGGTACAAGGAAAGGAATTTTGAAAAGTTAAAGAATAAATGTTTACATAATGTGCATGGTATGCATAGTGTACCCTGGTTGGGTAAATACCGTTAGAATTATAATGTGAATATGAAAGTTATTGACATGTGAATACTTGAAGAATATATGTGATTTAACCTTTCATGGACTGAGAGGCTGAGGACTGTGCCAGCCCAAGAACTGATCTTTGTAAATAGTTGCGCTTCGGTGCATTATCTTGGTTTTACATGAAACCACTACTATTAACTACCTCAGAAGAAAAACCCGTATGGTGGGGCCCAGAGTGAGGTCTGCAATAAAGTCCTGCAGCCCACCCAGGACCCACGTGGGAGGTTTTTGGTGCGGGTCCTCCACAAGAATACTGCCTATACTGTGAATATTTAAAAAAAAATGTTTTGATACTTTTGTATTCTTCCTTGTACAAATTGTAACGTTTAAGAATCCTCACCTCCCGGATGGGATGAGTTTGAAATGTTATGTTATTGCAAACAAAATGTTTCTTTTTGTCTTTTACAGCCCGGAAGTGCTGTGTTTTACCAAGGGGGGATGTGTAGCCCAGCTACGCAGGCACACATAAAAGTCCAGGAGAGTGCACTAGAAGGTAACAGCAACGCTTGATATGCATTCACTGTCACTCACCCTTTCAGACACGCCCATCTGAGATATAAGGGGGAGTGACACGTGGCAGGGGTGATTTAGTCAGGAGGGAGAGTAGGAGAGAGGAGTGATTTCAGCCAGTTAGCTCCGGGAGGCTCAGGAGTGAGTCATCCCTTAGATAGTTTCCAGTCTGAGATAGTCAGATAGTTAGCTCCGGGAGGCTTAGGAGTGAGTCATCCCCTGGATAGTTATCTGCCTGAGATAAGATCAGTCTGAGTGGAGCTTAGTGTTCAGTGGAGTTCAGCCTGTTAGCTTCTGTCTCAAGGACAGAGCAGCCATTCAGTCTCGGTCCTGTGTGGACTTTGGAGGAAACTGAGAGCTGTGCAGCGAGCTCTGGATGAAGCTGACATTATTCCACAACTGCCACAAGTGCTTATGTTAAAAGCGGGAAGCAGGGCGAAGGGCACAGTGGAGAAGTTAGAGAAGTGCTACAGGTATTGGATTGCCTGCACTAAATTGCCGGACACCGGGGTCCGAAGTGTTGCTACTGTTTCAGGCATAGTAACAAGAAACCCGGAGGCATCTGGACTACAGGTCGCAGAGAGCAGCCCTCAGTGTCAATACGTAACCGGAGTCAGGTGGAACAGGGATTTTGAGTCAAGTGCACGACAAAAGTAAGGACCTAGTTTCATCACTTAGAAGGCTCCACCACAACGTTGGCCGGGCAGTACAGCTATAGAGAAAGCTGGAGTTTCAGAGTTAACTTCGCTTCAGGCAAGTTGGACTCACCTCACATTGGAAGTTAAGGAGGCCTCTAACCTGCTCAGCTGTTACCGGAAAGTGCACTCTCCACCCCGACCAGCTCCCTGGGATCTGCTTGAACCATCATCAGTAAAAGGTATGAAAAGGAACTACCTTGTGTGTGACTGAATTCTTACTACCCCTGCATCATCACCACCATAGACTTCCAGGGACACGTCTCACCTGTGGGAGACTTACTACCAAGCTGCCCCATAACATCCCCTGTGAAGACCCTTACAGCAGCGCTGGTTCAATTAACCAGATACCACAGGTGGCGTCACAAACTATCCTAATAATCCCCTGTAAATATCCCCCATTGCACGACCGCCAGGGCCACGGACCGAGCCACCGCTACCAGTGACAACTCCCATAGATGCCCATGGGCTCGGCTCCGAGTACCCCATAGCCCTGGTATCCACAATTGTGGTGCGTGGTCGCAACATGAATACATACTGATCCGAAAAGAGAAAGTCCAGCGTTTCGCCAATAGTGGTCTTTATCAAGGACATTTGTACTGCAGAGGGTCTACCTGATACCCGGCTCCTCTACAATACAAAGGTGCTGAGATTCTTTACCATCTGTATACATAATGCTATATACAGAACATGCCCAGATTAGTCCATCAGATAAAAAATAAAAAAGCAAAAAAAATGAATGATACTTTTTCTGGTTAGCCAATGATGGAATCGCTCTTAGAATACTTTTGTCTTTCACTTTTTTGACACTATCATATTAAGGTCTGAGGATGATGAATGCCAAAGGACAATAGGTGCGCATGGATGATGCGTAATCTGTAACACCTCTAAAGGATAGAAGAAAAGGCCATGGTGGCACCAAAGAGGTGTTCAGACGTGTGCCGCTGTGAGGTGGGCTAACAAGGGTCAGGAGCCTAAGACAGCCAAGTCTGGTGGTGGTGTCAACAGCAACAAGCCCCTGCAGGATGAGGCAGCAAGGAGAGGTGGCTATGGAGAGACAGCCAGCAACGCACCTAGGATGGCTGCAGAGGAAAGTAGCTTATGTTATAGCAGTTAAGAGAGCCTGGAAAGAACAGCAAAGGCAACTAAAGGAGGCTACTCTGCAGGAGGATATGTCAGGGGAACTATCCATAGGGTGCCCAATGTTCAGCTGAAGCACATGTATGTAGTTAACAAGCGTTGTGCCCTATGAACTGTGCCATGTTTCCAACTTGACCAAGTTGGGCGGACTCGTGTCTGTGACGTGATCACCTCTTTGTCGCCGACATGAGCTTCCCTGAATACAGTTCAGACTACATCACAGCTATCCGCGATGTGGGTGTGTAGCCCAGCTTCGCAGGCACACATAAAAGTCCAGGAGAGTGCACAGGAAGGTAACAGCAAAAGCTTGATATGCACTTCACTCACACTTTTAGACACACCCATCAGGGGTATAGGAGGTGGTGACATGTAGCAGAGCTCAGTCAAGCTTCCTGTCTCAGGACAGTGTAGGTCTGTCAGTTTCCTGTCTTCGGACAGTGCAGATCAGTGCCAGTGGAGTCTGGACTTGGAAGGAGAAAAGACTGATTCCTCGCAGAGTTAGCGTAGCTCACCTGACAAGCAAGTGGAGGCTAGTACGGGTGAAGTGGATCATCCTAGCCTAGTCAGAGCTACCCTTAATCAGTACCTCAACAGAAGCTGGACGAAGGAGGATACTGACAGCTGCTCAGCGAGCTCTAGAAGAAAGCTGACTTTACCAACAAAGCTCCCAGTGTTTATGCTAAGAGCGAGAGCAGGGCGAAGGGCAGTGGAGAAGTTAGAGAAGTGCTCCAGGTATTTGATTGCCTGCACTAAATTGCCGGACACCGGAGTCCGAAGTGTTGCTACTGTTTCAGGCATAGTAACAAGAAAACCGGAGGCATCTGGACTACAGGTCACAGAGTGCAGCCTTAAGTGTCAATACGTAATCGGAGTCAGGAGGAACAAGGACTTTTAGCTAGGCCAAGCATAGAAGGACTCTGTTCTCACCACATAGAAGGCTCCACCACAATATTGGCCGGGCAGTACAGCTATAGAGAAAGCTGGGGATTCAGAATTAACTTTGCTTCAGGCAAGTTGGATTCACATGTATATGGAGTAAAGGAGGCCTCTAACCTGCTCAGCTGTTACCGGAATGTGCACTCTCCACCCCGACCAGCTCCCGGGATCTGCTTGAACCATCATCAGTAAAAGGTATGAAAAGGAGCTACCCTGTGTGTGACTGAATTATTACTACACCCTGCATCATTTCCACCATAGACTTCCAGGGACCAGTCTCACCTGTGGGAGACTTACCACCAAGCTGCCCCATAACATCCCCTGTGAAGACCCTTACTGCAGCGCTGGTACAATTACCAGAAACCACAGGTGGCGTCACGAACTACCTACCTAATAATCCCCTGTAAATATCCCCCATTGCACGACCGCCAGGGCCACGGACCGAGCCACCGCTACCAGTGACAACTCCCATAGATTTCCATGGGCTCGGCTCCGAGTACCCCATAGCCCTGGTATCCACAATTTGGTGCGTGGTCGCAACAACTAAATTTTGGCATCACGAACAGGATCGAAACTTGCAATTGTGAGTCCTGTGTGCCTATATTGACTGTTTGTGCGGAAAAGACTGTTTGCTGTGTTGGCGCCATAATACCGCCATCTTTACCGCAAAATTCGCGCCCTCAGGCGCTGGTGAAGAAGGGGGGCGTATCTGTAAAAGCGCACTGTTGCCTGGCTCCGCCCCCAGCTCTGACGCGGCGGCAGGTCCTGTGAAACAGGAAGTGAATGCTCTGACATCACAGTCCAGCGACGAAGGTCCTGTCTCCACCGCTGTGCCTGCTACGAAGGTCCTGTCTCCACCGCTGTGCCTGCGACGCTGCAGCCTGCAAAAGAGGTAGGCTCAGATTAACCAAGGGGGCGACAATATGTCGCAGCAACCAGCAGACGGAGCGGCCCCCGCCGGTGGCCCCAATAACCCACCGCTTGGCGTTGTAGTGCAGGATGGAGGTGCGGGCCCCTCACCTGGTCCGGTGGTCCCGCTTATGCCCTAGCGCTCCCATACATGCCAGGAGCGAAGTGGCTCCCTCAATACAGCGGCGAGCCCGACACCCTGCCAGGGTTTAAAAGGAAAATATGTAGCATCTTAGATATCTACTCCATGACTGAGAAGCAAAAAGCTGCTGTGGTAATAGGACAGTTAGCTGGTGCGGCTGAGAGAGAAGTAGAGACTTGGCCCATTGCAGACCAGGAGTCAGTACCTGCGATTCTCTTAAAGCTACAGGCCATCTTTGAGGACCGCACAGAAACGGATCTCCGGATGGCATTTTATCAGTGCTTCCAGAAATCGGGTGACAGTATTAGGGACTACGCCTGCCGACTACAGGGGGCCCTGCGAGCTCTTAAACAGGCTAACCCTACAAGTCCCATTGATGAGAGCCAAATGTTAAAAGAGCAATTCGTGCAGGGACTGAGGTCTCCAGAGGAAAGGAGGACTGTAAACTGGTGGTCCTTGGATCATCCAGATGCCACTTTTGATGCTCTAAAGGACATGGCAATAAAGGGACTGCGACCCCTGGAAAAGCCTGAGGTTGCAAATCAGTATCACCCGGGTGAAGCCATTCTAAAGCCGGCAGTACCCACCTTTTCCCCGCAGGTGGCAGAAGCTACAATGCAGGTGGCGCCCCCTAGTGAATTGGAATGTCTGCGCTCAGAAGTGCGCCAGCTGACTAAGAACTTGGCCACTGTAATGGAGGCCCTGCAACTGCGGAAAGAGGAAGGAGAGAAGATCCAACTAGCCGACTGTCCGGAGGATGTCCCTTGGATGAACCGGAGGAAATGGAGGACGTCGCCACACCAGAGGAGGACCACGCCACCCCCAGGAGCGACTCCGGAGCAACACCATCCTCGCCGGGAGATCGTCTGCTACCGCTGCAATCAAAAAGGTCATATGGCTCAGCAATGTCCTTTAAACGAGCCGATCCTGGGTCAGAGGGCCAACACCCAGGAGTAGATTCATCAGGCCCCTTAGACTGGAACCGCAGGTTCGTGGGTGGACGGCCCTACCTGTCCATGATTCTGGACGGGATTGCAATCCCTGCACTGCTGGACACGGGATCTCAGGTGACCATCATACCTGACGTCCTTTACAAAAAATTTTGGTCCATGGACAGTCTCCAGCCCCCGAGCCCCGACTTGACAGTGTACGCCACCAATGGTCTCCCTGTTGAAGTAATTGGAGCCAAAAACGTGGACGTAAAAGTGGGCAGGGTGGAGCTGAAGGATCAGGGACTCCTAGTAGTCAGGACTGTAAATGAGGAAAATGGTCTAAATGTGATACTAGGTACTAACATTATCAGTAACTGTCTGGGAGAAGTTGTGTTTTTGCTCCAACAGCTCGCTGAAGTTGCCAAGCCAAAGCAGAAGGGAGTGATCCAGAGGGAGATCCGGGCCCTGATGTGCCAGCAGCAAGCGGAGCTTACAGATGGTGAAATCGGTAATGTACGGGTCACAGACTCGAACCCCATTGTAATACCCCCAATGAGTGAAATGTTAATATGGTGTAGAGCAGCCATGGGTCTGAGAGGACAGAACTACCAAGCAGTAGTAGAACCCCATCGCTCCGAACACAGACCTACACTCATGATTGCTAGAGGGGTAGTGGAAGAATAAATGGGAGAGTACCAGTACGGCTTCTCAACTGGGGGGACGATGAAGTAAATTTGCCACGTTATGCTACAGTTGCTAAATTATATGCCGTAGATAACAATTCTATCCTCACAACCGAGTCCTTAGCCTCCTGCCAACCAGCGGAGGATAATGATCCGGCAACCCCGGTAGCGGACTGGTGTCAGCAGCTTCATATTGGGACCGACACCACTACCGTCCACCAGAAACAGGGGGTACTACGGGTGGTACAAGAGTACGCACAAGTATTTAGCAAGCACCCACTTGATTTTGGGACCATTAAGGGAGCACAGCATCATATCCCTACAGGCAGTCATCCTCCCATCAAAGAGCGGTACAGGCCTATACCTCCAGCCCACTATCAGAAAGCTAAGGAAATGCTGCATGACATGAAGAAAGCCGGGGTGATAAGGGATAGTTGTAGCCCCTGGGCGGCACCTCTAGTGCTAGTTAAGAAGAAGGATGGTAGCATGCGAATGTGTGTAGATTATAGGCAAGTAAATCGTATAACACATAAAGATGCATACCCATTACCACGTATAGAGGAATCCTTAGCTGCTCTGAAAACGGCTAACTACTTTTCTACCCTCGACCTTACTAGTGGGTACTGGCAAGTGGCTGTGGCTGAGGAGGACCGGGAGAAAACTGCTTTCACCACCCCAATGGGACTCTGCGAGTTCGATAGGATGCCGTTTGGTCTCAGCAGTGCCCCAGGAACATTCCAGAGGGTGATGGAGAGCTGTCTGGGACATCTCAACTTCGAAACTGTGCTGCTGTACTTGGACGACGTAATTGTGTACTCTAAGACATATGAAGATCATCTGAAGCACCTGGCGGAGGTATTTGAGTCATTGTCCAAGTTTGGGATGAAACTAAAGCCCTCTAAATGCCACCTGCTCAAACGGAAGGTACAGTACTTGGGACACATTGTCAGTTCCGAAGGAGTAGCGCCGGACCCCGAGAAGGTCACAGCTATTCAGAAATGGCCAGAGCCGAAGAATCTAAAGGAGGTGCGTCAGTTCCTGGGATTAACAGGTTACTACAGGAGGTTCGTGAAAGATTACACTAAGAAGGCGGCGCCTTTACAGGACCTCCTGGTAGGACAACCTCTTAAGAGCAGAAACCTTCCATTCAATTGGGGAAAAGAACAAGCTGAGGCATTCAAAGAGATGAAAGAGATCCTTACCGGCGATGAAATCTTAGCCTACCCAGATTACAGCCAACCGTTCCTGCTATACACAGATGCCAGTAACGAAGGATTAGGAGCGGTCCTCAGTCAGAAGCAGAACGGCCAAGAAAAAAAGTCATTGCATATGCCAGCAGAAAACTCAGGCCAACTGAGAGGAATCCGGAAAACTATAGTAGCTTCAAACTGGAGTTTCTGGCGCTGGTCTGGGCCATTACTGAAAGATTTAAACATTACCTTGCCTCCAACAAGTTCACTGCGTTTACAGACAACAACCCCTTGACGCATCTGGAAACAGCCAAGCTGGGAGCCATGGAGCAACGTTGGATGGCTCGGTTATCAAACTACCAGTTTACCATCAAGTACAGAGCGGGCCGTAAAAATGCTAACGCGGACGCCTTGTCCAGAATGCCGCATGAATCTGACACGGAGGAAGAGTCAGACGATCTGGAAGAAATCGAGCTACCTGCGTTCCACCGAAATGGGATGGTCCAAGAGCAACGAGTCTACAGGAAGCGGTGTGGTGAGATGTTGAACCCTTTACCTCATCACAGCTGGAAAGAGACTCAGGACAGCGATCCCGTGGTGAGCCGTATCAAGGAGTTGATAAAACAGGAAGGTTCCTCCTTGGAGAAAGATGCATCCATGCCAACAAAGCTCCTGTGGAACGAGAGAAGCCGGTTATTCATTTACCGTGAGAAATTGTGCAGGAGATACGTCGACCCAAGGACCCATGAGATGGTTTGGCAAATAGTGGTCCCGAGAGCAGACATCCAAATGGTGCTGGAAGCCTACCACGATCAAGCAGGACACTTTGGCTGGAGAAAGCTGGAGACCCTGTTGAGGTGCCGGTTCTACTGGGTAGGGATGCGCAGCTCCATCGAGAAGTGGTGCCGGAACTGTGGACCCTGTGGCCTCAGGCGAAAAGACTACAGTAGCCAGAAGGCACCCTTGCAGCCTATCCGGACGACTCGTCCCTTGGAGATCGTGGCATTGGATCACGTCAAGTTGTCCCCAAGCAGGTCAGGATACACATATGCCCTGACCATGGTGGATCACTATTCCCGGTTTCTGGTGGTCGCCCCTGTCAAAGATCTGACAGCAGAGACAGCAGCAAGAACCTTCCAAGCAAGTTTCTGCAGACCACACGGATATCCGGAGCAGGTGCTGACTGATCGAGGTCCTGCATTCGAAGCTGAATTGTTTCAGGAATTTTGTCAATTGTATGGATGTAAAAAGATCAGAACAACACCATACCACCCTCAGACCAACGGCCTTTGTGAAAAAATGAATCACATTGTCCTCGACTTACTGAAAACTGTACCACTGGAAAAAAGAAATCGGTGGCCAGACTTGTTACCTGACCTGGTTGACTTGTACAACCATATCCCAGTAAGTTCCACCAACTGCACTCCAGCCTACCTTATGAGAGCAAGGCCGGGAAGGCTGCCAATGGACTTAGAACTCGGTGTGGTAGAACCAGAGGCTGATGACAGTGCTGAAGATTGGGACACCACTCGACAAGAACAGTACAAGAGAGTACAAGCCTGCGTAGAAGACAGTCTCAACAAAGTAAGAGAAAAGCAAGAGATGAATTACAACAAAAATGCTCCCGCTAAGCCTTTAATGCCTG
This sequence comes from Oophaga sylvatica, assembly GCA_033576555.1. Lineage (NCBI taxonomy): Eukaryota > Metazoa > Chordata > Amphibia > Anura > Dendrobatidae > Oophaga > Oophaga sylvatica. The sequence continues at coordinate 540,853,552 of JARQOD010000004.1, read as the reverse complement.
GAGAAATGGTGCTCAAAAGGAAAAGAAGAACACACAAGTTGGATGATCAGTGGGAACAGGAGCCGTATGTCGTGCAAAATTCCAATTTCGATAACAGCAAGGTCTGTACCATCAGCAAGGATGGAGGAAAAACGACGGCAACTGTGTCTAGAGATCAATTGAAGTTGTGTCCTGGCCCATTAAAGCTCCGTGAAGAAAACCCTGTTGTTCATCAAGAAAAGAGTGCTGAAGCGGTCATACACACGGATTTGGGAGATTTACCTGCAGATTGGCCCAGATTAGGAGATGCTGTAATTATTCCTGTGCTGCAGTTTTATCAACCGCAAGAGGAGTCTCTACAACCGGTCATACCAATTGTGCCAGTAGAGCCAGTTCCAGAGGAACCTCAACCAGAGGAACCCCAAGAAGCGGACCCGCAAGAAGCAGTGCCACAAGAAGTGGAATCCCTTGGTGAAGCTGGTGAAGCAGTACCGCCTCGTCCAGTCATTAGCACACTTGCCAGATCCATAGAAAGGTTGAGACAGTATTATAGTTTGCCATTACGCAGAACAGAAAGGTTAGAGAATACCATACCTGATGCTACCCCACGTAGGTCAGAACGTCTCACTAAAGGTAAACTACCTATTCGTTATCAAGACTAGTTAGCAAGACCCAGATAGGGTTTATTGCATCTGAAAAATTGTATAAAGTTTGAAAAAAAGTATTAATGTAATTATTTGAAATGTGTTTTAACCATGCCAATGGACTGCGTGGCTGTGGACTATGCCAGCCCAAAAACTTTCACTTGTAAATAGTTGCGCTACGGTGCATTATCTTGGTTTGACACGAAACCACTACTACAATCTACTCTGAAGAAAAACCCGTATGGTGGGCCTAGAGTGAGGTCTGCAGTCAGAAGTCCTGCAGCCCACCCAGGACCCACGTGGGAGGTTTTTGGTGCGGGTCCTCCACAAGTATCTTGTATTTATGAACATGTTTGATATTTTGATACTTTTGTATTCTTCATTGTACAAAACGTAACGTTCAAGAATTCGTACCTCCCGGATGGGATGAGTTTGAAATGTTATTGTTAATGCAAAACAAAATGTTCTTTTGGTCTTTTACAGCCCGGGAGTGCTGTGTTTTACCAAGGGGGGATGTGTAGCCCAGCTTCGCAGGCACACATAAAAGTCCAGGAGAGTGCACAGGAAGGTAACAGCAAAAGCTTGATATGCACTTCACTCACACTTTTAGACACACCCATCAGGGGTATAGGAGGTGGTGACATGTAGCAGAGCTCAGTCAAGCTTCCTGTCTCAGGACAGTGTAGGTCTGTCAGTTTCCTGTCTTCGGACAGTGCAGATTGGTGCCAGTGGAGTCTGGACTTGGAAGGAGAAAAGACTGATTCCTCGCAGAGTTAGCGTAGCTCACCTGACAAGCAAGTGGAGGCTAGTACGGGTGAAGTGGATCATCCTAGCCTAGTCAGAGCTACCCTTAATCAGTACCTCAACAGAAGCTGGACGAAGGAGGATACTGACAGCTGCTCAGCGAGCTCTAGAAGAAAGCGGACTTTACCAACAAAGCTCCCAGTGTTTATGCTAAGAGCGAGAGCAGGGCGAAGGGCAGTGGAGAAGTTAGAGAAGTGCTCCAGGTATTTGATTGCCTGCACTAAATTGCCGGACACCGGAGTCCGAAGTGTTGCTACTGTTTCAGGCATAGTAACAAGAAAACCGGAGGCATCTGGACTACAGGTCGCAGAGTGCAGCCTTAAGTGTCAATACGTAATCGGAGTCAGGAGGAACAAGAACTTTTAGCTAGGCCAAGCATAGAAGGACTCTGTTCTCACCACATAGAAGGCTCCACCACAATATTGGCCGGGCAGTACAGCTATAGAGAAAGCTGGGGATTCAGAATTAACTTCGCTTCAGGCAAGTTGGATTCACATGTATATGGAGTAAAGGAGGCCTCTAACCTGCTCAGCTGTTACCGGAATGTGCACTCTCCACCCCGACCAGCTCCCCGGGATCTGCTTGAACCGTCATCAGTAAAAGGTATGAAAAGGAGCTACCCTGTGTGTGACTGAATTATTACTACACCCTGCATCATTTCCACCATAGACTTCCAGGGACCAGTCTCACCTGTGGGAGACTTACCACCAAGCTGCCCCATAACATCCCCTGTGAAGACCCTTACTGCAGCGCTGGTACAATTACCAGAAACCACAGGTGGCGTCACGAACTACCTACCTAATAATCCCCTGTAAATATCCCCCATTGCACGACCGCCAGGGCCACGGACCGAGCCACCGCTACCAGTGACAACTCCCATAGATTTCCATGGCTCGGCTTCGAGTACCCCATAGCCCTGGTATCCACAATTGTGGTGCGTGGTCGCAACATGGGGTATGCCGACTACTAGGGGAAGATGGAGGACAGAAGCCCTACGAGAGGTCTACAACCAGGCAGGTGTAGTGAGGAGCCTTCCTTATGGTAGGAAACTATGTTGGGTGGAGAGTGAAGTCACTCTGTGTGTTAGAGAAAGGTGAGGCCAAAGGGAAATGTATGAGAATTGATCCTTGTGGACAGATAAACCACCTGCAAACCACAAAGATGGTAAAGAGAACATCACCAGCATCAATGTACCATGCCTTGCGTGGCAAGTTGGCACCAAGCCCATCTTCTTACAGTCTGACCACATTAGAATATCATAGAATGAATGTATATACAGTTGTGTGAAAAAGTGTTTGCCACCTTCCAAATTTCTTAGTGTTTTGCATGTTTGTCACACTTAAATGTTTCAGATCACCAAACAAATTTAAATATTAAACAAAGATAACACAAGGAAACAAACAATGCATTTTTTAAATTAAGGTCTTTATTTATTAAGGGAAAAATACATCAAAACTTACAGGGCCCTGTGTGAAAAAGTGATTGCCCCATCAGTTAAAACGTAAATTCACCGTGGGTTATCACATCTTTGGGAAGCTGGGTTCACATTCCCAAGCCACACCCAGGCCTGAATATTCTCAATCAAGAAATCACTTAAATAGGACCTGCCTGACAAAGTGAAGTAAACCAAAAATTCCCCAAAAGCTAGAGATTATGCCGCTATCCAAAGCAATTTTGGAACAAAAGGGAAACAAAGTAATTGAGATCCATCAATCTGTAAAAGGTTGTAAAGCCATTTCTAGAGCTTTGAGACTGCTGCGAACCACAGTGAGAGACACTTTCCACAAATGGCGAAAGCATGGAACAGTGATGAACCTTTCCAGGAGTGGCCGGCCTACCAAAATTACCCCAAGAGCACAGCAACAACTCATCCAAGAGATCACAAAAGACCCCACAACAACATCCAATTAACTGCAGGCCTTACTTGCCTCAGTTAAGGTCAGTGTTCATGACTCCGCCATAAGAAAGAGACTGGGAAAAAATGCCCTGCATGGCAGAGTTCCAAGACGAAAACCACTGCTGAGTAATGAAAACATATTGGCTTGTCTCAGTTTTGCCAGAAAACATCTTGATGATCTCCAAGACTTTTGGGAGAATACTCTGTGGACTGACGAGACAAAAGTTGAACTTTTTGGAAGATGTATGTCAAATTACATCTGGTGAAGTAACATACTGTAGCATTTCAGAAAAGGATCATCATACCAACAGTAAAATATGGTGGTGGTAGTGTGATGGTCTGAGCTGTTTTGCTGCTCCAGGACCTGGAAGACTTTCTGTGATAAATGGAACCATAAATTCTGCTGTCTACCAAAAAATCCTGAAGGAGAATGTCCGGCCACCTGTTAGTGACCTCAAGCTGAAGCGCACTTGGGTTATGCAGCAGGACAATGATCAAAAACACATCAGCAAGTCCACCTCTGAATGGCTTAAGAAAAACAAAATTAAGACTTTGGAGTGGCCTAGTCAAAGTCCTGACCTTAATCAGATTGAGATGCTGTGGCGGGTCATGCTCAGAAACCCTCAGACGTGGCTGAATTACAACAATTCTGCAAAAATGAGTGGCCAAAATTCCTCCAGAGCGTTGTAAAAGACTCATTGCCAGTTATCGTAAACTCTTGGTTGCTGCTAATTGTGGCCCAACCAGTTATTAGGTTTAGGGGGCAATCACTTTGTCACACAGGACCCCGTAGGTTTGGATTTTTTTTCTTTAATAATAAAGACCTTCATTTATAAACTGCATTTTGTGGTTACTTGTGTTAACATTGTCTAATATTTACATTTGTTTGGTGAAACATTTAAGTGTGAGAAACATGCAAAAGAATAGGGAATCAGGAAGGGGCAAACACTTTTTTCACACAGCTGTATAGCATCCACCCTACCACATTATTTTCCTTCAATGCCAGATTGTGCTGTGTGATAGGAGATGAGCGGCTTCCACTCATTCATTCCCCATAAGCCGGAGTTGGAGTAATTCTGCAGCATTCAGCAGCTTTTCCTCACACTCACATTGTAACAGAGTAGAGTCAAACAATATTCAGAGAGAATATGTGCACTGTCACAACATGTCACAACATGTCACAACACAATCACACTTTATTGCCAAGCCCACCATGTGACTGCGTCTGCCGACAGCGAGGACATCTTGTCGCCTAGTGAGCTGGCTCTCCCAGCAGACGGGTGATTAAAATACAAAATATGAATGAATCCGTTAGACAAGAAGGAATCTGCAAGCACCTGAATTCCAAATTCCACCCCCACCTCTATCTGTTCACCTGGCGCAGCGCCAGAGAGAGAGGAACATGCAGACGGTGTGTGAGTATATTCACTACGAGTATATACATATCATTTGTACAAGCCCGTGATGACCAATTGGAGAAGATACAAACCAGTGTCAGAGGCAGCTTGTAGTTCGATTTCAACAGCAAAGTCTCAAACCTTAAAATGCCATGCACCCCCCATAGCTACATCATTTGATGACTTCTCGCTCACATTAAGGTATAAAAAATATCTCCCATGTTGCTCCTGAAAAGTTGGACGAGTGGAATCAGTAAGGTTCCATTTATATCATGCGAGTGCTATGGGAGTGTGTGATTTTATTCCTCAGTTCGATTAGATCTCAGGTAAAACTCAGATTTGAACGAGGACTCATTTACTAACATTTGTCAGAGTGTAACATGATTCTTCCTCACATCACACTCCTCCGTATCCAACGCCAGTGTGAGCGAGGCCTGAGATGGCCGCTTGTTACTGACATAATGCACAATATGTGCGAGGGATGATCTTCCCTGTAAAAAAATATTTTGTAGCATTTGATCAATTAGACTTGAGAAAACAGCACTGCTCGGAATTCCACCTAAATTTCCATCATTTAGTCATCGAAAAAATAAGATCAACTTAAGGCATCATTCACACATCCATGTTTGATCACATATATGAAAAAAGTTACTGGTGTCATCAGTGTTTGGTATCAGTGTCATCAGTGTTTAGGATCAGTGTCATCAGTGTTTAGGATCAGTGTCATCAATGTTTGGTATCAGTGTGTCATCAGTAAATGGTATCAGTGTCATATGTGTTTGGTATCAGTGTGTCATCAGTGTTTGGTATCATTGTCATCAGTGTTTAGAATCAGTGTCATCAGTGTTTGGGATCAGTGTGTCTATCAGTGTGTCAGTATTCCGGGTTTTCTAGGTAACTTTGTCAATGATTTTGCCCTTTGTTAAAATGGAGTTTGCTGTTTTCTGTGCCCTACTTCCTGTTCGTTTGTTTAAAACCCGGCTCAGGTGCTGGCTTCACTGCTGGAATATTCTGCTTCCGTTTCCCTGCAACCCAGCTGCTTGTTCCTCACAGATCGTTGTGTATTTACCAGGGAAGTGCATAACCAGGTTATCTTCAGGTGTTTCTCTGCCACAGCAGTTTCTACCCATGGCTCTGGACATTCTCTGCATATGTAAGTTGCACATACTGTGTTGTCACTAAACTGTTGACTTGGGAATTTAACCCTTGGTTCACTCCATCTGATAAGAACTGTGTTTCTGAACTGTTGCTGTTTAACCCTTTGTGCATTACCTCTGGTGAGAGCTTTGGAACTATTACTGGAACCTTACTGACTTATGAACTTGTTGTTGGACTTCACTGAATTAAGCCACAACTGAGATTAACTTGTTCCTGGACCTCCCTGTGTTTTCTGCATACCTGGATCTGACTCTTCACACACCAGCAGTGTGTAAATCCAGCCACGTAACCTGTGCATCAGACTTACCTTGTGGTCACATTTGTGTGAGGACTCCGTCGTAAGAACTTTACCACCCTCGCTATAGAGGTTCAAGGACTTATATATCCGGATTCATATAACTGGACTTGTGTATATATATATGGACTCATTGCATGTCACTACGGGTTGTTTGAATATTGTTTTTGGGGTTTTTGCTGTTTCACAAATACATTATTTGCATTCTAAGAAACCCGTCTCTGATTGTTCATTGCCCCACGCTATCAGAATCCTCGAGTTCCTACAATAGTATTACAGGATATTCCAGCCTAAAAAAGAGGATTCTGCTGGGGCAATGACGGAGACACGGGCAGACAAACTGTTCACCATAGTTAACTCCTTGCAGCAGGAGGTGGCGGCTGCACTCAATCAGTTTAGAGACTTGGAGTCTCGGGTTAACCATAATGCACAGGGGTTTGGTCAGGCTCTCCAAGATCTACGTTCTAGGTTAGGAGTCCTGGAGGCCTTACCTACTGAGCCTACCTCATCCACCAGTATGCCAAATTGCCTCCATTCCGTTTTAATGGTGACCGAAGTCAATTCCGTGGGTTTGTTAATCAATGTATATTATTTTTTGATGTACATGCCTCTTACTACCGGTCTGATAGATCTAAGGTTCTATGTATTATTATGTTGTTGACATCACGTGCACTGGCTTGGGCAAATCCTATGGTTGAAAGTCATGATACCCGTCTAAATAATTTGGACAATTTTCTGGCAGCCATGGCGCAAATGTTCGACGATCCCAACCGCCGTGCTACCGCTGAATCTGCCTTGCTTTCCTTACGCCAGGGGAAACGGTCAGTCATAGAATATGTTACTGAATTTAAAAGGTTAGTGGTGGACACCCAGTGGGAAAACAATGCTTTATTACCAATCTTTAGAAAAGGTTTGTCAAATGTAATCAAGGATGAGCTAGCTCGTTCAGAGTCTCCAGAGGAGTTTGAATTGTTTATACAGCACTGTGTACGTATTGATACCCGTTTAACTGAACGCAGACAAGAAAAATGGGCCGCTGTAAATCGCATTACTAATTACTCTCTTCCGTCCAGGGAAACCACAGGCAAAAACCCGCGAGAGGCTGAGGAGGTGCCTATGCAGGTGGACTCACTGCAGAGACGTGAGAATAATGAACGCCGCGAACACCGTTTCCGTGAGCGCTTATGTTTCTATTGTGGTCAATCGGACCATTTCCTCATCAATTGTCCTAAATGTCCTAGGCGACCCAACAAGGTGTTGGCGGTAGTAGGGGATTATGATAACACAGACGCTGAGTCTGAAGTTTCGGAAACCAGTCTACATCTAGATGCGGTTTTTCCCCAATACTGATGCCGACTTCCCCTAAAGATCAAGGGGAGAAATATTCACATTGTTCTCTTCCTATACAGATTCAGTGGGAGGAACAGTGGATATCAAGTTCTGCCATGATAGACTCTGGAGCAGGTGGGAATTTCATGGATTCTTCTTTTGCAGAGGAACATGGTATAAAGACACAACTAAGAGCTTCACCAATCACTATGGAAACGGTGGATGGTTCCCCATTAGTTTCTGGACCAGTAGATCGGGAGACAGTGCCTCTGGAGTGTAAGATGGAACCAGACCATCAAGAGACACTTTCATTCATGTTAATATCTTCTCCTCATTTTCCTGTAATTTTAGGAATTCCTGGTTACGGTCACAAAATCCAATCATCAATTGGGAAACCAAGGAGATAACCTTTCTCCCGAAGTGCAGTTCTACCATCAGTCCAACTGTAGCGGCTCCAGTTACCCAGAACTTGGAAGAGGTGATACAGGTACCTACTCTCCCTCTGATTTATCAGGAATTCTCAGACATTTGTGATAAAAGGAAGGCAGATCAACTTCCCCACATAGACCGTATGACTGCCCCATAGAATTGCTTCCTGGAGCAGCGATTCCTTTCGGCCATGTTTACCCGTTGGCGGCTCCGGAATTAAAATCTTTACGAGAGTATATAGATGAGAATTTAGCCAAGGGGTTTATCCGACCATCTTCTTCACCAGCGGAGCTCCAATATTCTTTGTAAAGAAGAAGGATGGTACTCTAAGACCCTGCATTGACTACCGGGAGTTAAATAAGGTAACCATTCGTAACAGGTACCCGTTGCCCCTAATTCCAGAATTGTTGGAAAGAGTTCGCCAGGCCAAAGTATTTACCAAATTAGATCTTCGTGGGGCATATAATTTACTCCGTATACGGCCCGGAGACGAATGGAAGACAGCTTTTAGATGCCGGTATGGACATTTTGAATATTTGGTGATGCCATTCGGACTCTGTAACGCTCCTGCTGCTTTTCAACATTTAGCCAACGACATTTTCAGGGATTTATTGGACCAATATGTGGTAATTTACCTTGATGACATCTTAATCTTTTCTGACTCCTTACAGGAACATCAGGAACATGTCAAGACCGTACTTAGACGTTTGAGAGATAATCATTTGTACATCAAACTCGAAAAGTGTGAGTTCCATTGTTCTGAAATTCAATTTTTGGGCTATGTTATCTCGCCTCAGGGATTGAATATGGAGTCCAGCAAGATCCAGGCAATCTTGGACTGGCCGGTACCAGGAAACATTAAGGAGGTACAACGATTCATTGGCTTTGCTAACTTTTATAGACGGTTTATCCGAAATTTTTCAGAAATTGTCCGTCCCATCACTCTCCTCACCAAGAAGGGGAAGAAGTTTGAATGGTCTTCGCAAGCTCAGGAAGCCTTTGATCGCCTGAAGGGTTGTTTTACCACAGCTCCAATATTGATGCATCGGATCCTGCACAGCCTTTTATCGTGGAGGTGGACGCGTCTGACTGTGCATTGGGAGCTATCCTATCACAACGTACGGAGACAAAGGTTTGCTGCACCCGTGTGCCTTCTTCTCTCGTAGGTTATCTTCTGCAGAACTGAACTATGATGTGGCAGATAAGGAACTTTTGGCAATTATTTCTGCTTTAAGGAATGGAGACACCATTTGCAGGGGGCAACTCAGCAGGTAGTAGTACTCACGGATCATCGCAATTTGGAATTCCTTAAGTCTGCCAGGTGTCTTTCTCCTCGACAAGCTAGGTGGAGTTTGTTCTTGAACCAGTTTAATTTTATTATTTCGTACCGCCAGGTTCACGTAATGGGAAAGCTGACGCATTATCCGAATCCATACCGTGGATTCCGTGCCTGGGACCCCGTCGAAGACCATCTTGTCGGAGGCCAATTTCGTTGGAGTGCTCCGGAACCGGGACTTGTGGCAGGAGATCAAGCTGGCCTATGACGGTGACGTATTTCTTGCAGCTCCACCTGACAATGTGAATCTTGTCCTTCGGAATGGTGTGTGGCTTAGAGATCGATGTATTTATGTCCAGAGGCTGTAAGACTTCGAGTTCTCAGATTGGTCCACGACTCTAAATTGGCTGGTCATAGGGGGGTACAGAAGACGCAGGAATTATTAACTCGTTTTTTTTGGTGGCCTACCTGCTTGAAGGATGTGAATGACTATGTCCGCTCTTGTGAAGTTTGTGCCCGGTACAAGGTTCCTCGTGTTTCACCTACTGGTCTTCTTAAACCGCTACCTGTACCGTCTCGCCCTTGGGGTCTATTTCGATGGACTTTATTGTGGAGTTACCCACCTCTGGTAGTAAAAATACTATTTTGGTGGTAGTAGATCGTTTAACGAAAGCTGCTCATTTCATTCCGTGCGCTGGTCTTCCCTCAGCTACAGAGACAGTAGATCTAGTTATCCAGAACATTTTCCGGCTGCATGGGGTACCAGATGACATCATTTCTGACCGGGGAATACAATTTACCTCTAGATTTTGGAAAGGATTTTGTTCTGCGCTCCACATTAATGTTTGCTTGTCTTCTGCATACCATCCTCAGACCAACGGGCAGACCGAACGGACAAATCAAACTTTGGAGCAATATCTACGCTGTTACGTCAGTCATTTGCAGGACGATTGGCTGAAGCTACTTCCTCTAGCGGAATTTTCGTACAACAACTCCCAAAGCAGTTCCACGAAGGTAACGCCTTTTTTTGCAACCTGGGTTATCATCCAAATATTTTGCCTAGGTCCCCGGGTTACGATTTCGGTACCAGCGGTTGAAGACAGAGTGACGGCGTTGCAACGTAATCTTGAATTTTTGAAGGACTCCCTGACCACAGCACAGGAGCGTTACAAAAAGTCGGCCGATAGATTCGGAAACCAGCACCTATGTATAAGGTAGGAGACTCAGTTTGGTTGTCCACCAAGAATCTAAAATTGGGTGTTCCTTCGCAGAAACTGGGACAGAAATTCATCGGTCCATTCAAGATCACGGGGATTGTGAGCTCTGTTGCCTGTCGGTTGAAGCTACACGGACTTTAAAGGTACACCAGTATTTCATGTTTCCTTATTAAAACCAGTCTCTCCTAACACATTTCAGGGACGTATCGTACCTCCCCCTCCACCAGTGTTGGTTGATGGCGAAGAACAATTCGTGGTACAGGATATTGTTAATTCGAGACTTCATAGAAACCGGCTTCAGTATCTAGTTAGATGGCAAGGTTACTCTCCTGAAAATGATTCTTGGGAACCAGTAAGTAACATCAATGCGCCTCTGAAGATTGCTCAGTTTCATCGGAGATACCCGGACAGGCCTGGTCCAGGACCGTCCGGAGGCCGTCTTTAGGGGGGGGAGTAATGTCAGTATTCGGGTTTTCTAGGTAACTTTGTCAATGATTTTGCCCTTTGTTAAATGGAGTTTGCTGTTTTCTGTGCCCTACTTCCTGTTCGTTTGTTTAAAACCCGGCTCAGGTGCTGGCTTCACTGCTGGAATATTCTGCTTCCGTTTCCCTGCAACCCAGCTGCTTGTTCCTCACAGATCGTTGTGTATTTACCAGGGAAGTGCATAACCAGGTTATCTTCAGGTGTTTCTCTGCCACAGCAGTTTCTACCCATGGCTCTGGACATTCTCTGCATATGTAAGTTGCACATACTGTGTTGTCACTAACTGTTGACTTGGGAATTTAACCCTTGGTTCACTCCATCTGATAAGAACTGTGTTTCTGAACTGTTGCTGTTTAACCCTTTGTGCATTACCTCTGGTGAGAGCTTTGGAACTATTACTGGAACCTTACTGACTTATGAACTTGTTGTTGGACTTCACTGAATTAAGCCACAACTGAGATTAACTTGTTCCTGGACCTCCCTGTGTTTTCTGCATACCTGGATCTGACTCTTCACACACCAGCAGTGTGTAAATCCAGCCACGTAACCTGTGCATCAGACTTACCTTGTGGTCACATTTGTGTGAGGACTCCGTCGTAAGAACTTTACCACCCTTGCTATAGAGGTTCAAGGACTTATATATCCGGATTCATATAACTGGACTTGTGTATATATAATGGACTCATTGCATGTCACTACGGGTTGTTTGAATATTGTTTTTGGGGTTTTTGCTGTTTCACAAATACATTATTTGCATTCTAAGAAACCCGTCTCTGATTGTTCATTGCCCCACGCTATCAGAATCCTCGAGTTCCTACAATAGTATTACACAGTGTCATCAGTAAATGGTATCAGTGTTTGGGATCGGTGTCATCAGTGTTTTTGGTATCAGTGTCATCAGTGTTTGGTATCAGTGTCATCAGTGTTTGGTATCAGTGTCATCAGTGTTTGGTATCAGTGTCATCAGTGTTTGGTATCAGTGTCATCAGTGTTTGGTATCAGTGTCATCAGTGTTTGGTATCGGTGTGTCATCAGTGTTTGGTATCGGTGTGTCATCAGTGTTTGGTATCGGTGTGTCATCAGTGTTTGGTATCAGTGTCATCAGTGTTTGGTATCGGTGTGTCATCAGTGTTTGGTATCAGTGTCATCAGTGTTTGGTATCGGTGTGTCATCAGTGTTTGGGATCAGTGTCATCAGTGTTTGGGATCAGTGTCATCAGTGTTTGGTATCGGTGTGTCATCAGTGTTTGGTATCGGTGTGTCATCAGTGTTTGGTATCGGTGTGTCATCAGTGTTTGGTATCGGTGTGTCATCAGTGTTTGGTATCGGTGTGTCATCAGTGTTTGGTATCGGTGTGTCATCAGTGTTTGGTATCGGTGTGTCATCAGTGTTTGGGATCAGTGTTTGGGATCAGTGTTTGGGATCAGTGTTATCAGTGTTTGGGATCAGTGTTTGGGATCAGTGTCATCAGTGTTTGGGATCAGTGTCATCAGTGTTTGGAATCAGTGTCATCAGTGTTTGGTATCAGTGTCATCAGTGTTTGGTATCAGTGTCATCAGTGTTTGGTATCAGTGTGTCATCAGTGTTTGGTATCAGTGTGTCATCAGTGTTTGAGATCAGTGTCATCAGTGTTTGGAATCAGTGTCATCAGTGTTTGGATCAGTGTTATCAGTGTTTGGGATCAGTGTTTGGGATCAGTGTCATCAGTGTTTGGTATCAGTGTCATCAGTGTTTGGTATCGGTGTGTCATCAGTGTTTGAGATCATTGTGTCATCACTGTTTAGTCCATTTTTACCATCAGTGAGTCATCAGTGTTTTTGTCACAAGTGGATAAATAAATGACAAATCTTCTTCTATCCTTTGCAGTGTTAAGTATGGGCCGCACACTGATGACACATGGATGCCATCCGTGTGCTGTACGTGTTTTACAAGGACACATAGACTTGTATTTTCTGGAGAATAATGGACATGTCTCCATGTGTTTTGTATGGGCACACGGTCATGTGAAAAAACCCAGACATGTGAATAGCACCATGGATTATAATGGGCACTTGTTGCACGCGTGAAAAAAAAAAGGATATAACACGTACGTGAGACACGGATGTCTTTGCTCACATGTAGTGAAGACAAGACTGTCTCTTATGTCTAGCACATTAGTATAGACTCCTACTGCACCATGTGTACATGTCCCTGATGACTCCTGGAAGCAACAGGTCAGGACACAGGAGAGGCTTAAAGGAGAGTGAGGGGCCAATTACTACAGTAATTTAATGTGGACTGCCCTTTTTAGGGCGGGAGCAAAGGGGTATCAAATTAGTGCAGACCATATAGGGATTCTTAGGGCAGAATCTGATGCCTTCCCGCCAATGTCTGCAAGGTACAGACCTCCAGTAATCTACCATCCATGGGGGAGGACATTCCATTTTTATCCTATTTCTGTACTAACACTGTAAACCCACCATTGTGGTCACTTGCAGTTCATCTATTTGAGCCACCAGTGCCCTGAAGTCTGTGCACGCATTACATAAAGATTCACATTCCTCAGTACTCAACTCGGGATCAATCTCTCATATTGTCCTCATCATTATAACTGTTCTACGGGTGTTAAATTAGTGCAGTCAGTGACTGGCTTACCGTTCGACCATACACTGAAACGCTCCAGTGGTCGCGCTGGCCGTTCACCTCTCCCATATTGCAGAACAATACACTGTCCATCTCCATTTATATTCATATTTCACATGGAGACATTTATGCACTGCTCCTCTGTCTGTTCTTTGTAAGTATTAAGTGTGTAATTGAATTTTAATAATATCTAGAATAAAAATTATATTTTAATATTATATATGCCCTTGCTGCTATCGCTATATTGTTAATAGCACTAATAAAACTTTTTTTTTTTTTTAAAGGGAATCTGTCACCAGGTTTTTTGCTGTCACATCTAAGAGCAGCCTGATGTACGCTGATTCCTGCGATGTGTCACTTACTGAGCTGCTGGTTGCCATTTTGATAAAATCAGTTTTTTTCTGCTGCAGATCTAGCAGTTCTCTGAACTGAATGCGGAGCTCTGTATAACCCCGCCACACCACTGACTGGCTGCTTTCTGTGTACACTGTGCATAGGCAGAAAACTGCTAATCAGAGGTGAGGGCGGGGTTATACAGAGCTCATGAATATGGAGGACCCAATGAGGTTTACTAATGGTTGAGTAAAAGGTCAGGCAGCTTAGTAAGTGACACGTCGCTGGAATCTGGGTCTCTACATCATGCTGCTCTCAGATTAGGGGGCTAAAGCTTAGTAACAGATTTCTTTTAATTCTCGGTGAGGCAGTTCTAGGTGACTCCCTTCCTTCTGCTCTTCTAAGCGCTGTTTGTATAGATGGAGCATACACAGAGAGTTGCACACACACAGTGACACACACGTGCGCTGTAATGATCAGCGTGTGATCCACTGACATGGTGGCACTGTGCTGCATTCTTCTTATTAGTGTTACTATCAAACAACCTTCCGCATCAGATCTTGCCGTCCTCATTTATGAAATATTTAAGCAGTGAGGACCCAGCTGAGACCTGGCATGGTGCTAACAGCGGCCCCCTGGGGAGATGAACAACTCGCCATGGATTACACTAAGTATGAAGGAGGGGAGAGCGCGTTCGCTGCCACCCGCACAGTGCAGCTGCTGCGCTCACACACAGACACCATCGCGCTCAGCCACCGTTACTACTGTCACGCTCTCAATAAAGCCATTTTGCTCGGCTGATAATATAAACCAGGGACTGCGGTAATATCGGATTAATGCTGCATTAACACCGCGTGATCTTATCAATACAAGTACAATGTGCTAATAATGCAAGAGGAAAAGCATAAAGCTTTCAACACTGCAGCAGCTCCAGGACAACGACGACAATAATAATGCTGCAGCAATAAAATAAAAAGCGACGTAAAGATGCTGAGATGTTACTGCAACACGCTGTGTCTAGCTGAAACAGCTGTCTGAAGGCTGGACTTCCGATATGTCTCTACTGACACTACGCTACTGATGGCTGACGCTGCGCCGCCATAATGCTGGGAACGTGACCACCACGACCAGCTGAAAGGGCATGTGATGGCTAACAATCTGGGCTACTAAGCAGGTGGGGGGATCACCTACACATGAACCCTATTCAGAGGCACTCACAACATATAGAAATGTCCACTGTTATGAGAGACGCTATCTAAACAGAACCTTTCCCAGTTTATACATGCTAAAACTGGCCACATCGTAATACAGTCAGGACCGGCGTCAGGGGCAGGCAAACTAGACATTTGCCTAGGGCCCCACTCCTTCAGGGGCCCTCAGCCAGTGGCTGGCCGCTATGGGCCTACGAGGCAGGGGGGCCTGCGCAGGCTCTGCCCCCTGCATCGCACATTTAACTGTATCAGACGATGTTCCCTCCCCCATCATTCTCCTCTCGGGTCTGATGCAGCGGGTGCGATGACGTCACTTCATCGTGCACCACGCTGCTGAGGAGATGCGCTGAACACAATGCAGCAGCAAGGGAATGGGGATAGGTGAGTATGTTTTTTTTTGTTTTTTTTTAAAAATCAGTGAGTACATTGTGATGGCCATAATACTGGAGTAATATGGGACTGCTGTTATGTTACGGTAGCTGAGGAGTGCAGGTAAAAAAGGAAATACACCAGAGCAGTTGGAATCTATGAGATTGCAGTACCCTGACTAACCACCGCAACTAGAGGCAGCCGTGGAGCGTTCCTACGTTGGTCCTAGACGCCTCGTCACAGCCTGAGAAACTAACTACACCTAAAGATAGAAATAGGAAAGCTATCTGCCCCGGAGCAGAACCCCAAAGATAATAGAAAGCCCCAAACATGTAATGGCGGTTAGACAAAGGGAAATACTGACACAGAAAGAAAATAGTATGAGCAAACGCTGGGGCCCAAACTATCTAAACAGAAAAGGACAGGAAGGGTACCTACTGCAATCTCAGAAAACCCTGAAAAAACACCAACTCAACTAATTTCAAAATCACCTGAGATCACACGACCTCTACCACCTAAATTAGTTCTCTGGTGTAACAAAAACAGCAGCCACTGAAAAAACTGGAAAAAGCAAAAGTACAAAACACAGTGGCTGGACTAAACTGAGAGGGCAAAAGCCCCCGGAGGGGACCCAGAAGGCTCCCACAGAAGTGCAGGACCAAATGCAAAAATATAGCAAAAACACAAAATAAGAAATTGTCTTATCTGATAGCAGGAGATGCAGACACGACACAGCAGGCTACAAGGGAAACTGGAAAGAAGGATTCAGACCAGAACAATTGATCACCGGCAACCCTGATGGGAAAATGACTCCCTTATATAAGACCAATCAGTAACACCTGATTCCCAGTCCTCACAATCCTCACTAGTACCGCTTGTAACCACCAGAGGGAGCCTCTGCTCAGAACTCATCTCAAACCCATTCACAACAGTACCCCCCCCTTGAGGAGGGGTCACCGAACCCTCATTTGAGCAACCAGGTCGGTCAGGATGAGTTCTATGATACGCACGGATAAGTCTCCTAGCATGGATGTCCGAAGCAAACACCCAAGAATTGTCTTCCTGACCATAACCTCTCCATTTAACCAAATACTGGAGTCTTCGTCTAGAAAAACGAGAATCCAATATTTTCTCAACCACATACTCCAGATTGCCCTCAACCAAAACAGGGTCAGGAGGCACAGCAGCAGGAACCACTGCTCAACAAACCTCTTCAACAAGGACTTGTGGAACACGTTATGGATCTTAAATGTCCCTGGAAGAAGCAAACGAAAAGAAACAGGATTAATAATCTCCATGATCTTATAAGGTCCAATGAACCTAGGCTTAAATTTAGGAGATGCTACTCTCATAGGAATATTCTTTGAGGACAACCAGACCAAGTCCCCCACTTTAAAACGAGGACCATCAGTCCTATGCCGGTTAGCAAACCGCTGGGCCTTCTCCTGAGAGAGGGACAACCTTTCCACTACCTGGTCCCAAATCTGCTGCATACGCTCAACAACAGAGTCAACACCTGGACAGACAGAAGCCTCCGTCTGTCCTGAAGAAAATCGAGGGTGAAACCCAGAATTACAGAAAAACGGAGACATCAAAGTGGCAGAGCTAGCCCTATTATTAAGAGCAAACTCAGCCAAAGGCAAAAAAGAGACCCAGTCATCCTGATCAGCAGACACAAAGCATCTTAGATAAGTCTCCAATGTCTGGTTTGTTCTCTCAGTTTGACCATTGGTCTGAGGATGAAATGCCGAGGAGAAAGACAATTGAACACCCAGTTTAGAACAAAAAGTCCTCCAAAATCTGGAAACAAACTGGACTCCTCTGTCAGACACAATGTTCTCAGGAATGCCTGTAAACGAACCACGTGCTGAAGGAACAACGGCACCAATTCAGAGGAGGAAGGCAACTTAGGTAATGGCACAAGATGTATCATTTGGAAAACCTATCACAAATTACCCAGATGGTGGTCATTCTCTGAGAAACAGGAAGATCGGAAATTAAATCCATAGAGATATGGGTCCATGGTCTCTTGGGCACAGGCAATGGCATCAACAAACCACTAGAGCGAGAGCAAGGCTTGGAGCGAGAGCAAGTCCCGCAGGACTGCACAAATTCCCTGACATCGCGAGACAAGGTAGGCCACCAAAGGACCGACTAACCAAGTCTCTGGTACCAAAAATTCCGGGATGCCCAGCCAATGCGGAACAATGAATCTCAGACATCACACTCTTTTTCCATTGGTCCGGGACAAACAATTTTCCAACAGGGCAGCGCTCGGGCCTATCCTCCTGACACCCCGCCAGAGCAAGTCTCAATTGGGCGAGATGGTGGAAAGAACTACACCCTCCTTCAAAACAACAGAGGGATCAGACAGCTCAGGAGAGTCCGCAAGGAAACTCCTCGAGAGGGCATCCGCCTTAACATTCTTAGTGCCAGGAAGAAAGGAAACCACAAAATTAAAACGTGTGAAAAACAAGGCCACCTGGCCTGTCTAGGATTGAGTCGCTTGGCAGATTCCAGATAGACCAGATTCTTATGGTCTGTAAGGACCACACCTGATGTTTGGCTCCCTCCAGCCAATGTCTCCACTCTTCAAAAGCCCACTTCATGGCCAATAACTCCCGATTACCCACGTCATAATTACGTTCAGTAAGAGAAAATTTTCGAGAGAAAAAGGCACAAGGGTTACTATTAGAGGTCTCTGGATCTTTTTGGGACAAAACGGCACCTGCCCCAATTTCAGAGGCATCAACCTCCACCTGAAATGGCAGAGAAACATCAGGCTGCCGTAGAACAGGAGCAGAAGTGAATCTCTGCTTAAGTTCCTGAAACGCAGAGACTGCCTCAGGAGGCCAATTCACCACATCAGAACCCTTTCTGGTCAAATCAGTTAATGGTTTAACAATAACAGAGAAATTACCAATAAATTTACGATAAAAATTGGCAAAACCCAAAAATCTCTGAAGAGCCTTTAATGAAGTAGGTTGGACCCAATCACAGATGGCCTGAACCTTGACCGGGTCCATTTCAATAACAGATGGGGACAAAATGAATCCCAGAAATGAGATCTTCTGTACGCCAAAAATACACTTTGATCCCTTCACATACAGAGCATTCTCTCTCAAAATCTGGAATACAGTTCGAACATGTTTCACATGAGAGTCCCAGTCATTAGAAAAAAATCAAGATATCATCCAAATAAACAATCAGAAACTTGTCCACAAAATCCCTGAAAATGTCATTCATGAAGGACTGGAAGACGGAAGGAGCATTAGTGAGCCCAAAGGGCATCACAAGGTACTCAAAATGCCCTTCAGGGGTGTTAAATGCCGTCTTCCATTCATCCCCGTGCTTAATGCGAATAAGGTTATACGCCCCCTGAGGTCAAGCTTGGTAAACCAAGTAGCGTTTTTCACCCTGGAAAACAGGTCAGAAATCAAGGGTAACGGGTATTGATATTTCACAGTAATATTGTTCAAGAGACGATAATCAATACACGGCCTTAATGAACCATCTTTTTTGGCCACAAAGAAAAAACCGGCACCTAAGGGTGAAGAGGATGGTCTGATATGACCCTTCTCCAATGATTCCTTGATATAAGACCGCATAGCGTCATGTTCAGGTACAGACAAGTTAAAAAGGCGACCTTTAGGGAATTTACTACCTGGCACTAATTCAATAGCGCAGTCATAGCTCCTATGGGGAGGTAAGGATGCAGATTTACTTTCGCTAAACACATCGAAAAAATCAAACAAAAAGTCAGGAACATCCTCAGCCTGGGGGGAGGCAGAAAAAACAGGAGTGTTGGCACTAACACATTGGCAGCCCCAACTGGTTACAGACACAGATTTCCAATCCAAAACAGGATTATGAGACTGTAACCAAGGGAAACCCAGCACTATAATGTCATGCAGATTATATAGAACCAAAAATTTGCAGCACTCCTGGTGATCAGGTTCAACCCTCATTATCACCTGAGTAGAAAACTGGGGTTTATTCTCAGCCAAAGGGGTAGAATCGATCCCCAGTAAAGGAATAGACTTCTGTAGGGGTATCAAGGGAAACCCACAACGTTTAGCAAAATCATAATCCATCAGGTTAATAGCTGCTCCAGAATCAACGAAAGCCTGAGCAGAAAATGAGGACAGAGAGCATATCAGAGTGACAGTTAATAAAAACTTAGTCTGAACACTACCCAAGACAACTGAGCGTGCAAAACGTCTTCCCCGCTTAGGGCAGACTGAAATAGCATGAGAGGCATCACCACAGTAGAAACATAACCCATTGCGCTTTCGAAACTCATGACGCTGTGCCCCAGACACCACTCCATCACACTGCATGGGCTCAGCAGCTGGCTCACAAGGCAACACCACTCCACGCATACTTCTCCGCTCACGCAAACGTCTGTCAATTTGAATCGCTAATGACATAGAATCATTGAGACCAGAGGGGACAGGGAATCCCACCATAACATCCTTTACATTATCCGACAGACCCTTCCGGAAAAGGGCCGCCAAAGCGTCGTCATTCCACTTGGTCAGGACTGCCCACCTACGGAATCTCTGACAGTATAACTCAGCGTCATCAAGCCCTGATTTAATGCCAACAAGGCTTTTTCAGCTTGATCAGTGACATTAGGCTCATCGTACAATAACCCCAAAGCCTGAAAAAATGCATCAACATCACTCAAAACAGGATCCCCAGGTATCAGGGAAAAAGCCCAATCCTGAGGATCGCCGCGCAGGAGAGAGATGATAATTTGAACCTGCTGCGCTGCGTTTCCTGAGGACTTAGATTTTAAGGCAAGAAACAATTTACAATTATTTTTGAAATTCTGAAACTTAGCTCGATCCCCTAAAAACAAATCTGGCATGGGGATCCTAGGTTCCACAACAGGCAACCTAGCAAGATATGCAGCAATACTCTGAACCTCAGTGGCAAGCTGATCCACACGGCCAGACAACTGTGCAAACTCCATTGGGAGAAAAGATCCTCCCAGCACCCAGAGATACAGAGGGAAAAAAAAAAAAAAAAATGCAACAAACAGAAAAATATCTCTGACAACTTTTCTTCCTTCAAAATATTTTTTCCCTTCTGTGAGTACCATACAATTTTTAAGGCCGGTGATACTGTTATGTTACGGTAGCTGAGGAGTGCAGGTAAAAAAGGAAATACACCAGAGCAGTTGGAATCTATGAGATTGCAGTACCCTGACTAACCACCGCAACTAGAGGCAGCCGTGGAGCGTTCCTACGTTGGTCCTAGACGCCTCGTCACAGCCTGAGAAACTAACTACACCTAAAGATAGAAATAGGAAAGCTATCTGCCCCGGAGCAGAACCCCAAAGATAATAGAAAGCCCCCAAACATGTAATGGCGGTTAGACAAGAGGAAATACTGACACAGAAAGAAAATAGTATGAGCAAACGCTGGGGTCCAAACTATCTAAACAGAAAAGGACAGGAAGGGTACCTACTGCAATCTCAGAAAACCCTGAAAAAACACCAACTCAACTAATTTCAAAATCACCTGAGATCACACGACCTCTACCACCTAAATTAGTTCTCTGGTGTAACAAAAACAGCAGCCACTGAAAAAACTGGAAAAAGCAAAAGTACAAAACACAGTGGCTGGACTAAAGTGAGAGGGCAAAAGCCCCCGGAGGGGACCCAGAAGGCCCCCACAGAAGTGCAGGACCAAATGCAAAAATATAGCAAAAACACAAAATAAGAAATTGTCTTATCTGATAGCAGGAGATGCAGACACGACACAGCAGGCTACAAGGGAAACTGGAAAGAAGGATTCAGACCAGAACAATTGATCACCGGCAACCCTGATGGGAAAATGACTCCCTTATATAAGACCAATCAGTAACACCTGATTCCCAGTCCTCACAATCCTCACTAGTACCGCTTGTAACCACCAGAGGGAGCCTCTGCTCAGAACTCATCTCAAACCCATTCACAACAGACTGCATTATACTCTATGGAGCCACATTATACTCTACGGGGGCTGCATTATACTCTATGAGGCTGCATTATACTCTTTGGGGCTGCATAATACTCTATGGGGCTGCATTATATTCTATGGTATGGAACTGCATTATACTTTATGAGCGGAATTGTACTTTATGGGGCCGAATTATACTTTATGGGGCTGCATTATACTCTATGGGGCCACATTATAGTCTGTGGAGGCTGCATTATACTCTATGCTATGGGGGCTGCATTATACTTTATGGGACTGCATTATTCTCTATGCGGCAGCATTGTACTCTACGTGACCGCATTATACTCTCAAGGGCTGCATTATACTCTATGCTCTAAGGGACTGCATTATACTCTATGAGGATGCATTATACTCTGTGGTGCTGTATTATACTCTATGGGGCGGCATTATGCTCTGTGGGGCAGCATTATTCTCTGTGGGGAGGGATGGACAATAATGGGAAATGCATTATACTATTTGAAGGACTATGGGAAATGCATTATACTATATGAAGGTCTATAGGGTGCATTATACTATGGGGAGTGCATTGTACTATATGGAGGACTATGGGCTCATTATATTATATTGAGGACTATGGGCTGTGCATTATACTATATGGAGGACTGTTGTGTGCATAATATTATATTTAGGACAATGGGGGCTACATTATACAATATGGAGGACTATGGGATGCATTATACTATATTGAGGAGTATGGGGAGTCTATTATACTATATGGAGGACTATGGGGTATTTATTATACTATATGTACAGTACAGACCAAAAGTTTGGACACACCTTCTCATTCAATGATTTTTCTGTATTTTCATGACTATGAAAATTGTAGACTCAAACTGAAAGCATCAAAACTATGAATTAACACATGTGGAATTATACATTACACTTTACAAAAAAGTGTGAAACAACTGAAAATATGTCTTATATTCTAGGTTCTTCAAAGTAGCCACCTTTTGCTTTAATTACTGCTTTGCACGCAGAAAAGGTGAACGGATGGACTCTACATGCCTGGTTCCCACCGTGAAGCATGGAGGAGGTGGTGTGATGGTGTGGGGGGCGCTTTGCTGGTGACACTGTTGGGGATTTATTCAAAATTGAAGGCATACTGAACCAGCATGGCTACCACAGCATCTTGCAGCGGCATGCTATTCCATCCGGTTTGCGTTTAGTTGGACCATCATTTATTTTTCAACAGGACAATGACCCCAAACACACCTCCAGACTGTGTAAGGGCTATTTGACCAAGAAGGAGAGTGTTGGGGTGCTACGCCAGATGACCTGGCCTCCACAGTCACCAGACCTGAACCCAGTCGAGATGGTTTGGGGTGAGCTGGACCGCTCACTGCTTCAATTTTGAATAAATCCCCAACAGTGTCACCAGCAAAGCACCCCCACATCATCACACCACCTCCTCCATGCTTCACGGTGGGAACCAGGCATGTAGAGTCCAGCCGTTCACCTGTTCTGCGTGCAAAGCAGTAATCAAAGCAAAAGGTGGCTACTTTGAAGAACCTAGAATATAAGACATGTTTTCAGTTGTTTCACACCTTTTTGTAAAGTGTAATATATAATTCCACATGTGTTAATTCATAGTTTTGATGCCTTCAGTGTGAATGTACAATTTTCATAGTCATGAAAATACAGAAGAATCTTTGAATGAGAAGGTGTGTCCAAACTTTTGGTCTGTACTGTAGGACTATGGGGTGTGCATTATACTATCTGGAAGACTATGTGGGGTGTATTATATGACAGTTAGGTCCATATATATTTGGACGGAGACAACATTTATCTAATTTTGGTTCTAGACATTACCACAATGAATTTTAAACAAAACAATTCAGATGCAGTTGAAGGATATCCACATTAAAATTGGATGAAGGGTTTAGGTGTTTCAGCTCCTAAACATGTGCCACCCTGTTTTTAAAGGGACCAAAAGTAATTGGACAATTGACTCCAAGGCTATTTCATGGACAGGTGTGGGCAATCCCTTCGTTATGTCATTCTCAAGCAGATAAAAGGGCTGGAGTTGATATGAGTTGTGGTGTTTGCATTTGGAAGGTTTTGCTGTGAAGGAAACATGCGGTAAAAGGAGCTCTCCATGCAGGTGAAACAAGCCATCCTTAAGCTGCAAAACAGAAAAAACCCATCCAAGAAATTGCTACAACATCAGGAGTAGCAAAATCTACAGTTTGGTACATCCTGAGAAAGAAAGAAAGCACTGGTGAACTCATCAATGCAAAAAGACCTGGGCGCCCACGGAAGACAACAGTGGTGGATGATCGCAGAATACTCTCCATGGTGAAGAGAAACTCCTTCACAACAGCCAACCAAGTGAACAACACTCTCCAGGAGGTAGGCGTATCAATATCCAAATTTACCATAAAGAGAAGACTGCATGAAATTAAATACAGAGGGTTCACTGCACGGTGCAAGCCACTCATAAGAATCAAGAATAAAAAGGCTAGGCTGGACTTTGATAAAAACATCTAAAAAAGCCAGCACAGTTCTGGAAGAACATTCTTTGGACAGATGAAACCAAGATCAACCTCTACCAGAATGATGGAAAGAGAAAAGTATGGCGAAGGCGTGGTACAGCTCATAATCCAAAGCATACCACATCATCTGTAAAACACGGCAGAGGCAGTGTGATGGCTTGGGCATGCATGGCTGCCAGTGGCACTGGGTCACTAGTGTTTATTAATGATGTGACACAGGACAGAGGCAGCCGAATGAATTCTGAGGTCTTCAGAGCCATACTGTGTGCTCAGATCCAGCCAAATGCAGCCAAACTGATTGGTCGTTGTTTCATACTACAGATGGATAATGACCCAAAACATAAAGCCAAAGCAACCCAGGAGTTTATTAAAGCAAAGAAGTGGAATATTCTTGAATGGCCAAGTCACCTGATCTCAACCCAATTGAGCATGCATTTCACTTGTTAAAGATTAAACTTCAGACAGAAAGGCCCACAAACAAACAACAACTGAAAACCACCGCAGTGAAGGCCTGGAGAGCATCAAAAAGGAGGAAACAGCGTCTGGTGATGTCCATGAGTTCAAGACTTCAGGCAGTCATTGCCAACAAAGGGTTTTCAACCAAGTACTAGAAATGATCATTTTATTTACAATTATTTAATCTGTCCAATTACTTTTGGTCCCTTTAAAAACAGGGTGGCACATGTTAAGGAGCTGAAACTCCTAAACCCTTCTTCCAATTTTAATGTGAATAGCCTCAAATTAAAGCTGAAAGTCTGAACTTCAACTGCATCTGATTTGTTTTGTTTAAAATTCATTGTGGTAATGTCTAGAACCAAAATTAGATAAATGTTGTCTCTGTCCAAATATATACGGACCTAACTGTATATGGAGGAATATGGGGTGCACATTATACTATGTGGAGGACTATGGAATGTGTATTATACTATATGGAGAACTATGGGGTGCGCATTATACTCTATGGAGGACTATGAGGAGTATATTATATTGAGGATTATGGGGTGCACATTAGACTATATGGAAGACTATGGGGTGTGCATTATACTCTATGGAGGACTATGAGAAGTGTATTATATTATATGGAGGATTATGGGGTGCACATTATACTATATGAAGGACTATGGGGAGTGCATCATACTATATGGAGGACTATGGGGAGTGCATTATACTATATTGAGGACTATGGGGTGTGCATTATACTATAAAGAGTACTGTGGGGTGCATTATACTATATGGAGGACTGTGGGGTGAGCATTATAATATAAGGAGTACTGTGGGGTGCATTATACTATATGGAGGACTATGGGGTGCATTATACTAAATGTGCAAAAGGTTATCTATTCATCAAGTGATTGGATTGTTTATGCCGGAACAAAAATCGTTCTCAGCAGCACATCGCCCAGTGTAAGCTGCAGATATGCTGCTGATAACATGATACTGCATGTGGACAGATTGATCTCCTAGTGATCGTTCTGTATCTGTCATTCTTCCACATCCGCTGTAAAGAGTCAAGGAAACAAGTGTCGAACGATTTCAATATTGTTGATCACGCTCATTTAACGGCCTCAACTCATGTAAATACAACTGATATGTTTCTGCGTGATGGTGTGTTGCGACCACGCACCACAATTGTGGATACCAGGGCTATGGGGTACTCGGAGCCGAGCCCATGGGCATCTATGGGAGTTGTCACTGGTAGCGGTGGCTCGGTCCGTGGCCCTGGCGGTCGTGCAATGGGGAAATATTTACAGGGGATTATTAGGATAGTTCGTGACGCCACCTGCGGTTTCTGGTAATTTGTACCAGCGCTGCTGTAAGGGTCTTCACAGGGGATGTTATGGGGCAGCTTGGTAGTAAGTCTCCCACAGGTGAGACGTGTCCCTGGAAGTCTATGGTGGTTATGATGATGCAGGGTATAGTAAGAATTCAGCCACACACAAGGTCGTTCCTTTTCATACCTTTTACTGATGGTAGTTCAAGCAGATCCCGGGGAGCTGGTCGGGGTGGAGAGTGCACTTTCCAGTAACAGCTGAGCAGGTTAGAGGCCTCCTTAACTTCAAATGTGTAGGTGAATCCAACTTGCCTGAAGCGAAGTTAATTCTGAATCTCCAGCTCTCTCAATAGCTGTACTGCCTGGCCAACGTTGTGGTGGAGCCTTCTAAGTGATGAAACTAAGTCCTTACTTTTGCATGGCCTTGCTCAAAGTCCCTGTTCCACCTGACTCCGGTTACGTATTGACACTTAGGGCTGCTCTCTGCGACCTGTAGTCCAGATGCCTCCGGGTTTCTTGTTACTATGCCTGAAACAGTAGCAACGCTTCAGACCCCGGTGTCCGGCAATTTAGTGCAAGTAATCCAATACCTGTAGCACTTCTCTATCTTCTCCACTGTGCCCTTCGCCCTGCTTCCGCTTTTAACATAAGCACTTGTGGCAGTTGTGGAATAATGTCAGCTTCATCCAGAGCTCGCTGCACAGCTCTCAGTTTCCTCCAAAGTCCACACAGGACCGAGACTGAATGGCTGCTCTGTCCTTGAGACAGAAGCTAACAGGCTGAACTCCACTGAACACTAAGCTCCACTCCAACTGATCTGATCTCAGACAGCTAACTATCCAGGGGATTGACTCACTCCTAAGCCTCCCGGAGCTAACTGACTGAAAATAACTCCTCTCTCCTACTCTCCCTCCTGACTACTCCTCAGACTGAACACTGCTGCCACATGTCACTCCCCCTTATATCTCAGATGGGTGTGTCTGAAAGTGCGAGTGACAGTGAATGCATATCAAGCGTTGCTGTTACCTTCTAGTGCACTCTTCTGGACTTTTATGTGTGCCTGCGTAGCTGGGCTACACAGGTGCAATATGTGAGCATGTGGGGCCGCACTTTAAAGTTTTGCCCAGGGCCTCATTTCGTCTAAAACTGGCCCTGGATGCAGTGGCAAAAGATCGGAATTAAACGTCCTTTTTATTAGGGTAGCCTATTTTAGTGATGAGTAATGAGCCCGTTGCTACATCTCATTCTCCCCTTTGCTGGGTTTTTTATATAGTGAAGCAGAAGTCGAGATTTCTATTGTTTTACTAAAGTCATTTGTGCTTCATAATTGAACCCTTTATTTCTTCTTTGATAGGACAAAGTTCAGATACAAAAGGTTTTAAGGGGCTATCCAAAACTATTTTTATCTTACTATGGGCCTAAAAACTAACAGGCAGGTAATTGCTGCTAACTACCTGTCTGTTCTACTGAGCGTCGGCTCAGAGCAGTCTGCTGCTGATTCTGCTGCTCCACATCAACAGAACAGCTCTTCTTCCAGTCTGCTCTATCAACAGGGCGTGACTGCCGACATCATGCTTACAGGCAGCTCCCCGCAGTTAGGCAGTGGGGAGCCAGCTGCCAATCAGCATGAATCAAAACCATAGATATGAAGAACTAGACACTGTAGTGGAATTGAAGTGATATTTATTAGAAATTTGATATGCATGGTAATTGCACCTATAACGTGTCAGTCAATAACTTAGACCTTCATCGGATACATGGACTGCCTATAGAAGAGGCGTGCAAGATTGAGGTGCGCTAGTGGAAAGGCGGCATAAGCGCAGTGGTGAGGCATCTCGCCACTAGTGCACCACCTAATCAAAGTGCCATAATCCATAAGCAAATAAAAAATATAAAAAAAGAAATAAAAGTTTGCATCACCCCATTTTTCCTCATTAAAAATTAAAGAATAAAGAATTAAAGAAGTAAAAAAACATACACATACAGTACCTTGAAAAGTAATTTTACCCCCTGAACTTTTCCACAATTTTTCATGTTACACCTACAAACTCAAATGCATTTTATAGGAATTTTATGTGATATACCAACTCAAAGTATCAAGTATTTGTGACGTGTAAAGGAAACGATACATGGTTTTCAAAAAATTTTAAAAATACAAATCAGAAAATTGTGACTTGAATGTGTGTTCAGCCCCTTGTTGTGTGATACCCCTAAATAAAATTCTGAGGGACCAATCGCCTCCAGAAGACACATAATTAGTAAATTGAGTCCACCTGTGTGTAATTTATTCTCAGTATAACTACAGCTGTTCTGTGAAGGCCTCATGTTATGTTTCGGTAGCGGAGGAGGACAGGAACAACAGCAGGGCAGCTGAACACCTGAGATGTTGGTAACTGATGGGTTGCAGATTCCTAAACCTCCCTTATATCAGACCAATCCGTGATCCCAGATTGCCACTCCTCGCTGAAAGGTTCAGTACTGTCTGTAACCACCAGAGGGAGCCTCTGCTCAGAAACCATCTCTAGCACATTCATAACAGCCTCAGAGGTTTGTTTGAGATCATTATGGATCAGACAGCGTCATGAAAACCAAGGAACCCACCAGACATGTCAGGGATAAAGTTGTTGAGAAGAGTAAAGCAAGGTTAGGTTATAAAAAATATAGCCCAAGCTCTCTCACAGAGCACTGTTTAATCCATCATCTAAAAATGGAAGGAGTATGGCACAAACATGGCCATCCATGTAAACTGACATCCTGAAAGGAGAGCACTAATTAAAAAAGTAGCCAAGAGGCCCATGGTCACTGTGGAGGACCTGCAGAGATCTACAGCTCAGGAGGGAGACTCTGTCATATACTCCACAACAGTCTGACTGATCAAAATATAAAGTTAATTAACCCAATCCGTAAATGCTATAATAAGAAGAGTAATTGAAACGCATGAATTGCTTTTTTTCTTGTCAAAGTAACTTCATGAAAAAATTCAATAAGGAGCGATCAAAATATCGTATCTGTTCCGCAAAAAAAGAAGCCCACGCACGGCTACATCGACTGAAAAATGTCGACACAAGCTAATTTTTTTTTTCCCTTTTTTACACAATTTCACAACTCTTGTATATTTTCCTTTTTTATCCAATACATCAAATGGTAAAATTAATGGCGTGACTACAACTCATTCTGTAAAAAGCAAGCCCGTGTACACCCATGTCGACGAAATAAATGAAAAAGTTTTGACTCTTGGAAAAAGGTGAGGAGAAAATGAATGCGCAAAAACTGTACAGTATGTGCCATGGTGTGATGTGTGATGCTACCCTATGGTGTTATTCCATGCCATGATGTATTTTACTCCCCTTGGATCAGCAAGATGTTTGAGGGCTCTCCTTCCCACATTGATAGCCCACACGGAGGGGTGGCTATCGGAGCACCATTTTTGGTCTCTCTACAACTTCTTCTTTTCCTTTTTGAGGGATTTCACCTACTTTCAACAGACTCTGCATTATTTATCCCATTAGTTGCTCCTTGGGTTTTATCGATATAATACAATATCTTGTATAAACCATAACAATGGTGGAATTGCATGTTTTTCATCATTTGTATGCACTTGAAATTTTTTCCACATTTTTTGGTAATGTACCGAAAAATGGGGAAAAAATTCCAAGTGCGTACAAATGTTGAAAAACATGCAATTCCACTTGTTTTTTGGATTTTATGTTTACAGTGTTCATTGTGTGGTAAAATTGACCTGACCTCATGATTTTTCATTTTTACTTTTCCATCAATGGAGCTGGGGAAGGGCTTGTATTTTTGTGTGTCGAGTTGATGCTTTCATTGATGTCAGTTTTGATTTTTTTTTTAGTGTGATCACAAGACTGCAATTCTGGCGTTTTTTTTTTTCTTTCTTTCTCGTTATGGCATTTACCAATGGGGTTAATTAATATTACATTTTGTTAGATCAGGCTTTTATGGACATAAGGATAAAACTAAAATAAATTAGGTATTTCCTTTTTTCATAGGGAAAAAGGAGGGTAATTAAAAAAATTTATTTTCTTACAAGTTTTCAAAACATTTTTTTTTAATTTTATTTTTTGTCCCCTTAAGGAACTTGAACCTGTGATCATCCAATATCATAGCACTACAGTATACAGTGAAAATCTCTGTCTCCTTTGAAGCTCAGCTTATTGCTGAGCTTTGGATGAGTACCAAGATGTTAGTAATGGGAAGCTTACAGCATAGAAACCATCGGCATTACACAATCAGATCACGAGTCGCGAGTTGGAGCCGGCGCGCACTCATCGTCTGTGACATCATTAAAATGCCACTGTCAGTCATTGACAGCAGCATATAAATGGTTAACAGCCGCAACCGAAACTCAGCTCCGACCACTTGTGTTAGAGACGCATGCTAGCTATTTAATGTAGCCAGTATCTGCTGTGTGCGTGGATGAAGTTCAGCTCCTGAGCCCTGTTCACATACATACACAATTTAATTCATCAGATTTTGGGGGATCATTTACAAGGGTAATTTTATGTGTAAAACAATACAGGAATACGCTGTCGGCTTTCATATTTAATGAGTGGATTGGAAGTTTCCAACACTGACAATAATAAAACAAAGCATATTTTAAAGCAACTCTACCCCCCCACCCTCCAACTATGTTCCTAACAAGCGAACATACCATGGCCTTAAATATTTATCCTCCTTTGACAAAACTAGGGCAGCAAGTGAAAATACCGCAACGCTACACTGCTACCATGGTGATGCATCAACACGAGGATGACACGGATAGCAACATACGATACAGCAGAGGTACTTGCTACCAGCCGCACTACTGCTAGACTGGAACAGAGGTGGACAATTAGGATGTGAGGTGTGAAATAAACAATCCTCAGCTCATTATCACTGGTGCCGTAATCATACAACACACAGATATAACATAAGAGCTGATACTAACTGCCGAGGTCCATAAATAAGCTTTTAGGTCCATATAGAGCGCACTGTCACTATTCCAGAACCAGAGATGAACACATATTAAGCTCAATATGGTCAAAATTGCTAAGTTTTCAATTTTTTATTTACCAAAAATATTCAACTGTGGACCACAAATGATACAGTCAAATAGAGGCATGTCCTCAGATGACACCACTGCTCCACAATCAAGCCCAAGTTTCCAGTTTAAGTGCCAGTTTTTCCCATCTGCGCCCAGCTGGTCCCCTTAGATAGCTATTGATTGACATGACCAGCCTTCATGACTACCTAGATCCATTCGATAGCAATCCATCCCCCATTAGAAAGACACCCTGTCATTAAAGAGAGTCTGTCAGCACAGAATGACTGTTCAAACCAAGTACAAGTACTCGGCGCACAATGGCGGGGCCAAACAGTTTAGTGCATCACTTCCCACCTTCTTGCTTTCTATCCCCACCCTTCTTTGGTTCTATAAAGCCAGACCTGTCAATCAAAGAAGAGGGGGTGGAGATAGAGGGATAATAAGAAGGTGGGAAGGTGCCCTCAAGTGTTTGGCCACGACAAGGCTGCAGCGAGGGCCTGTTCTTGGTCTGAACAGTTAATCTATGCTGATGTAGATAAGCGTGTAGTACACTCATGGTCACTAGGAGTGTGTTGTGACGAAATTCTGTCTTATAGACCAAGAATAACTGTCATCTAATGGACGGGAGTCTGGAACATAGAATCATAGAATGTTAGACTTGGAAGAGACCTCCAGGGTCATCGTGTCCAACCCCCTGCTCAGTGCAACGCAGGATTCACACTCATCTCCTGGATTAAAAGGAATCTGTCAGTACGATCAATCTTCCTAAGCCATCTATATGGGCATGTAGGTCATAGGAAGCTGAATATAATGATAAATTGATGATCTGCCTCCAAAAGGAGGCATTACCAGTGTGAGACATGTAATGACTGACAATCCACTCTCCTGATCTACATGTCTCAGACTGGTAAAGTCTTGTTTCATTTACAATTAGCTCTGGAGGCCGATTCTCAGGTAGATCTATGTCCGGCCCATAGATCTTAACAGCTCATTTACAGATTAAGAAAAACATGGATTTCTACGGAATAAGACATTGAATCAACCTGCACTATACTCTGCTACCTCTCCTACAGTCCTCCTGTAGAGTGGTCCACCTTGTCCGACCCTAACCCCATCCAAACGTTTTCCTTGATTTTCACTCCCTAAAATGATGTAATTACGCTCCACTCAGACTTCGCAGCACAAGCAGCCTTGTGGACAACCTACTCTCCATATCTGAACTCTAAAACCTACACGACAGCCCCGTGTCCAGGCCCAATGGCTTCCCTTATGGTCCGTCACTGAAAGCCCTCCCCCCGTCACTTTTGTGGTCGGCATATCTGCTACCCTTCAGTCTCCTTAGGTCAGTGTCTTTATAGTGACAGAACCATTGTTATTACTTACAATTGCACCTCAAAGCTACACATTTTGATACAGCCTTATATAAGAGGACATTCCCTGTGTTCCTCTAACAAGTCAGGCAGAGCTGCATTTTAAAGCCTTTTTTAATCCATGTGACTGACCCTGTGGAGGCATCTACTGCAGGTAATTGGGCTCCCAAGTTCTTTCATTTGTAGCATGTCCTGGTAATAACTGTACATAGAGGAGGGAATAAAATGGAGCAAGAACCTCAAGCAAGTCATCCTCCTCCTGGTGCCAGTTTGTGCACTACATCCACAATATGGGACAGATTGGGAAAGTCTCCTGCTGGTTGCTGTCAGGCGAAATCCATGATCCAGCGCCAGGCCCTTACTGCCAGCCAGCACTGGAAGTAAGATGTGTCTGTCATGAAGAATAAAAATATATATGTGTGGGGAAACAGGGTCAGTGGGTGCTCTTGTCCGCTTGCCTGGCTGCCTTTAGAAAGACTGCATGGACCAGGGCTCATACCACTGAATGCCTGCTCTATCTCCCCGTGGGCAACATACTACACAGACAACGCAGGGTTAGGGTAAAACAGTGTGGCAATGCTTTATTGAACAACAACGCCCAATAGCAAACAGAACAATCCCAGCAATTACCCCCAACATGGTGCACATTACAGGGCCCAACCCTTCCGCTGACTCGCCTGGATAACGGTAGATGTTATGTCAGAGCTCCCAGGGTCGATATTCCACCTGTGATATACACACAGAGAAGAGATGTTGACAAGCATAGGGAGATGACCGAGAACAGTCCCTAGAGTCCGTAGAAGGCCCAATGCCAGTTGACACTACGTCACAGCTCACAGGGTCGCTATTCCACCTGTGATATACACACAGAGAAGAGATAACGACAAGCGTAGGGAGGTGACAGTTCATACTGTCCATACTAGGTCCAAAGCCAGTCGACACGAGAGTCACCACCTGGCTGATCCGACCATCTCCATGGAACCAGGCGACCAGTGGGTCCCAAAACCTGGCTTTCTCCACACATATCCATGGTTCAGAGATGGTCAGTGGATCAGATCTGTGTCCTTCCAACAGGAGCCAAAAACTCCTAGGTTGTCTCCCTTAGAATCATAGATCCGTGTCCCTCGTGATGGCGCCAGTCCTGTCTCTCATCCGTTGAGTGTTGTGCAGAATGGCTGACTGGTAGCTCTGTGTGATGAGATGAGGTCTCCTCTGCTCTCTCTGTCTCTTGTTTTTGTACCCGAGACATGTAAGCTATTTTTAGAATTACCCAGTGTGTTTCAGTTCAGCCTCATAGCTCAAACTGGTTAGAGTACAATACACAATTAACATATCAGCTCACAATAAACACAGATAAACACCCACTATGTACAAGTCACTATTACAGTCTTAAGGCTACGTCTCACACAGCGATCTCACTAGCGAGATCGCTGCTGAGTCACTAGTTTTGTGACGCAGCAGCGATCTCACCAGCGATATCGCTGTGTGTGACATTCAGCGACGATCAGCCCCCTGCTGGGTATCGCTGATCGTCGCTGAATGTCCTGAACTTTTTTTTGATCGCTGGTCTCCCGCTGACAGGCACGCATCGCTGCGTGTGACAGGCGGGAGACCAGCGATCCGCTGGTAACTAAGGTACACAGCGGGTTTCCAGGCGCGGGGCTGTGCCTAGAAACCCGCTGTGTACCTTGGATACCAGCACCCTGATGCAGGGAGCTGGTAACCAAGGTACACAGCAGGTTTCCTGGAAACCCGCTGTGTACCTTGGTTACCAGCTCCCTGCATCAGAGCGCTGGTATCCAAGGTACACTGTGGGTAACTAAGCGATGTTACCCGCAGTGTCGCTGTGCTGATCGCTGCCCTGAGCTGCCTGTTTGGCAGCTCAGCAGCGATCGATCATGTAGCGACACACCAGCGATCCTGATCGTTGTCGGGATCGCTGGTGTATCGCTATGTGAGACCCAGGCCTTAAGCCCCCGTCTTACATAGTGAGATCGCTGCTGAGTCACAAGTTTTGTGACGCAACAGCGATCTCCCCAGCGATATCGCTGTGTGTGACATTCAGCGACGATCAGCCCCCCTGCTGGGTATCGCTGATCGTCGCTGAATGTCCTGGACATTTTTTTGATCGTTGGTCTCCCGCTGGCCAGCACGCATCGCTGCGTGTGGCAGGCGGGAGACCAGCGATCAGCTGGTAACCAAGGTACACATCGGGTTTCTAGGCGCCAGGTGGTGCCTAGAAACCCGATGTGTACGTTAGATACCAGCGCGCTGGTGCAGGGGAGCTGGTAACCAAGGTACACAGCGGGTTTCTAAGCGCCGCGCGGTGCCTAGAAACCCGACGTGTACCTTGGTTACCAGCTCCCTGCACCAGAGTGCTGGTATCTAACATACACTGCGGGCAGGGCCGGCTCCAGGTTTTTATGGGCCCCGGGCGAAAGAGCCTCAGTGGGCCCCTTTAACACAGACCACGATTCATGATGCACAGATACGGCAGAGAAATATGGGTATAGTACTATGCCAAACACTTCTTTTCTTCCATTACATGACTGATATCTATTGTAAATTGTACAATAGCTCAAAAACCGCCAAATCCTCACAGCGCACAGTACAGACTGGACAGTACAGTCCTCCATACAATATTATGGGCACCACAGTCTCCCCCTCATCACCCATATAATACCCCATGCAGGATGTCACCTCCCATATAATGCTCCATACAGAATACTGGACCCAAAATAATGCTCCATAAAGAATACTGGACCCAAAATAATGCTCCATACAGGATACTGGTCCCCATATAATGCTCCATACAAAATATGGAGCTCTCCTCTGCGCTGTACTGCGTTCTGCACTGTTACGGCTCAGGAAAGGGCGCTGTGGAAAGACTCCCCATTATCATCATAATTGTCTCCCCATCATCATCATTGCCTCCTTATCATCATCATTGCCTCCCCATCATCATCATGGCCTCCCCATTATCATCAATGCCTACCCATCATCATCATCTCCTCCCCATCATCATCTTCTCCCCATCATCAATGCCTGCCCATTATCATCAATGCCTGCCCATTATCATCATCTTCTCCCCATCATCATCAATGCCTCCCCATTATCAGCAATGCCTGCCCATCATGATCATCATCTCCTCCCCATCATCATCAATGCCAGCCCATCATCATCTTCTCCCCATCATCAATGCCTCCCCATTATCAGCAATGCCTGCCCATCATCATCTTCTCCCCATCATCAATGCCTGCCCATTATCATCAATGCCTGCCCATTATCATCATCTTCTCCCCATCATCATCATCAATGCCTCCCCATTATCAGCAATGCCTGCCCATCATCACACACAGACAGCACACAAGCACTCTCTCACATACATACACACCTACACACACACACATACATACACACACAAAGCACCGCACTACATACACACAGAGACACACACACACACGTCTTACCTGTCCGGCGTCCCCGCGCTCTGTGCCACAGCCGGCCGCTGAATGATGACGTCATTCAGCGGCGCTGCTGTGAGAGGAAGCGCCGGGCCCCCTGGAGCCCGGAGCTGCGGCAGCGGAGGCACGGGAGAGTAAGTATTGTGCCAGCTGCTGCCAGGACCCTGAGCAAGCGGGGGGGGGGCCCAGTGGCGGCGCTGACACCGCTCTCCTCCGCTAACGGGCGCGGGGGTGCCAGACTGCGAGTGGGCCCCCCGCCTGCTCAGGGCCCCGGCACTTGCCCGGGTGTGCCGGGTGCTGACGCCGGCCCTGACTGCGGGTAACTAAGCGATGTGCGTCGCTTGTTACCCGCATAGTCACTGTCCTGATCGCTGCTGAGAGCTGCCTATTTGGCAGCTCAGCGATCATGTAGCGACACAGCAGCGATCCTGACAAGTTCATATCGTTGTCGGGATCGCTGGTGTGTCGCTATGTGTGATGGGGCCCTTACACAGTATGTTAAATAGCATATCAGCTTGCAAGATTGTCTTCTTGACCCACCAGACATAAACACAAATCCACAAGCCAATATACAAATAAAAAGTCAATTCTTATGGGTTTACAAAACATGGTTGTCTGGGAAATTAAGATTCAATCTGGTTTCTTCACAATATGTTTACCTTTACATTAGCGATCTCCCTAGAAAACAATTTCTGACACTGTATTGTCGGATAGTGGGACCCGTACTGCATGCCACAGGCTGTAGAGGGGAGGGCCTCATGACCAGGATGTATGCCAGGCCCTAATACGGTTTTTAAGCGGAAGTAAACTAAAATGGAGTTTTAGGGGGGGAGGAGGAGGCTAGGATCTAAACTGGTGGAATAAGGGAAGGTAGGAGGGGTTTCGGTTCAAATTATGGTGGGAGTTCGTAAAAGGGGGTGTGAATGGGGCCATTTGATTGGTTAAAGGGACTAGGTAT
Organism: Oophaga sylvatica; assembly: GCA_033576555.1. Lineage (NCBI taxonomy): Eukaryota > Metazoa > Chordata > Amphibia > Anura > Dendrobatidae > Oophaga > Oophaga sylvatica. The sequence goes on along the minus strand of JARQOD010000004.1, from coordinate 540,817,003 downwards.
ATAAGGCTGTGTTTCCATGGTCCGGAAACACAGCGCTTTGGACGGAGCGGAAAGTCCGCTCCGCCCAAAGCCCCGCCCCCTAGAGAACGCGCGCTCATTCCGGATGTGTTCAGGAACACATCCGGAACACATCAGGAATGACCGCAGGGCTACATAGCCCGTGTTATTTCCCTTGCGGCGACGTCTAAAAAGACGCGCCGCATGTCCGGAAACGCAGGTCTTCCGCCTGCGTGTTTTGCAGCATAGTGGAGACGGGATTTCTTGAAATCCCCTCCACTATGCTGTAACATCTGGACGCTGCGTGTTTGACGCTGCGCCAACGCATAGCGTCAAACACGCAGTTAATCCGGACTGTTTCCTGAACGTGGAAACATACCCTAAGGGGGGATTGGAAGGGGCAGGGACAGTCTGTTAGTATGTGAGGGAGCGCCAGGGCGGTAGTCGTGGCTGAGAGTAAATACTTAGACGCGCCCTGGTAAATACAATGTCCTTCAGTCAGCGTACCTGTCTCTCTGCTTTCCGCACCTTCAGGGTCCCCTCTGACTTGCTGACAACTCAATCCCATCGACTGCATGCAAAGAGAGACAGAGTCCAGTTCCAACTTTAAACAAACAGATTTACTTGAATCCATATGCAGCATGTCCAGTTACAGCATTGACATAGGATTCCACACAGTTCACATCCTTCACTTTCCCTGTTTTCCTCCTCACGTCTCCGGGTATGCTCCCGGATTGTACCGTCTCGCTCGGTACCGCAGCATCCTCACTGTCCAGCTTAACTATTTTCTGGAGTTCCCCTGTCCGTTTCACCCCAGACATAAGGGCATCTGCCCACGTAAGTCCAGCCGATATATCTAGAGCGACCTGCCTTTCTATTCTGCTGTGACTTTTTGCTGCAAGCTTTTCCTGTAGCTTCCGGCCACTATAGGCCCTGAACGGCTGGGCTATTAGCTTAAACGCTGCACGGTCAGCTGAGTTGCCCGGGCTCTAAGGCCCACCCGAGCTGTCTGCTCCCTGGCCCTACTCCCTAGAATCAGGAAATCCTCCTGGCTTACCCACAGCTGGCCCCTCCTAATTTAACTATTACCTATCCTATATTAAGTTCCTATTCCTATATATGCTAATGTACCCCCTTCTAGTGGCCTAACTTTATAACTGCACTTTCCCTATATACACTATATACAATATGGAACATTCAGTTATCAACAGTTAACCGGGACGTGCTTGGGGTATAAGACAGTCTCTGTGACCCCTTACAAATACATCTGAGTCAGGAACACAGTACTGTGATAGAGGCTCTATTTCAGGACTTTAAGAAGCTGGCAGCGACAAAGAGCACAGCGTGGCTGCAGGAGCAGTTGCGGCTATTGAGCGGCAGCAGCAACAGGTCAGCTGTGGACCCGATACCCTCAAAATGCCCTAGGAGGTCGCGGCCTCCGGAGAGAGCGAGTCCTGAACTGACATCCAGGGCGTGGAGGAAGGCGGGGAGCCCATCCAGGGACCATCCGAGTTGGGATGCGAGCAGCCAGGAGATGCAAGAGGCCTTGAATCCACACCGGAAGTCTGCTGCGATTGCGAGAATGCATTGGAACCGAGTGGTAATGTAGGCGCCAGCGTCATGCGGAGACGAGGTCACGGGGTGCCAGGAAGAGGAACAGGGAAGTGGCTGGAGTATTCGGGGAGCGAGGACCTGAGTGGGCAGTCCAGCACTCTGCCTCCTTGGGAGGGCGGAACGTGGAGACTGGCTCTGGGAATGTAGGAAAGTCCGAGAGGGCGCCTGCTGCACCACACAGGGCCAACTACAGAACAAGAAGCAGACGAGCTGTGGGTCCTAGGATGACGGATCAGAAGGGGAGGATGTAGGCACTTGGAGGATTGCTGGCTGCAGGCATGCAGCTGAAGTGCCTTCCACCACCGCAGGGACTATGGACATTCACAATACTGACGCAACAAGGGCCGAGGGGTCCTTGGTTGCTGGGGCGTCGCTGGTGGAGTCTGAGGAGGAGGGCCTGGCGTCTACAGGAGAAGAATCGGAGGAGGACCAGCGAGGGAGATAAGCAGCGGCCGTTCCGAGGGTGACTCGAAGTCAACCTGGTAAGCATTGTGGTCACTCTAATGCAGCGAGTGGTTGTGATGTGGGTGGCATGTGGCAGGTTGTGTCTGAGGGGTCGGCAGGTAGTGAGGTGTCGCAGTTGTTGGGAATGATGCGTAAATTGATGGGTGTGGCTTGTTCTTCCCCAGCTGCGGTGTGGAAAGGGGTGGGGCGCACATGTCGCAAACGTCTGCGGTGGTTTCAGCCTCAGTAGGGGTGGCAAGTGATACTCAGGGTGGGACCCCGCTTGAGGGGCGCCCCCTGAATCGGAGAGTGCGGTGAGTGTTGACCCAGTGAGCCTGAATGATAAGGCTCGGGGGGAAGTATATGTGTATTTTGATGGGCCGTTGGGTGCGCATTTAAAACGGAAGGTGAAAAAGAAGATATGGAGGGATGAATATGGAGATTTTTTCACTTTTTCCGTTGGAGAAGTTTAATTTGGACAGGGTGAATTTGACGGGAAATGAGGAAGAGGAAAGGCGTAGGTATCAGTTGATTCCTCGAACTTTTACCAACTGGCTGCAGGCGTTCTCTATATTGGCTAGTGTGGTGGGGGAAAAGGCCCCAGAAAAGTGTTCTTCTCTTTTTTTCTATCTGGATAGCATCAGGGAGGCATGTCGTACATATGGTGGGACTGGTTGGTTGCAGTACGACGAACAGTTTAGACAAAGGAAGGCGGTTCGTCCGAGCTTGCTTTGGGATAACAAGGACATAAGTTTGTGGATGCATTTAATGTCGGCACCGAGAGCGTCATCGTCTTCTTTTCTTGGGGCCGTCGGGGTACCCGCTAGTTCACGGGCACCACCGGTGGGAGCAAAGAAGGGTTTGTGTTGGCGCTTTAATGAGAAGGAAAGTACTTTTCTGTCCTGCAGGTTTAAGCACGAATGTTCTGGTTGCAAGGATCACCACAGTTTCACAAATTGTTTTAAGAGAGGAAAGGGTAAAGAAGTAGAGTTGGGCAGGATGGCCGATCAGTTTTGGGTACTACCATTACCATATTAAAAAAAATTTCCATTGGGTTTGGTCCCAAAGAAGGAACCACATAAGTATCGGTTGATACACCATTTATCGTACTCAGAGGAGGAGTCAGTCAATGATGGCATTGATCCAGAGATGGTCTCGGTGTCTTACATGTCATTCGATAAGGCGGTGGAGTGGGTAAGGCGGTGTGGTCATGGTGCACTGTTGGCCAAGATGGACATAGAGGCGGCTTTTTGATTGTTGCCGGTTCATCCCGACAGTTTTCACCTGTTGGGCTATTTTTGGGAAAGACATTATTACGTTGATTGTTGTTGGCCCATGGGTTATTCTATTTCATGTGCGTATTTTGAGAAGTTTAGTTCCTTTTTGGAATGGGTGGTTCGCACGGAGGCAGATTCTATTATTCACTATCTTGATGATTTTTTGTGTATTGGACCAGCTGGGTCTCCATTGTGCGCAATATTATTGCGAACGATGGAACAAGTAGCGGAGAGGTTTGAGATTCCTTTGGCCGCAGAGAAGACTTTGGGTCCAACCATCACGCTGTGTTTCCTGGGCATTGAGATAGATATGGTGTTGATGGAATGTCGTTTGCCAGTTGAGAAGCTGGAGGATTTGAAAATGGTCCTAAGCGAGGTGTTCAGAGCCCGCAAGATTCAGTTGTGCCAGTTACAGTCTTTACTGGATAAATTGAATTTTGCATGCATGATGTTACCCATGGGTAAAATATTTACCAGGAGAATGGCTGTAGCAATGGCAGGTGTGACTCGCCCACAGCATTTTATTCAGTTGAAAGCAGGGCAGAAAGCAGATTTACGCATGTGGGAGCAGTTATAAGGGACGATCGGTGTGGATGGATGAGGTGGTTGACAATGTTGACTTGAAGTTGGTTACGGATGCAGCAGGATCATTGGGATTTGGAGCCTATTTTCAAGGCAAATGGTTGGCCGGGAAGTGGCTGGACGAGTGTAGCGTCAATGGGCTGACAAAGAATTTAGTGGTCTTAGAGCTGTTCCCCATTGTAATAGTCGTGGAAGTGTGGGGGGAGGCTTTGCGAAACAAGAAGGTGAGGTTTTTGTGTGATAACATGAGCGTGGTGCAGAGTATTAATCGCTTATCAGCTCATTCTCCTCCTGTGGTGAATTTGATGCATCATTTGGTACTTCGATGCTTGCATTTGAATGTATGGTTGAGGGCGAAGCATGTTCCAGGAGTCAAAAATTCCATTGCTGATGCAATTTCTCGCTTTCAGTGGGGTCTGTTTTGGAAGCTGGCGCCGGAGTCGGAGCAGCACGGAACACAATGGCCGGCGAGCTTATGGAATCTGGTATCGGATCAGCAATGAGGTTGATTGCGGAATCTGTGGCTCCTGGGACGTGGCATCAATATAATTCGGTGTGGGACTATTGGTATAGGTTGGAGTCGAGTACAGGGAGATGTCAGTCAGATGAAGATAGAGTGAATCTGTTTTTACACATGATCGGCAGGTCATGTGAGGAAGGGGTGTTGGTGTCACTGTTGAATGGTCGAATGGCAGCATTGGCATTTTTGTTCAAATTCTTCCTATCAATGTGTCTGGACGCAGTGAATGATAGTTCTGCTATCCAATCTAGGACAGGGGCAAGCTGACCTGTCAGTATGGTGATTGACAGCTCAGCCGTCTAATCGGATGCTGAGGCGTTAGTGTCTTGATTGACAGTTCAGCCATCCAATCAGGGTCAGGACATGCTGGGGCTTCATTAATGTATCCCCTGTTGTTACCAATTGTAACTTTGCTCTAGAGGTGTGTACATGCTCTGTGCTCATAGTTTGGTATTCTGATCTTTGCTGCCCGACCTTGGATTTGCCTTCACCATCCGTTCGCCTAGCCCTTTTGTCGTGATCCGCAACCTTCTTGGAATTATGACCACTGACTGTTACCTGACTACTCCTTTGTCTCAACCTCCTGTCTATGATATACTCTCCTGGCTTTTGACCTCGGACCTCTCGACTATGGCTTGTCTGTGAGTAGTGATTAGCATCACAAAAACTTTGTCAAAATCTGCCAAACCAATTGGAAGAGACACCCATCAATACATGGCTCCTTCTTGCACCTCGTCAGTATAGAATAGGGTACTGCACAAGACAAAGTGAATAGTGGTAAAATTAAATTAACAAAAAAATGTAGTGTAATGCATATGTTTAAACTACTCTATTACAGTGGTGGCCAAAAGTATTGGTACCCTGCAATTCGGTCAGATAATACTCAGTTTCTTCCTGAAAATGATTGCAATCACAAATTATTGCTATTTTTATCTTCATTTAATTTGCTTGCAAGGAAAAAACACAAAAGAGAATGAAGCAAAAATGAAATCCTTGATCATTTCACACAAAACTCCAAAAATGGGCCAGACAAAAGTATTGGCACCCTCAGCCTATACTTGGTTGCACAAGCTTTAGCCAAAATAACTGCGAACAACCGCTTCCGGTAACCATCAATGAGTTTCTTACAATGCTCTGCTGGAATTGTAGACCATTCTTCTTTGGTAAACTGCTCCAGATCCCTGATATTTGAAGGGTGCCTTCTCCAAACTGCCATTTGAGATCTCTCCACAGGTGTTCTATGGGACTCAGGTCTGGACTCATTGCTGGCCACCTTAGAAGTCTCCAGTGCTTTCTTTCAAACCATTTTATAGTGCTTTTGGAAGTGTGTTTTGGGTCATTGTCCTGCTGGAAGACCCATGGCCTCTGAGGGAGACCCAGCTTTCTCACACCTGGGCCCTACATTATGCTGCAAATTTGTTGGTAGTCTTCAGACTTCATAATGCCATGCACACGGTCAAGCAGTCCAGTGCCAGAGGCAGCAAAGCAACCCCAAAACATCAGGGAACCTCCGCCATGTTTCACTGTAGGGACCGTGTTCTTTTCTTTGAATGCCTCTTTTTTTCCTGTACATTCTATGTTGATGGTTTTTCCCAAAAAGCTCAACTTTTGTCTCATCTGACCAGAGAACATTCTTCCAAAACGTTTTAGGCTTTCTCAGGTAAGTTTTGGGAAACTCCAGCCTTGCTTTTTTATGTCTCGGAGTAAGAAGTGGGGTCTTCCTAGGTATCCTACCATACAGTCCCTTTTCATTCAGACGCCGACGGATAGTACGGGTTGACACTGCTGTACCCTCGGACTGCAGGGCAGCTTCAACTTGTTTGGATGTTAGTCGAGGTTCTTTATCCACCATCCGCACAATCTTGCGTTGAAATCTCTCGTCAATTTTTCTTTTCCTTCCACATCTAGGGAGGTTAGCCACAGTGCCATGGGCTTTAAACTTCTTGATGACACTGCGCATGGAAGACACAGGAACATTCAGGTCTTCGGAGATGGACTTGTAGCCTTGAGATTGCTCATGCTTCCTCACAATTTGGTTTCTCAAGTCCTCAGACAGTTCTTTGGTCTTCTTTCTTTCCTCCATGCTCAATGTGGTAACACAAGGACACAGGACAGAGGTTGAGTCAACTTTAATCCATGTTAACTGGCTGCAAGTGTCATTTAGTTATTGCCAACACCTGTAGGTGCCACAGGTAAGTTACAGGTGCTGGTGATTACACGAATTAGAGAAGCATCACATGATTTTTCAAACAGTGCCAATACTTTTGTCCACCCCCTTTTTTAGGTTTGGTGTGGAATTATATCCAATTTGGCTTTAGGTCAATTCTTTTTGTGTTTTTTCATTGAAGACAAACTAAATGAAGATAATAATACCAAAGAATTTGTGTTTGCAATCAATTTCAGGAAGAAACTGAGTATTATCTGACAGAATTGCAGGGGTGCCAATACTTTTGGCCACCACTGTAAGGAAGCATGCAAAGTTAATCGAGTTCCTCGAGGGGGCCCTCCCTGCTGAGAGGTAAGTACAGTACTGCACTACCGTGTACACCGGTGGAAACAGTTACCACAACTGTATCCCTGAAAACACACTGTATTAACAAGGTGTAACCAGGGTTATAGCACTCCGAACAACTCCGGGAAATGTGTCAGACAGGCACAAAAAAAGGCACATGAAGAACAGACAGTCTGCGCCATTATAAACCTCCATCTCTCCTCGCAGTCACATGAAATCTGATTAATTATTCATCTAACACCATATACATAATACACAAACTCATTTTAGTCCCGCCGTCTGTCTCTTAGAAAGTAAAATGGTGTGGGGTGTACAAACTTAACCGATGAGGGGCTCTCTCTTAATGGTCTCCTGTTTATATGTCCCGGGATGCAGAGTAACAGCACAAATGTATATGTCATGGTAGCGTTTGTCCACACGAATACACACAAAGCGACATATCTATAGCACAGTGCTACTCTAACATAGTTAACATATAGACAGTGTTTAGAATACATAATTACCGGGTCCTGAGGGGATAATTACACACCGTAATAATTCACACTGAATCCTAAGGCAGCAAACTATACACAAACGTAATGAATTAATTATAAAACGTCAACATCGTAACAGTTTATAGTCTCACCAGCTACAGAAGAGACTGTGATATAGTAATAGTGCATAGTATCCCCAGCTACAGAAGAGACTGTGATATAGTAATAGTGCATAGTATCACCAGCTACAGGAGATACTGTGATATAGTAATAGTACATAGTATCCCCAGCTACAGAAGAGACTGTGATATAGTAATAGTACATAGTATCACCAGCTGCAGAAGATACTGTGATATAGTATAGTTCATAGTATCACCAGCTACAGAAGACACTGTGATATAGTAATAGTACATAGTATCACCAGCTACAGAAGAGACTGTGATATAGTAATAGTGCATAGTATCACCAGCTACAGGAGACACTGTGATATAGTAATAGTACATAGTATCACCAGCTACAGGAGACACTGTGATATAGTAATAGTACATAGTATCACCAGCTACAGGAGACACTGTGATATAGTAATAGTACATAGTATCACCAGCTACAGGAGACACTGTGATATAGTAATAGTACATAGTATCACCAGCTACAGGAGATACTGTGATATAGTAATAGTACATAGTATCCCCAGCTACAGAAGACACTGTGATATAGTAATAGTACATAGTATCACCAGCTACAGAAGAGACTGTGATATAGTAATAGTGCATAGTATCACCAGCTACAGAAGACACTGTGATATAGTAATAGTGCATAGTATCACCAGCTACAGGAGATACTGTGATATAGTAATAGTTCATAGTATCACCTGCTACAGGAGATGCTGTGATATAGTAATAGTTCATAGTATCACCAGCTACAGGAGATGACTGTGATATAGTAATAGTACATAGTATCACCAGCTACAGGAGACACTGTGATATAGTAATAGTACATAGTATCATCAGCTACAGGAGATACTGTGATATAGTAATAGTTCATAGTATCACCAGCTACAGGAGACACTGTGATATAGTAATAGTACATAGTATCACCAGCTACAGGAGACACTGTGATATAGTAATAGTACATAGTATCACCAGCTACAGGAGACACTGTGATATAGTAATAGTTCATAGTATCACCAGCTACAGGAGACACTGTGATATAGTAATAGTTACATAGTATCACCGGCTACAGGAGATACTGTGATATAGTAATAGTACATAGTATCACCAGCTACAGGAGATACTGTGATATAGTAATAGTACATAGTATCACCAGCTACAGGAGATACTGTGATATAGTAATAGTACATAGTATCATCAGCTACAGGAGATACTGTGATATAGTAATAGTTCATAGTATCACCAGCTACAGGAGACACTGTGATATAGTAATAGTACATAGTATCACCAGCTGCAGAAGATACTGTGATATAGTAATAGTACATAGTCTCCCCAGCTACAGGAGACACTGTGATATAGTAATCGTACCTAGTATCCCCAGCTACAAAAGATACTGCCATATAGTAATAGTACATAGTATCACCAGCTACAGGAGACACTGTGATATAGTAATAGTACATAGTATCACCAGCTACAGGAGACACTGTGATATAGTAATAATACATAGTATCACCAGCTGCAGAAGATACTGTGATATAGTAATAGTACATAGTATCACCAGCTACAGGAGACACTGTGATATACTAATAGTACATAGTATCACCAGCTACAGAAGATACTGTGATATAGTAATAATACATAGTATCACCAGCTGCAGAAGATACTTTGATATAGTTAAATAGGAACATTAGTATCACCAGCTACAGGAGACACTGTGATATAGTAATAATACATAGTATCACCAGCTACAGGAGATACTGTGATATAGTAATAGTACATAGTATCACCAGCTACAGGAGATACTGTGATATAGTAATAGTACATAGTATCACCAGCTCAGAGATACTGTGATATAGTAATAGTACATAGTTCACCAGCTACAGGAGATACTGTGATATAGTAATAGTACATAGTATCCCAGCTACAGAAGATACTGTGATATAGTAATAGTACATAGTATCACCAGCTACAGAAGATACTGTGATATAGTAATAGTACATAGTATCCCAGCTACAGAGATACTGTGATATAGTAATAGTACATAGTATCACCAGCTACAGAAGATACTGTAATATAGTAATAGTGCATAGTATCATCAGCTACAGGAGATACTGTGATATAGTAATAGTCATAGTATCATCAGCTACAGGAGATACTGTGATATAGTAATAGTTCATAGTATCACCAGCTACAGGAGATACTGTGATATAGTAATAGTCATAGTTCACCAGCTACAGGAGATACTGTGATATAGTAGTAGTGCATAGTGTCTCCAGCTACAGAAGATACTGTGATATAGTAATAGTACATAGTATCACCAGCTACAGGAGATACTGTGATATAGTAATAGTACATAGTATCACCAGCTACAGGAGATACTGTGATATAGTAATAGTGCATAGTGTCTCCAGCTACAGAAGATACTGTGATATAGTAATAGTACATAGTATCACCAGCTACAGGAGATACTGTGATATAGTAATAGTGCTGTGTCTCCAGTACAAGATACTGTGATTAGTAATAGTACATAGTATCACCAGCTACAGGAGATACTGTGATATAGTAATAGTACATAGTTCCCAGCTACAGGAGACACTGTGATATAGTAATGTACTAGTATCCCAGCTCAAGTACTGATAGTATGTCATAGTTCCCAGCTACAGGAGACACTGTGATATAGTAATGTACTAGTATCCCAGCTACAAAAGCTACTGCATATAGTAATAGTACATAGTATCACCAGCTACAGGAGACACTGTGGTATACTAATAGTACATAGTATCACCAGCTGCAGAAGATACTGTGATATAGTAATAGTACATAGTATCACCAGCTACAGGAGATACTGTGATATAGTAATAGTACATAGTATCACCAGCTGCAGAAGATACTGTGATATAGTAATAGTACATAGTATCACCAGCTACAGGAAACACTGTGATATACTAATAGTACATAGTATCACCAGCTACAGAAGATACTGTGATATAGTAATAATACATAGTATCACCAGCTGCAGAAGATACTGTAATATAGTAATAGTTCATAGTATCACCAGCTGCAGAAGATACTGTGATATAGTAATAGTACATAGTATCACCAGCTACAGGAGACACTGTGATATACTAATAGTACATAGTATCACCAGCTACAGAAGATACTGTGATATAGTAATAATACATAGTATCACCAGCTGCAGAAGATACTGTGATATAGTAATAGTACATAGTATCACCAGCTACAGAAGAGACTGTGATATAGTAATAGTTCATAGTATCACCAGCTGCAGAAGATACTGTGATATAGTAATAGTACATAGTATCACCAGCTACAGGAGACACTGTGATATACTAATAGTACATAGTATCACCAGCTACAGAAGATACTGTGATATAGTAATAATACATAGTATCACCAGCTGCAGAAGATACTGTGATATAGTAATAGTACATAGTATCACCAGCTACAGGAGACACTGTGATATACTAATAGTACATAGTATAACCAGCTACAGAAGATACTGTGATATAGTAATAGTGCATAGTATCACCAGCTACAGGAGTCACTGTGATATAGTAATAATACATAGTATCACCAGCTGCAGAAGATACTGTGATATAGTAATAGTGCATAGTGTCTCCAGCTACAGAAGATACCGTGATATAGTAATAGTGCATAGTGTCTCCAGCTACAGAAGATACTGTGATATAGTAATAGTACATAGTCTCCCCAGCTACAGGAGACACTGTGATATAGTAATCGTACATAGTATCCCCAGCTACAAAAGATACTGCCATATAGTAATAGTGCATAGTATCACCAGCTACAGGAGACACTGTGATATAGTATAGTACATAGTATCACCAGCTACAGAAGATACTGCCATATAGTAATAGTACATAGTATCACCAGCTGCAGAAGATACTGTGATATAGTAATAGTGCATAGTGTCTCCAGCTACAGAAGATACTGTGATATAGTAATAGTACATAGTCTCCCCAGCTACAGGAGACACTGTGATATAGTAATCGTACATAGTATCCCCAGCTACAAAAGATACTGCCATATAGTAATAGTACATAGTATCACCAGCTACAGGAGACAATGTGTATAGTAATAGTACATAGTATCACCAGATACAGGAGACAATTTGTTATAGTAATAGTACATAGTATCACCAGCTACAGGAGACACTATGATATAGTAATAGTACATAGTATAACCAGCTACAGAAGATACTGCCATATAGTAATAGTACATAGTATCACCAGATACAGGAGACAATGTGATATAGTAATAGTACATAGTATAACCAGCTACAGGAGACACTATGATATAGTAATAGTACATAGTATAACCAGCTACAGAAGATACTGCCATATAGTAATAGTACATAGTATCACCAGATACAGGAGATACTGTGATATAGTAATAGTACATAATATCACCAGCTACAGAAGATACTGCCATATAGTAATAGTACATAGTATCACCAGATACAGGAGATACTGTGATATAGTAATAGTACATAGTATCACCAGCTACAGGAGACACTATGATATAGTAATAGTACATAGTATAACCAGCTACAGAAGATACTGCCATATAGTAATAGTACATAGTATCACCAGATACAGGAGACAATGTGATATAGTAATAGTGCATAGTATCACCAGCTACAGGAGACACTGTGATATAGTAATGATGTAGAGCCCAGCTGCGCTTGGAATCTCATTTCCCAGAGGGATGCACTGAAGGTAATGACCACTAGAGGACCCAATATGCATACACACATCTTCACCAATCCCTAGAGCCACCAGAGGGAGCCTTTTCAGAGTATATAAGGATGGTGAAGACACTGAAGACAAGACAGTCTAGTCAGAGGGCTGTAGCCTGCAGTGTCACCTCGTAGACTAGAGCAGAGTTCAGTTGTTAGTTGTGAGGTGAGGAAGAATGTGAGAAGAGTTGTTAGATCTCTTTGAGTGAAGCAAGTAGAGAGTTAGCTCTAGGAGCGAGCACAGATCAGTGAGTCTGCAAAGCCAGGTGCAGGTCAGATGGTGAATCCTGATAGCCGCTTCAGACAGAGCTTAGAAAGAAAGAGGGAAAGAGAACAGCAGTTGTGGAAGGAACCTGAAATCTGCAGCTTTGAGCTTAGTTCAACGTGTGGAGGCTAGTACAAGTGGAAAGATAGCCACTCCAGCCTAGTCAGAACTGAGTCAACTGAGTGCAGTTCAGTGAGCAAGTGTGCCGACGCTTTGAGAGCGGTGAAGAAAGAGAAGAAACAGCCACCTACAGCTAGAGTGTGCTTATGTGAGGGTCGAGTAGGACGAAAGGCGAGTGGAAGAGAAGAAGAGAGTAACGGAGGTTGAAATAGCATTGATAGCTTACCTCTACTCTGAATAACCGGACACCGGGTCCGAGCTTGCTAGAATCTACACGACTAGTAGGAGATACCGGAGACCCTGCGGAACTTCAAGTCGCAGGGGCCCCCAAGTGTTGATACGTAACCAGGGTCAGGAAGACAGGAGTCTGGGCAGGATCCGCCATTAGAGACACTGTTGTATCCAAAAGAAGGCCCCACCACAAAGTCAGCCGGGCGTGTAAAGTTGAAGACAGAGTTAGGCCTCGTTTCATACAGGTCAGAAACACACTACAGGAGTAAGGAGGCCCTACACCTACTCAGTGGGAAGAACTGGACGTGCATCCTTCACCCTGCAGTACCCCGGACGTGCCTGCAATAACATCTTCAGTAAAGGTACAGAAAAAGACTTTTGTGTGTGTGTTCACATTATTGCTCCTACGGCTGAACTCCCCTCCACCGTCTTGCACCCCACATTCCGCTACCCTGAGGGACCCAGTCTTGCCTGTGGAAGGCTTAACACCTTGCTGCCCAACACCAACCCTTCAGCGGATCTGCATAGCAGCGCTGGTCACCCTGACCAGGTACCACAGGTGGCGTCACGAACATCCTACAAATACTTTAATCCCCTGTAAATATCCCCCTTTTCAGTGAGCGCCCAGGGCCACGGACCGAGCTGTGTCGCCGTGACATCCCCCATAGAAGTGAACGGGCTCGGTGCCGAGTACCCCACGGCCCTGGCGGGCGACTCAATAGTACATAGTATCACCAGCTACAGAAGACACTGTGATATAGTATAGTACATAGTATCACCAGCTACAGAAGATACTGTGATATAGTAGTAGTTAATAAAATCACCAGCTACAGAAGATACTGTGATATAGTAATACTACATAGTATCACCAGCTACAGAAGATACTGTGATATAGTAATAGTTCATAGAATCACCAGCTACAGAAGATACTGTGATATAGTAATAGTTCATAGTATCACCAGCTACAGAAGATACTGTGATATAGTAATAGTACATAGTATCACCAGCTACAGAAGATATAGTGATAGTACATAGTATCACCAGCTACAGAAGATACTGTGATATAGTATTAGCACATAGTATCACCAGCTACAGAAGATACTGTGATATAGTAATAGTGCATAGTATCACCAGCTACAGAAGATACTATGATATAGTGATAGTGCATAGTATCACCAGCTACAGAAGATACTGTGATATAGTAATAGTACATAGTGTCACCAGCTACAGGAGATACTGTGATATAGTAATAGTTCATAGTTTCACCAGCTTCAGGAGATACTGCCATATAGTAATAGTACATAGTATCATCAGCTACAGAAGATACTGTGATATTGTAATAATTCATAGTATCACCAGCTACAGGAGATACTGTGATATAGTAATAGTACATAGTATCATCAGCTACAGGAGATACTGTGATATAATAATAGTTCATAGTATCACCAGCTTCAGGAGATACTGCCATATAGTAATAGTACATAGTATCATCAGCTACAGGAGATACTGTGATATAATAATAGTTCATAGTATCACCAGCTACAGGAGATACTGTGATATAGTATTAGTACATAGTATCACCCGCTACAGAAGATACTGTGATATAGTAATAGTGCATAGTATCACCAGCTACAGAAGATACTGTTATATAGTAATAGTTAATAGTATCACCAGCTACAGGAGATACTGTGATATAGTATTAGTACATAGTATCACCCGCTACAGAAGATACTGTGATATAGTAATAGTACATAGTATCACCAGCTACAGAAGATACTGTGATATAGTAATAGTTCATAGTATCACCTGCTACAGCAGATACTGTGATATAGTAATAGTTCATAGTATCACTTGCTACAGGAGATACTGTTATATAGTAATAGTACATAGTATCCCCAGCTACAGAAGATACTGTGATATAGTAATAGTACATAGTATCACCCGCTACAGGAGACACTGTGATATAGTAATAGTACATAGTATCCCCAGCTGCAGAAGATACTGTGATATAGTATTAGTACATAGTATCACCCGCTACAGGAGACACTGTGATATAGTAATAGTACATAGTATCACCAGCTGCAGGAGATACTGTGATATAGCAATAGTACATAGTATCACCAGCTACAGAAGATACTGTGATATAGTAATAGTGCATAGTATCACCAGCTACAGGAGATACTGTGATATAATAATAGTACATAGCATCATCAGCTACAGAAGATACTGTGATATAATAATAGTACATAGTATCACCAGCTACAGAAGATACTGTGATATAGCAATAGTACGTAGTATCACCAGCTCTAGAAGATACTGTGATATGTGAAGAATGGCACACGGACTGCCACACGGTAGCCCGGGGTATCACGGCTTGTGATCCCACCGCTGCCACCAATGTGATGAAAACGGCACACACACGATGGCTGCTGCCGTCCGACCCAATGTGTCAGGAATAATCTGCAGGGATTTATAATTATCCCACTTCCACTTAGGAACTTGCAGCTCTCTGGCGCCCCCCTTACCCTCAGGTCAGTTAGGGAACTGCACCTAGGATAATTAGTCGCCAGACGGGCTGCTTGGATGTGTGCTGGCTATTGGGCACGCTGCAGTGAGGGAATTATAATTACTCTGGGCCGCAGCCAGGCAATACACTTATAAAACCCGCTCCGTCACTTCCAACGCCACCCAATAGGTCAACACTGTACACCCCTTCTTTTAGCTGCCACCAGCTACGATTTTCTTAATGAACAATTTATCAAGAGGGTCCGTAGCAACCCCGAATTAGTAGCGTAGTTACGTAGGCACGTGCTAATTCGTTTATAGAGCAGGAGAAACAAACTAATAATTTTATAGGTTTATTCCTAAAATGCAAACAGTGTTTATACAGTATGAAAAGATGTAACAAGCTGAGACAATACAATTATGTACAATGCAGTTAAAATAAAACAGGATTAAAGCTGAAAAAACTTACATAGCACTCTGTTAATTGCAGGCAAGACAGGCTGGGGGGAGGAGCCACACGTCATAGTTCATTTGGAGATCTTACAGTCAAGTCATCACAGCCTAGGCTGCAATGTGTAAACTCTTCAATATTGTGCTAAGTGCCAGCTACTTCCCTCGTACCTGGAACCAAGGCCTCATCACACCCATCCACAAGAATGGGGACAGGTATGACCCAGCCAACTACAGAGGCATATGTGTCAGCAGCAACCTGGGGAAACTGTTCAACAGCATCCTGAACAAGAGGATCCTCAGTTTCCTCACCGAACATAACGTCCTCAGCAAGAGCCAAGCAGGGTTCATGCCAAACCACCGCACCACTGACCACATCTATACCCTGCACAGCCTCATTCAGAGACACGTCCACAATACAAAGAACGGGAAGATATACGCCTGTTTCGTGGACTTTAAAAAGGCCTTTGATTCGGTGTGGCACCCGGGCTTATTCCTGAAACTGCTGGAGAGCGGAATAGGAGGAAAGACCTACGATGTTATCATAAGCTCTTACACCGAGAACTTCTGCAGTGTGAGTGTGAACGGTAAAAGAACGGCTTATTTCCAGCAGAGCCGTGGAGTCAGACAAGGCTGCAGCCTAAGTCCAATGCTCTTCAACATTTACATCAACGAGCTGGCTACCACTCTGGAATCTTCCACAGCACCAGGTCCCACCCTCCACGACACCCAGGTGAAATTCCTGCTGTATGCAGATGACTTGCTGCTTCTGTCACCAACCGAGAAAGGCCTCCAAGACAACCTGAAAATCTTAGAGAAATTCAGCTCAACCTGGGCATTACCGGTCAACCTAAAGAAAACCAACATCATGGTGTTCCAGAGGAGAAAGAGAAAATCAGACCAGCACCCTTCATTTGTCCTCAACAACTGCGCCCTTACAGGAACAGACAAATATACCTACCTGGGCCTAGAGATTCACCGGTCAGGGAGCTTCAAACAAGCCATAGAGACCCTGAAAGACAAGGCCTGTAAAACCTTCTATGGCATCCGAAGGAAACTCTACCATCTGAAGCCACCAGTGAGAGTCTGGTTAAAAATCTTCGACTCTGTCATCGCCCCAATCCTCCTGTATGGCAGTGAAGTCTGGGGTCCTCACACCTACCCAGACTGGTCAAGGTGGGTGTTCTGCCCGTCTTATGTGTATGTGTACATAATCCTTGCAGACAGCATAAACCTTGATCCCAACAGTGATTTGATAGACACGTGATGTCTGTTACCAAGTTTATTGCAGGAATCGAATATGGTAAAAAACTGTGGAACAAATAACAGTATTTTACTATGTGCTCACAAACATGTGGCAAGCATACAATATATACACAATATACAGTGGTGAGGGAACACACTATATGCATAACATGTAGTTACATATAACATGCGGTATATCCCATGCTTACTGACCAGTCGGAAAAGCATGGACTACAACTCTCACATTTTCATAACAGCATGATGTAAACATCCCAATATTTATACTGCTGTCAAGTTCATGGTGAATGTGTTTAGGACCTACCGATTGTGCGGCTACAGATCTGGATGTAAGAGATCACTATTGGATTCTGATGTCAGGAGGTACTCAGGAATGAACTGTCTTAGCTGTATACTGAGCAAAAAACATGGCTGCTGGGGCTGGCTGATGAGTCATGAAAGCTATGACTCATGAACTACGGTGTGGTAGATATGTCAAAAAACCTCAATATCAACAACCAAAGACATTCTATAAAACGACCACTAGATGGTGCTGTTATACCACATAACAAATCTGAATGTTTACACAGACAATTCTAGTGGAACATCACACTCCTCGCCTGGTATCTTAAAGATACCACTTTAAGGTACCTATGGAGAGAGCAACAAAATCAGTTCAGTGACTGGTCTGAGGAAAAGTTCAGGTTCGTGTTGCCTGCAGATCTTGACTTCCACTTTCCTAACTTTTCCATCTTCACTTGGAAACACTTTGGTTATCAGTCCCAAAGGCCAGTCATTTCTTTTTGACTGAGTGTCTTTGACAAGAACAACATTACCAACCTCCATGTTGGGTTTACTGGCTTGCCATTTATTCCGGGTCTGTAAGGTAGAAACATAAGGACGAATCTCTGCATCAGAATCTGGTTCTAACATTTCAAATGTGTCTTTCTCAAAAGTGTCTTGTACTGATTTGTAGAGGAATGCTGGTCCTGTGAGCCATGTAGTGTCTTTAAGATGGGCTGCAGGAACAGCTCTTGTTGCGTGGTCTGCTGGGTTGTGATCAGTTGATACATAACGCCACTGGGTAGGTCGTGTTGACCTCCTGATTCTTTGAACTCTGTTATGTACGTAGACATAGAATCTTCTAGTCTCATTGTGAATGTAACCCAGCACTACTTTACTCTCTGTCACAATGAGCTCAGCTAGCTCTGTTGCTAGAACAGCAGCACAAAGTTCCAGTCTTGGTATGGTAAGCTCAGGACATGGTGCCAATTTTGCCTTTCCCATCACGAAGCCAATATGGACTTGACCTTTGATATCTGTTGTTTTAAGGTAAGCGACTGCAGCTATCGCCTTTACTGAAGCGTCACAAAATATACACAACTGCTTAGTCTGAACCTCTGCAGCAGAGATGTGAACATATGGTCTGTGAATGTGTAGATTAGACAATGTCTTTAGAGAGTCTCTCCAGGTTACCCATAGAGCTTCTTTCTCTGAGGGAAGTGGAGAGTCCCAATCACATGTGTCTGCAGTTAAATCTCTGAGGAGAGTCTTACCTTGGATGGTGACTGGTGTTGCAAATCCAAGTGGATCATATAGGCTGTTGATGGTGGATAAGACACCACGTCGTGTGAAGGGCTTTTGCTCTTGGTCAACCTGGAAGGTAAATGTGTCAGACTTGAGATCCCAGCTGAGCCCTAAGCTGCGTTGCATGGGTATGGGGTCCGTTGCAAAGTCTAGGTCTTTCAGATCGCTGGCATGATCTTGAACTGGGAAGGTTGCCATAACATCTTCGCTGTTTGAAGCTATTTTATGCAGTCTGAGGTTTGAACAGGAAAGCATACGTTGAGTCCTCTTGAGTAGGCTGATTGCAGCCTCTGGTGAGGGAAGTGACTTTAGGCCATCATCCACATAGAAGTCTCTTTCAACAAACTTCTTAACGTCTTGCCCATAGTTTTCTTCACCTTCTTGGGCAGAGAGTCGCAGTCCATAAATGGCGACAGCAGGAGATGGACTATTGCCAAAAACATGTACCTTCATGCGGTATTCTATGACGTCTTTGGTAGGGTCGTTGTCTTCCTTTGTCCTCTGAAACACTGTACACCCCAGATGATCTTCATCTTCTGCAAAGTCCGGGTATAACACACTTGTAGGCTTCTCTCTTACAAGGAATCTGTTAGGACAAGGATGAAAGAGGGATGGACGTCCATTTTCCAATGTATTTGTGAAGAGAGAATTCACAGTGGTTGGCTTGTGAACGCTTCCTAGGCAGACATCGCCTATAATGACCCACCCTAGGTCGAGCTTCTGAGCATAAGCAGAACTGTGAGGACCGTTTATCTGTTTCCTCACCTTGTGGACTCTTATGATGTCTCTTCCAAGCAGAAGTACTATTGGAGCGTCTGGGTCGACTTCAGGAATTAGGTGCGCTATATTTTTTAGATGTCCTTGATGTGATGCTGCTGCAGGTGTAGGAATCTCTTCTCTGTTGTTTGGGATCTGATTGCATTCTATCAGCGTAGGCAGAGGCAGGGATGTTTCACCATTTAAGGATTCAATTTGGTAACCAGTAGCTCTTCTCCCTTTTTCTTCACTCACACCTGTGCAAGTCTTAAGTGAATATGCCGAGCTGTTTCCTTTAATGTCGAAGATATCAAAGAAAGTTGAATTAGCGAGAGACCTGTTGCTCTGATCATCAAGGATGGCATACAACTTTACAGCTTTCTCTTTGTGACCAATGGGGTAAACTGTGGCAAGACAGATCTTGGAGCAAGATTTGTTGCTAAGTCCTTCTCCACAGACTTGGGTGCACTGAGGTGTCACTTCAGGAGGTGTAGGGTCTCTCTGCTCCTCGCCGTGCTCTATCACTTGGTCTGAGGGTGTGAGAGTCCATGGAGCTGGTCCTGGGTGTAAAGCTGTGTTATGCTCTTCACTGTCACATTCTGAGCATTTAATGTTTGTTGTACAGTCTTTTGCAAGATGTGAAGTTGCTGCGCAGCACCTGTAGCAAATGTGGTTTTCTTTGAGGAAAGTTTTGCGATCTTTGAGCTGTTTCTCTCTGAATCCTCTGCATTTCAGCAACGAATGTGGTTTCTTATGCAGAGGGCATTCTTTGCACGGGTCTTTAGATGAGGTCTTATCAGTCTCTGCAGTACTATAAGTTTTGCGTGAAGTGTCTTGAAGAGATACACTGGTTTTGTGTACTGCCACTGGTGTATCTCTCAGGTTACGCATTGAGACAGGTTTACCTGATTTGGGGTACGTGGTGTCAAACATTGAGAAGTCAAAGCTGGGGTCATTTCTAATCTTTGCTTGTTGGTGTACAAAGTCCACAAAGAATGAGAATGGAGGAAATGGGACGTTGTATCGTTCCTTGTATTTGGAGCCTTGACCGATCCACTTATCTATCAGGCCTTGCGGAAGTTTGCGTACTATGGGATTTACACCGCGTGCTGTGTCCAAGAATGCTAGTGTCACGCTGTTATAGCAGATAATATATGAGATGTCAGTAATCTATATCAAAAGGGCAACATACTATATAACATGCGCATAGATATATTATAACATGGATTTACCTGACAGAATGTCCAGTGGGTCAAAACGGGATCCGTTATACGCTGTCTCCGGCTAGAGGGTGACCGGGGTCTAAGCTGACCCTGAACTGGGGTCCTAACTAATCCCTCAACCTGGAGGTACTGTTAAAGGTACAGAGGTCCAGGCCACCAGCGTAAACCCTGTCTCCTATCAATCCCTGCCAACTGTATTCTAGTCCTTAGAAGGACCCTGAATACCACCAAAGGGAATGAACAGGTAACGGATAATGAACAGAAAGACATACAAGAAAGAGAAGGAATAAAGTAAATAAAGTCTTACATACAACACTCACACACAGTAGGAACACCTAAGGTCTCAGAGATCAACTATAAGCTATAAGAGTAAAAAACAACTAATGAACTCTTAGCTTAAATATTCTCAGAACCGATCCAGTCTGCTGAACTACATGAATGCTTTCACCGGCCTCTAACACCCAGACTGGCAGAAATATAAGGAACTTAAATTAGAACAAATCAAAAGCAGCCGTGCGGGCTGCACCAAGCCTAGCAAAGAGCTAGGAAAAATTAACTCTCACATTACCAAAAACAAAGAAACAGCAAAATCAGCTGTGAGTCAGAATGTGCAATCGCGACGATTTCGTGGCGATGCCCATGACAGCTAGGCCTTGTAAGTCTCCTTGAGCTGTGGCAACTTGAAGTTCTGTCAACAGATCGCTCAATTCTCTCAGTTTTTGGAAACCTTTGCCTTGCATCTTGGGGAATTCCTCAATTCTTTTGAAGAGTGCGTTTTCTATCACTTCTGGTGAGCCGTAACACTCCTCCAATCTCTCCCATATCAGGTTTAGTCCTCTGTCGGGATAGTCTAAATTGATGTCCCTAATCCGTTTTGCATGCTCTGTGGATTCATTTCCTAGCCACTTGACTAAAAGGTCCACCTCCTCGTTTGCAGACAGATCCAGATCTTTGATTGTATTTCTGAATGAGGATCGCCATGCTCTATAGCCTTCAGGTTTGTCGTTAAACTTGGAGAGTCCTTGGGTTATCAACTCACGTCGAGCAAGGAATTTGAGAACATCTGACATACCTTGATTTCTGTTTGATGAATCTGGAAACGAGCTGAGGTGCAGAGGTCCATGTGGGTTAGAGTAGTCTTTAAACTTGTCTTTGTTGTAATAACTACCATCTACTTGTTCCTTCTTGAAGGCTGGAGCTGCTCTGCAGTTGTCTGTCGGTTGGAATGCAGGTTGCATTGGGGACCGATGATATATAAAATTACTGTCTTGCTTGATGTATGGCATTTGGAAGGCTGAGGCTGCTTGTTGTGTGACAGGATTAGGCTGGAGTTTGTAAGCAGGGGTTGACTCAGCTCCTGGACCATAATACAGACCGTCATCTGACTTAGCATACTGCAGTACGTATTTTGAAGTGTGTCGTGCTTTGTCCTGTTGACTGAGCTCTGATCCAAGAATACTGCTGCGTCTATTACTTGCGATACTTGCTGCCTCCTCCAAAACTTCAGCCTCTGCCAGTGCAACTGCGGCTTCCCTCTCCAATGCTAGTTTTTTCATGTGTGCTTGTTGTTCGGCCAGAGCTGCTTTCATGCGAGCTTCCTCTGCTTCCATGTGTGCCTGTTGTTCGGCCAGAGCTGCTTTCATGCGTGCTTCCTCTGCTTCCATGTGTGCCTGTTGTTCAGCAAACGATGCTCGCACTTTGGCAGCTTCTGCTTTTGCGCGGGCTATGGCGATGGTAGAGCTGCTCACTGACTTCTTTGAGCTCTTGCAGCTGGCTGAGATTGCAGATCTTGTGGTGAATGATCTACCTTCTGCGGCTGACATGGTGACGCTCTGACAGGATTCGCGCCCTTTCAGGCTTGACAGAAGCTTGGTTTCACGACGATCACTATGTGCGAGCTGCGGTATCTTCTATCCAGCTTGTAGCGGGCAGTTTTACTGCGATCAGTATGTGAGAATCCACAGTTCTTTTATCCAGCCTGCGAGGGTTAATCGTTTTTTACTGTTTCTGCCCGTCTTATGTGTATGTGTACATAATCCTTGCAGACAGCATAAACCTTGATCCCAACAGTGATTTGATAGACACGTGATGTCTGTTACCAAGTTTATTGCAGGAATCGAATATGGTAAAAAAACTGTGGAACAAATAACAGTATTTTACTATGTGCTCACAAACATGTGGCAAGCATACAATATATACACAATATACAGTGGTGAGGGAACACACTATATGCATAACATGTAGTTACATATAAACATGCGGTATATCCCATGCTTACTGACCAGTCGGAAAAGCATGGACTACAACTCTCACATTTTCATAACAGCATGATGTAAACATCCCAATATTTATACTGCTGTCAAGTTCATGGTGAATGTGTTTAGGACCTACCGATTGTGCGGCTACAGATCTGGATGTAAGAGATCACTATTGGATTCTGATGTCAGGAGGTACTCAGGAATGAACTGTCTTAGCTGTATACTGAGCAAAAAACATGGCTGCTGGGGCTGGCTGATGAGTCATGAAAGCTATGACTCATGAACTACGGTGTGGTAGATATGTCAAAAAACCTCAATATCAACAACCAAAGACATTCTATAAAACGACCACTAGATGGTGCTGTTATACCACATAACAAATCTGAATGTTTACACAGAAAATTCTAGTGGAACATCACAGTGGGATTCCAGCCCAACAGAAATATTCCACCTGGAATTCTGCAAGCACCTTCTCCAAGTCCATCGGAGCACCTCCAACAGTGCCTGCCGGGCCGAGCTGGGCAGATTCCCTCTACACCTAACGGTTCTAAAGAGGGTACTGTCATTCCGGGCTCACCTACATAGGAGAAATCCAAGCTCCCATCACCATAAAGTCCTGACACATGTAGGTGAAACAGAAAAAACAGGACCCTCGGAACAGCCCACCCAAACCCAACCTGACCAGAACACCAATCACAACAACCTGACAAAAGCCGAAATCAGGAAGATGGTAGACGAAGGCCAGGAGAGGTATGTCAGTGATTGGAAGAACGACATCATCAGCTCACAGAAACTGACCATGTACCGAAGTCTACAGAGAGACTACAGACTGGCCCCATACCTGGAGAAACTCCCGGACCCCAGAGACCGCAAGATCCTGAGCCGGTATAGACTCAGTGCCCACAGTCTGGCCATCGAATCCGGCCGACACAGGCAGAGCTACAAGCCCAGGGAGGAAAGACTATGCCAACACTGTGACCAGGAGGCCATAGAGGACGAAACCCACTTCCTGCTACACTGCTCCAAATACTCAGCAGTGAGGGACACTCACTTCAGGAGACTCACATTTCTTCCCGGATTTCATCACCATGAAGAAGGAAGAGAAAACATATATCTTGCTGGGGGAAGAAGAGAGAGCAGCGGAGATAGCAGCGCGGTATGTGAGCGAATGTCATAGACTGCGAGAAAGAGAACTATGATTATGCC
>JARQOD010000004.1:540753657-540792694 GCA_033576555.1 Oophaga sylvatica | reverse complement strand
TTCTTCCCTCTTGCTTCTTAAGCAGCCTCAGCTGAACAATCAGTGCTCCTGAATCAAGCCTCAGTCAGTCTGTGACCTGACTCCTGGAAGCCTTGGACTTGTACTCCAGCTATTCCCTACTGAGGAACCTTGGGACACTTTTGGACTCTGGAAACCTGCTGTTTGGTGAATCCATGTTTGCAGAGGAATTACGGTACAGAGAAGAGATCCTGAACCTGCTTTGGAGATTTACTGTAGTGCTTGAAGTTACTCTGGCCTGCTGTGTCTCCTGTCGCTGTTCCTGCAAACTGTGTGAACTTTTCAGCATGCTTGTATGAAGTAATACAAGTCATTTCATTTCAACCTATGTCTCCTGCGTTTTCCTCGCACCCAAGCACAAGACGCTATAGGAACTGTACACTATACATGACAAGATTCAGGAGCCAATGTTTAGTGTCTGCTGGGTCTGGGAAAGCCGTGTCTGCTGTGACTGTGGATATCAGATGTCCGTTTAATACCTTATGTGATGACAGTGGTTGTGACTTCTCACAACCATTCCAGCACCTCTGCCTTAAAAGATCTGGAAGATGGAGGCCCGCATAAAGGAACTTTGCGGAGTGACTGATACAATCCTTTCAGATGTACAGACTTTAAAAACCTGTTTTGCAAGCCTACAGGACCTCACTAATCATAATTTGCAAGTGTTTGGACAGACTACCCAGGAATTGCGAGCCAGGATTGAGGCTCTAGAGGAACGAGCCCAGGCTCCTGCCATAACCCCAAGTTCTGGGATCCCCAAATTACCTCCTTTTCATTTTGGCGGTGAACGTGAGAAATTCAGGGGATTTATTAATCAATGCAATTTATTTTTCTCTGCACATGCTTCACAATTTCCCACTGAACGATCCAAAGTGCTTACTATAATCATGTTGCTTACCAATAAGGCTTTGATGTGGGCAAACCCTCTGATTGAGACTGAGGATGATTGTTTGAATCACCTTGATGCTTTTATTTCAGCCATGGGGCAGGTGTTTGATGACCCCAATCGAGGTGCAACAGCTGAAGCAGCCATGTTAACTTTGCGCCAAGGTAAGCGTTCAGTAGCCGAATATGCCCTGGATTTCAGGAGATGGGCTCTTGATACCACTTGGGACACTTCCGCTAAAAAATCTATTTTTCGGAAAGGGTTGTCTCCACTGATTAAGGATGAACTTGCTCGTGCCGACCCTCCACTGCGTTAGGTGACTTTATCAACTATTGTATCCGTATTGATGCTCGTCTGACTGAACGCAGACAAGAGAGATGGTTCGAAAATAATCGCACTAACCTTTTACTACCTCCCTCCTCAGCTAAGGAACCTTTGAGTAGGATCACAAGGGAACCAGAACCTGAACCCATGCAGGTGGACTCTTTGCAAAGACGGGTTAGTGATGCACGCAAAGAACATCGTATAAAGGAAAATCTATGTTTCTACTGTGGTAAGTCAGGGCACTTCATTATAAACTGCCCCAACCGTTCTCGTAAGACTACTGCAGCAGTCATTCACTGTGAGTGTTGCGAGAGGAGCTCTGTCATGTCCGAGCCTCAGGCTCCAGAGAGATCTGCTGCAAGAGATCTTGATTTCTCGGACTTAAACTCTGTTAGTTCTGGGGACGATGACGGTATAAACGCTGCAATTTTTCAAGTTTCCTCAGCGGTGTCCCAGCTGAGTTGTAAGAGAAACAATTCTCATTGCTTCCTTTCCATCAAACTCTGGGTTGACTCAGTCTGGGTGTCTAGCTCTGCTATGATCGACTCAGGAGCAAGTGGAAATTTTATGGATATCTCCTTTGCTCTGAAACAGGGGATACGTTCAGTGAAGAAGGCTACTCCAGTACAGATGGAGACTGTGGTGGCTCTCTACTGACTTCTGGACAGTGGATCAAGAAACAGAGCCTTTGAGGGTCCTTATGGGTAAAGATCATCAGGAGAAAATGTCTTTTTTGCTTATCTCTTCTCCCCACTTTCCCATCATTCTAGGGCTACCATGGCTGCAGGCGCAGAATCCTACGATTAACTGGGAGACCAAGGAATTACACTTTCCGGAGAAACAGATGAGTCAAGGAGTTTCAGCTTGCTCTGTTCCTAAAGGAACCATGTCAGTCCCTGAACTACCAGCTGTATACCAGGACTATGTGGATTTATGTGACAAGAAGAACGCTGTTCAGCTTCCTCCTCACCGTCCATATGATTGTCCAATTGAATTATTGCCTGGAGCAGAGATACCTTTTGGTAAGATCTACCCCCTAGCGGGGCCCGAGCTAAAAGCTTTGAAGGATTATATAGACGAAAATTTAGCCAAGGGCTTCATACGCCCCTCTTCATCTCCCGCAGGTGCACCCATCTTCTTTGTGAAGAAGAAAGATGGATCTCTGAGACCCTGCATAGACTATAGGGAACTCAATAAGGTTACTATTAGAAACCGTTATCCATTGCCTTTAATCCCTGAGTTGTTGGAGAGAGTGCGGCATGCCAAAATTTTCTCTAAACTGGATCTCCGTGGGGCCTATAACTTGGTCCGTATTAGACCTGGGGATGAATGGAAGACTGCTTTCAGGTCACGCTATGGACACTTTGAATATCTAGTTATGCCTTTTGGTCTGAGTACCGCCCCAGCCACTTTCCAACACTTCGTGAATGATATCTTCAGGGATCTCCTAGATACATTTGTGGTGATTTATCTGGATGATATTCTAATTTTTTCTAACTCCACAGAGGAACATCATGGACATGTGAGAATGGTCTTAGAACGCCTAAGACAAAACCATCTCTACATCAAACTTGAAAAATGTGAATTCCATAGGACCGAAATTCAATTTCTGGGGTATGTACTATCTACGCAAGGGATTAGTATGGATGGAAGCAAGACCCAAGCCATCAAGGATTGGCCAATTCCTAGAAATGTGAAGGAGGTGCAGCGTTTCATCGGGTTTGCCAACTTCTATAGACGTTTCATTAAGAATTTTTCTGAGGTAGTGTCACCTATCACCCAACTTACCCGGAAACAGTCTAGGTTCTCCTGGACCCGCAAGCTCAGGAAGCATTTTCCTGTTTAAAGGATAAATTTACCACCGCACCTATCTTAGTACATCCCAACCCCGAGCTTGCCTTCATAATAGAGGTGGATGCTTCAGACTTGCCGTTGGAGCTATACTCTCTCAGAGAACAGGTGAGAAGAATGTCTTGCATCCCTGTGCCTTCTTTTCCCAGCAGTTGTCTTCGGCTGAGAGGAACTACGATGTGGGCAATAGAGAATTGTTGGCCATTATTGCCGCCTTCAAGGAATGGAGACACCTTCTTCAGGGAGCTGCACAGCAAATAGTCGTCCTGACAGACCATCGTAACCTTGAATTTATCAGGTCGGCTAAGTGCCTGACTCCTCGCCAGGCTCGCTGGAATCTTTTCCTAAACCAATTTAATTTTGTCATTTCTTATAGACCAGGATCGCGCAATGGAAAAGCTGATGCACTCTCTAGGATTCATTCAGCAGAGACACGTCCACTTACTCCTCCTAAGACTATTCTTCCTGACTCTAGATTCCTGGGAGTGATTCATAATCAAGACCTACTTAAGGACATCAAGGAAGCATACCATGCGGATTCTTTGTTGGCTCAACCCCCAAGGGACGTAAGTCTTGTCTTTAAGAATGGTGTGTGGATTCAGGGACAACGTCTGTATATACCTGAAACAGTCAGATTGAGAGTATTGCAACTCATCCACGATTCCAAGATAGCCGGGCATAGGGGAATTCTAAAGACACAAGAATTTCTTTCTCGTTTCTTTTGGTGGCCCACTTACAGGAAAGATGTCTTAAACTATGTCACTTCATGTGAAGTCTGTGCAAGATGCAAAACACCTCGCTCCTCACCAACTGGTCTGTTGCAACCTCTTCCCACCCCGTCCCGCCCGTGGGGATCCATTTCTATGGACTTCATTGTGGAGTTACCAACCTCTCAAGGGAAGAACACCATTCTAGTGGTGGTTGACCGTCTAACAAAGGCAGCTCATTTTATCCCTTGTGTCGGCTTACCCACTGCAAAACAGACATCAGACTTGATGATTAAGAATGTGTTTCGCTTAGATGGAGTACCGGATGAGGTCATTTCAGATCGAGGGGTGCAATTCACTTCAAGGTTTTGGCAAAATTTTTGTGCAGCATTGGACATTAAAGTAAACCTTTCTTCTGCTTTTCATCCCCAGACTAATGGACAGACAGAACGAACCAATCAGACCCTGGAGCAGTATCTCCGCTGTTTTATCTGCCACCTACAGGATGATTGGGTGGATCTACTTCCACTGGCTGAGTTCGCTTATAACAACTCTCAGAGTGCCTCCACTAAGCAGTCTCCTTTTTACTCCAATCTAGGTTATCATCCTAACATTCTTCCTCGATTTCCCATAGATACGCCCTTGCCGGCAGTGGCTGAAAGAATCACTTCTTTACAAAAGAATATGGATCTTCTAAAGGAAAATCTAGAATTGGCTCAGGAAAGGTACAAGAAAGCAGCAGAAAATTTCGTAAACCTGCACCAGCTTTCAAGGTAGGAGATTTGGTCTGGCTGTCAACCAGAAATCTTAAATTAAAGATTCCATCGTCTAAATTGGGACATAAGTACATTGGACCTTATAAGATCAATAAGATTATAAGTGCTGTTGCTTGTCGTCTTCAACTGCCCAGAACTATGAGAATCCACCCTGTCTTTCATGTATCCCTACTAAAGGCTGCCACACCCAATACGTTTCCGGACGTTCTTCTCCTTGCCCTGACCCAGTGCTGGTCGATGGTCAGGAAGAATTTATGGTGGAAAGGATTCTAGATTCCAGGTTGTACAGAAATCAGTTGCAATATTTGATTAAATGGCAGGGCTACCCAGTGGAGGACAACTCATGGGAACCAGTCAATAATGTAAATGCTCCTCGCCTGCTCCGCCAGTTTCATCAGAGGTACCCTGACAAGCCTGGTCTGAGGTCATCCGGAGGTTGTCCCTAAGGGGGAGTAATGTAAGGTTCTTTGTCTCTGTTGACATGTTCCTTGAAACTCAGTTTTCCGTCGGCCATTTTGCTTTCTGTCTTTCTGCAGCTCTTGCCCCAGTTAATATGGAGTTTCCAGTTTTCATGTTCCCGCCCTGATTCTTCCCTCTTGCTTCTTAAGCAGCCTCAGCTGAACAATCAGTGCTCCTGAATCAAGCCTCAGTCAGTCTGTGACCTGACTCCTGGAAGCCTTGGACTTGTACTCCAGCTATTCCCTACTGAGGAACCTTGGAACACTTTTGGACTCTGGAAACCTGCTGTTTGGTGAATCCATGTTTGCAGAGGAATTACGGTACAGAGAAGAGATCCTGAACCTGCTTTGGAGATTTACTGTAGTGCTTGAAGTTACTCTGGCCTGCTGTGTCTCCTGTCGCTGTTCCTGCAAACTGTGTGAACTTTTCAGCATGCTTGTATGAAGTAATACAAGTCATTTCATTTCAACCTATGTCTTCTGTGTTTTCCTCGCACCCAAGCACAAGACGCTATAGGAACTGTACACTATACATGACATTCTGCCTCTTCCGATTCCTTCTGCTCCCTGGCAACATATTGCAATGGATTTCATTACGGACCTGCCCATCTCTTCTGGCTGCTCCATTGTCTGGGTTGTGGTGGATCGCTTTCTCCAAGACAGCTCACTTCATTCTGCTACCCGGCCTTCTGTCTGCTCCTGAGCTTGCGGATCATTTCATACAGCATATCTTCCGTCTTCATGGATTTCCTCTCCACATCGTGTCCGATAGGGGCGTCCAGTTCACCTCAAAGTTCTGGAGAGCGCTCTGTAGACTAGTAAAAATAGAACTGGACTTCTCTTCTGCATACCACCCCCAATCCAATGGGCAAGTGGAGAGGACCAATCAAATCTTGTCAGGATTCCTGCGCCACTTCATCAACTGTTGTGAATGGACTTGAGATGAGTTCTGAGCAGAGGCTCCCTCTGGTGGTTACAAGCGGTACTGGACTGTCCAGTGAAGATTGTGAGGATTGGGAATCAGGTGTTACTGACTGGTCTTATATAAGGGAGTCACCTTCCCATCAGGGTTGCCGGTGATCAATTGTTCTGGTCTCAATCCTTGATTCCTGTTTCCTTTGTAGCCTGCTGTGTCGTGTCTGCATCTCCTGCTAACAGATAAGACATTTTCTTCTTTTTGCTTTTGTGCTTGATTTTTGCATTTTGTCCTGCACTTCTGTGGGGGCCTTCAGGGTCCCCTCGGGGGCTTTTGCCCTCTCAGTTTTGTTCAGCCACTGATGTTTGTACATTTGCTTTTTCCAGTTTTTTCAGTGGCTGCTGTTTTGATTTTGTTACACCAGAGAACTAATTTAGGTGGTAGAGGTCGTGTGATCTCAGGTGTTTTTGAAATTAGTAAAGTTGGTGCTTTTCAGGGTTTTTTGGGATTGCAGTAAGTGCCCTTCCTATCCTTTTCTATTTAGATAGTTTGGGCCCCAACGTTTGCTCATACTATTTTCTGTCTGTGTCAGTATTTCTTCTTGTCTAACTGCCATTACATGTTTGGGGGCTTTCTATGTTCTTTGGGATCTGCTCCGGGGCAGATAGCTTTCATCTTTCTATCTTTAGGTATAGTTAGTTTCTCAGGCTGTGACGAGGCGTCTAGGACCAACGTAGGAACGCTCCACGGCTGCCTCTAGTTGTGGTGGTTAGTCAGGGTACTGCAATCTCATAGATTCCAACTGCTCTGGTGTATTGCCTTTTTTACCTGCACTCCTCAGCTACCAAATCATAACAGTATCACCGGCCTAAACTGAAATTTATATTGTACTCACAGAAGGGAAAAAATATTTTGAAAGAAAAAAAAAAAGGTTGTCAGAGATATTTTTCTGTTTGTTGCATTTTTTTTTTTTTTTTTCCCTCTGTATCTCTGGGTGCTGGGGAGGATTTTTTCTCTCAATGGAGTTTGCACAGTTGTCTGGCCGTGTGGATCAGCTTGCCACTGAGGTTCAGAGTATTGCTACCTATCTTGCTAGGTTGCCTGTTGTGGAACCTAGGATTCCCATGCCAGATTTGTTTTTGGGGATCGATCCAAGTTTCTGAATTTCAAAAATAATTGTAAATTGTTTTTTGCCTTAAAATCTAAGTCCTCAGGAACGCAGCGCAGCAGGTTCAAATTGTCATCTCTCTCCTGCGCAGCGATCCTCAGGATTGGGCTTTTTCCCTGACACCTGGGGATCCTGTTTTGAGTGATGTTGATACATTTTTTCAGGCCTTGGGGTTATTGTACGATGAGCCTAATGTCACTGATCAAGCTGAAAAAGCCTTGTTGGCATTAAATCAGGGGCTTGATGATGCTGAGTTATACTGTCAGAGATTCCGTAGGTGGGCAGTCCTGACCAAATGGAATGACGACGCTTTGGCAGCCCTTTTTCGGAAGGGTCTGTCAGATAATGTAAAGGATGTTATGGTGGGATTCCCTGTCCCCTCTGGTCTCAATGATTCTATGTCATTAGCGATTCAAATTGACAGACGTTTGCGTGAGCGGAGAAGTATGCGTGGAATAGTGTTGCCTTGTGAACCTGCTTCTGAACCCATGCAGTGTGATGGAGTGGTTTCTGGGGCACAGCGTCATGAGTTTCGAAAGCGCAATGGGTTATGTTTCTACTGTGGTGATGCTTCTCATGCTATCTCAGTCTGCCCTAAGCGGGGAAGACGTTTTGCACGCTCAGTTGTCTTGGGTAGTGTTCAGACTAAGTTTTTATTAACTGTTACTCTGATATGCTCTCTGTCCTCATTTTCTGCTCAGGCTTTCGTTGATTCGGGAGCAGCTATTAACCTGATGGATTTTGATTTCGCTAAACGTTGTGGGTTTCCCTTGATACCCCTACAGAAGTCTATTCCCCTACTGGGGATCGATTCTACCCCTTTGGCTGAGAATAAACCTCAGTTCTCTACTCAGGTGATAATGAGGGTTGAACCTGATCATCAGGAGAGCTGCAAATTTTTGGTTCTGTATAATCTGCATGACATTATCGTGCTGGGTTTCCCTTGGTTACAGTCTCATAATCCTGTTTTGGATTGGAAATCTGTGTCTGTAACCAGTTGGGGCTGCCAATGTGTTAATACCAACACTCCTGTTTTTTCTGCCTCCCCCCAGGCTCAGGATGTTCCTGACTTTTTGATTGATTTTTCTGATGTGTTTAGCGAAAGTAAATCTGCATCCTTGCCTCCCCATAGGAGCTATGACTGCGCTATTGAATTAGTGCCTGGTAGTAAATTCCCTAAAAGGTCGCCTTTTTAACTTGTCTGTACCTGAACATGACGCTATGCGGTCTTATATCAAGGAGTCTTTGGAGAAAGGTCATATCAGACCATCCTCTTCACCCTTAGGTGCCGGTTTTTTCTTTGTGGCCAAAAAGGATGGTTCATTAAGGCCGTGTATTGATTATGTCTTTTGAACAATATTACTGTGAAATATCAATACCCGTTACCCTTGATTTCTGACCTGTTTTCCAGGGTGAAAAACGCTACTTGGTTTACCAAGCTTGACCTCAGGGGGCATATAACCTTATTCGCATTAAGCACGGGGATGAATGGAAGACAGCATTTAACACCCCTGAGGGGCATTTTGAGTACCTTGTGATGCCCTTTGGGCTCACTAATGCTCCTTCTGTCTTCCAGTCCTTCATGAATGACATTTTCAGGGATTTTGTGGATAAATTTCTGATTGTTTATTTGGATGATATCTTGATTTTTTCCAATGACTGGGACTCTCATGTGAAATATGTTCGAACTGTACTCCAGATTTTGAGAGAGAATGCTCTGTATGTGAAGGGATCAAAGTGTCTTTTTGGCGTACAGAAGATCTCATTTTTGGATTTATTTTGTCCCCATCTGTTATTGAAATGGACCCGGTCAAGGTTCAGGCCATCTGTGATTGGGTCCAACCTACTTCATTAAAGGCTCTTCAAAGATTTTTGGGTTTTGCCAATTTTTATCGTAAATTTATTGGTAATTTCTCGGTTATTGTTAAACCATTAACTGATTTGACCAAAAAGGGTTCTGATGTGGTGAATTGGCCTCCTGAGGCAGTCTCTGCATTTCAGGAACTTAAGCAGAGATTCACTTCTGCTCCTGTTCTACGGCAGCCTGATGTTTCTCTGCCATTTCAGGTGGAGGTTGATGCCTCTGAAATTGGGGCAGGTGCCGTTTTGTCCCAAAGAGATCCAGAGACCTCTAAAAGTAACCCTTGTGCCTTTTTCTCTCGAAAATTTTCTCCTACTGAACGTAATTATGACGTGGGTAATCGGGAGTTATTGGCCATGAAGTGGGCTTTTGAAGAGTGGAGACATTGGCTGGAGGGAGCCAAACATCAGGTGGTGGTCCTTACTGACCATAAGAATCTGGTTTATCTGGAATCTGCCAAGCGACTTAATCCTAGACAGGCCAGGTGGGCCTTGTTTTTCACACGTTTTAATTTTGTGGTTTCCTTTCTTCCTGGCACTAAGAATTTTAAGGCGGATGCCCTCTCGAGGAGTTTCCTTGCGGACTCTCCTGAGGTATCTGATCCTTCTGTTATTTTAAAAGAAGGTGTAGTTCTTTCCGCCATCTCGCCCAATTTGAGACTGGCTCTGGAGGGGTGTCAGGAGGATAGGCCCGAGCGCTGCCCTGTTGGGAAATTGTTTGTCCCGGACCAGTGGAAAAAGAGTGTGATGTCTGAGATTCATTGTTCCGCGTTGGCCGGTCATCCCGGAATTTTTGGTACCAGAGACTTGGTTAGTCGGTCCTTTTGGTGGCCTACCTTGTCTCGTGATGTTAGGGAATTTGTGCAGTCCTGCGGGACTTACTCTCTGCTCCAAGCCTTGCTCCCGCTCTAGTGGTTTGTTGATGCCATTTCCTGTGCCCAAGAGACCATGGACCCATATCTCTATGGATTTCATTTCCGACCTCCCTGTTTCTCAGAGAATGACCGTCATCTGGGTGATTTGTGATAGGTTTTCCAAGATGATACATCTTGTGCCATTACCTTAGTTGCCTTCCTCCTCTGAATTAGTACCTTTATTCCTTCAGCACGTGGTTCGTTTACACGGCATTCCTGAGAACATTGTGTCTGACAGAGGAGTCCAGTTTGTTTCCAGATTTTGGAGGACCTTTTGTTCCAAACTTGGTGTTCAATTGTCTTTCTCCTCGGCGTTTCATCCTCAGACCAATGGTCAAACTGAGAGAACAAATCAGACATTGGAGACTTATCTAAGATGCTTTGTGTCTGCTGATCAGGATGACTGGGTCTCTTTTTTGCCTTTGGCTGAGTTTGCTCTTAATAATAGGGCTAGCTCTGCCACTTTGATGTCTCCATTTTTCTGTAATTCTGGGTTTCACCCTCGATTTTCTTCAGGACAGACGGAGGCTTCTGTCTGTCCAGGTGTTGATTCTGTTGTGGAGTGTATGGAACAGATTTGGGACCAGGTAGTGCAGAGGTTGTCCCTCTCTCAGGGAGGTCCCAGCGGTTTGCTAACCGGCATAGGACTGATGGTCCTCGGTTTAAAGTGGGGGACTTGGTCTGGTTGTCCTCAAAAAATATTCCTATGAGAGTGGCATCTCCTAAATTTAAGCCTAGGTTCATTGGACCTTATAAGATCATGGAGATTCTTAATCCTGTTTCTTTTCGTTTGCTTCTTCCAGGGACATTTAAGATCCATAATGTGTTCCACAAGTCCTTGTTGAAGAGGTTTGTTGAGCCAGTGGTTCCTACTGCTTTGCCTCCTGACCCTGTTCTGGTTGAGGGCAATATGGAGTTTGAGGTTGAGAAAATTTTGAATTCTCGTTTTTCTAGACGGAAACTCCAGTATTTGGTTAAGTGGAGAGGTTATGGTCAGGAAGACAATTCTTGGGTGTTTGCTTCGGACATCCATGCTAGGAGACTCATCCGTGCGTATCATAGAACTCATCCTGACCGACCTGGTTGCTCAAGTGAGGGTTCGGTGACCCCTCCTCAAGGGGGGGGTACTGTTGTGAATGGACTTGAGATGAGTTCTGAGCAGAGGCTCCCTCTGGTGGTTACAAGCGGTACTGGACTGTCCAGTGAAGATTGTGAGGATTGGGAATCAGGTGTTACTGACTGGTCTTATATAAGGGAGTCACCTTCCCATCAGGGTTGCGGTGATCAATTGTTCTGGTCTCAATCCTTGAATCCTGTTTCCTTTGTAGCCTGCTGTGTCGTGTCTGCATCTCCTGCTAACAGATAAGACATTTTCTTCTTTTTGCTTTTGTGCTTGATTTTTGCATTTTGTCCTGCACTTCTGTGGGGGCCTTCAGGGTCCCCTCGGGGGCTTTTGCCCTCTCAGTTTTGTTCAGCCACTGATGTTTGTACATTTGCTTTTTCCAGTTTTTTCAATGGCTGCTGTTTTGATTTTGTTACACCAGAGAACTAATTTAGGTGGTAGAGGTCGTGTGATCTCAGGTGTTTTTGAAATTAGTAAAGTTGGTGCTTTTCAGGGTTTTTTGGGATTGCAGTAAGTGCCCTTCCTATCCTTTTCTATTTAGATAGTTTGGGCCCCAACGTTTGCTCATACTATTTTCTGTCTGTGTCAGTATTTCTTCTTGTCTAACCGCCATTACATGTTTGGGGGCTTTCTATGTTCTTTGGGGATCTGCTCCGGGGCAGATAGCTTTCATCTTTCTATCTTTAGGTATAGTTAGTTTCTCAGGCTGTGACGAGGCGTCTAGGACCAACGTAGGAACGCTCCACGGCTGCCTCTAGTTGTGGTGGTTAGTCAGGGTACTGCAATCTCATAGATTCCAACTGCTCTGGTGTATTGCCTTCTTTACCTGCACTCCTCAGCTACCAAATCATAACAATCAACGTACATCATGACAACTGGGTCGAGTTACTGCCTTTGGCAGAATTCTCTTATAATAATCAAGTAAGTGAATCCTCTGGAAAATCTCCCTTCCAGATTGTGTTTGGACTCCAACGCGGAATTCCTCTTCCCATCTCTGGACCGTTTGGCGTTCCTGAGCTGATATCTTTGCAGTGGAATTCTCGAAGGTGTGGAGCGACACCAAAATCACTTTGGAGAGAGCCTCTCAACGTATAAAGAGGCATGCGGACAAAAGACGCCTGGAAGCTCCAACGTTTCATCCTGGAGATAAGGTATGGCTCTCCTCCAAGTACATCCGCTTGAAAATGCCCTCCTACAAATTGGGTCCTCACTTCATTGGCCCCTTTGAAGTCCTGAGACAAATCAACCCGGTTTCATACAAACTGAAATTGCCTCCTTCTTTACATGTGCCTATCTTTTTTCATGTTTCCCTCCTCAAACCAGTAGTTTTGAGCTCCTTCTTTAAAGATTCGGGTACCACTCCTGATTCTGTCTCTGAGGATGATGTCTTTGAGGTAGAGCATATCTTGGTCACTAAGAAAGTAAGGGGTAAGACCTTTTATCTGGTGGACTGGAAGGGCTTTGGCCCTGAGGAGAGGTCATGGGAGCCTAAAGAGAACATCCAGGCCCCTCTCCTACTACACTGTGTGCAGAATTATTAGGCAAATGAGTATTTTGATCACATCATCCTTTTTATACATGTTGTCCTACTCCGAGCTGTAAGGCTTGAAAGCCAACTGCCAATTATGTAAATTAGGTGATTTGCATCTCTGTAATGAGGAGGGGTGTGGTCTAATGACATCAACTCCCTATATAAGGTGTGCTTAATTATTAGGCAACTTCCTTTCCTTTGGCAAAATGGGTCAGAAGAGAGATTTGACTGACTCTGAAAAGTCAAAAATTGTGAGACGTCTTGCAGAGGGATGCAGCAGTCTTGAAATTGCCAAACTTTTGAAGCGTGATCACTGAACAATCAAGCGTTTCATGGCAAATAGCCAACAGGGTCGCAAGAAGCGTGTTGATAAAAAAAGGCTCAAAATAACTGCCCATGAATTGAGGAAAATCAAGCATGAAGCTGCCAAGATGCCATTTGCCACCAGTTTTGCCATATTTCAGAGCTGCAACATTACTGGAGTATCAAAAAGCACAGGGTGTGCCATACTCAGGGACATGGCCAAGGTAAGGAAGGCTGAAAAACGACCACCTTTGAACAAGAAACATAAGATAAAACGTCAAGACTGGTCCAAGAAATATCTTAAGACTGATTTTTCTAAGGTTTTATGGACTGATGAAATGAGAGTGACTCTTGATGGGCCAGATGGATGGGCCCGAGGCTGGATCACTAAAGGGCAGAGAGCTCCACTACGACTCAGACGCCAGCAAGGTGGAGGTGGGGTACTGGTATGGGCTGGTATCATCAAAGATGAACTTGTGGGACCTTTTCGGGTTGAGGATGGAGTGAAGCTCAACTCCCAGACCTACTGCCAGTTTCTGGAAGACACCTTCTTCAAGCAGTGGTAAAGGAAAAAGTCGGTATCGTTCAAGAAAAACATGATTTTCATGCAGGACAATGCTCCATCACATGCATCCAAATACTCCACAACGTGGCTGCCCAGTAAAAGTCTAAAAGAAGAAAAAATAATGACTGGCCCCCTTGTTCACCTGATCTGAACCCCATAGAGAACCTGTGGTCCCTCATAAAATGTGAGATCTACAGGGAGGGAAAACAGTCCACCTCTCGGAGCAGTGTCTGGAGGCTGTGGTGGCTGCTGCACGCAATGTGGATCGTAAACAGATCAAGCAACTGACAGAATCTATGGATGCAGGCGTCTGAGTGTCATCGTAAAGAAAGGTGGCTATGTTGGTCACTGATTTTTTTATTTTTTTTTGAATGTCAGAAATGTTTATTTCTAAATTTTGTGTTGTTATATTGGTTTACCTGGTGAAAATAAACAAGTGAGATGGGTATACATTTGGTTTTTATTAAGTTGCCTAATAATTCTGCACAGTAATAGTTACCTGCACAAACAGATATCCTCCTAAGATAGCCAAATCTAAAAAATAAAACACTCCAACTTCCAAAAATATTAAGCGTTGATATTTATGAGTTTTTGGGTTGATTGAGAACATAGTTGTTGTTCAATAATAAAAAGAATCCTCTCAAATACAACTTGCCTAATAATTATGCAAACAGTTAAAGAAGTTCTACGCAGGCTTGAAAAAGAGGGGGCGTAAAGAGGGGGATACTGTTACATCTGGGCCTGTACCTCAGCGAGAGCTCCGGCAAGGCTCCTGTTCTCATGCTGTGAGGGCCGTACCAGCGAGACCCTCGGCGGGGTCCCCGTCCTCATGCTGTGGTGGCCGTACCTCAGCGAGACCCCTGGAGGGGCCTTCGCTCTCAGTCCGTGGCCTGCTGTCCTGCTCCTTCCCCTGCTTCCTGGCGCACAGCAAGCACATCCCCTGGTATGAGATTAAGGCCGCGCGCTCTCTAGGTCTCTTAAAGAGACAGCGCGCATTTTTCAAAAGTAATTAACCAATAATTTCTTTGTGTGCACTACTTCTGGCCCCTCTGCCATAGAGAGGGCACCGGAGCAATGAGTATCCACTCTTGCTAGTTCCGGTTCCGCTGTCTGTGCTTCTGCAGTGTTCTGCCAAGTGCTCCACTTATACTGTTTGTTTCCACAGACTATCAGTTACCTGTTATCCGGTTGTCCAAGACGACGTCCGTACCGTCTGCCTCAGTTCCGTCTCGTTCCGCCACTCAGCCATCCAAACTTCTGCATATCGCCAGTACCACTAGAGCCAGCTTCCACCTGAGTACCCGGAATCCGCAGGTCAGCTCAATCATATCCGTTAATACTGTCTCTCCGTTTGTCCCTCTGGTACAGCTGCCACGTGTCTGGGGTCTAACTGGAGGTAGCACCTTTGTCCCCCAGGTATTCCATTCTGACCCTGTTCGAGGGGTTTTACTACGGGTGCCTGGGGCTCACTTAGTCACGCCCCTTCAGAGCCCCCCAGACCGTGGATCCACTCATAAAGCAATAAACGAATGTGAACTTCACCACCTGTGCCTCCGCTTCCATTAGTTACAAATACTCCTTCATCCCCCTTACACTCCTTTCCTTGAACTTGGTAGTCCACGACCAAGGCACGACACAAAAACTTAATAATAAAAAAACACAAGAAAACCGACAGTCCTTCGACTTAATGTAAGCCGCATCCAGTACGCACCCAGTCCATGGTGCACAGGTAACATTCCTGGTTCCCAGTCCTCCAGGGGTTAGAAAAATACATATTTACATCTCTTGCAAGTGAGACTGCAGTTCAAGGAGAGGAGCTCCCCCTTTCATTGAGGGGAGTACAGTCCTTCCAGTGGTCTCCGGTTGATAAGACAGTCCCTCCTTTTTCCAGCAGAATGGGCGCAACAGGCGCAACAAAAACAAAAGAGTCCTTGGGCTCCATATATTCTGCCTAGCTCGTAGTCCTCTAGGCCGAAATCCAGAAACTGACACGGACAACGCTTATCCTTCAGCGTTGCCAAAGGCCGAACTTCACCGTAGGCGGGGTTTCCTTCTGGAAGGGCTACTGTGCCCACAGGGACGCGGAACAGTCCCACAATTTTTCTCCAAGATAGTGCAACATGCTCAACACTTTCCTTTTAGGATAGTTCAGTTCAAACATATCAGCGATGGGTTCCTTGTGCCGCTGTAAACGTGGCTGAACCCCATGCCCGATTTTGGGCCGTAGACGACTCTGCAGCCGCAGGAGTCGTGGTTGCCACGACACTGAAGCATTGGCCTTGGGGGCAGATAAAGGTTGAGCTCGGTCCAGGCCCTCTGTGGAATGGTGCAAATGAGAGGCGCCCAGGGATGTGACGGAGTGGGAAATAGGCCGGGCCTCAGAGGGTCGGGGTTGGGGAGCAGATCCCCCTGCCGCAATGCGTGGGCGAATGATGGCCTCCAAGACGGGGGCCCGTGACAAGGACAATCTCTCCGGGGTTAGGGGCTGAGGTGCACTCACCCACTCAGACGCAGAAGCGTAGCCCTCGGCCATCCCGGGAACGCTGGATCCTTCCGCGGTGACGCCTGTGCAGTCGACTGGTAAATAGAGCTCCGGCTCGTTCTCGGTTTCCGACAACGGTTCCTGCAGGGCAGACGCCAGTTCCGGTCTCCACTGAACTAACAACAAAGGTTACGGTCTACAGGGTTCCCCTGCCTGACGTCGTGCCGACGGTTCTGCCTCCAAAGAACGTTGAGATGATGGCTCTGCTGCTTTTTCCCGCTGCAGAGGACGTCGGAGCACCAACTCCAAACTCAATGGCTTTGGTCCTCGGGACGTTGTCAACTCTGGCAGCCGCCGACTCTGCGCTGAAGAACTCTCCGGGCGCTGGTAAGTGGGGTGCTCTGCGATTTCTTCCCACTGTCTGGCGAGCTGGGTTCTTTCGGCTTCCGTCGGTGGCCATCTCCTTTCCATGCGGCCTAGGCCGCCGCAGGTGCACTTGGAGTTTTCTTCTGGGTCCCACCCATTTCCAGGGGGTCCGTCTCCGACAACTCCACCCATCTGTTGTTAGTCAGTGGAAGCGGGCAAGGTTTTCTCTTCTTCATCCGCACCCACCAGGGGCGGACCAGGGCATACTGACAGGCAGGTTTTGGCGCCAGGAGACGACGGCAAATCCCACGAAGGACGCGGTTCTAGTTGTTTGCTTCTTCTCCACCATCTCCCGCCATTCTCACCGCCACGATCTTGGGCACAGTAATGATGTCAAACTTTTTCGTCACATAAGCCAAGTCCAATTCAGTAGTCAAGTCTGGTTTTGTCACAAAATCAGTAGTAGACAAATCCAGTGTTTCTTCATCAACAGCAACTTCTGACTCTTTCTTCTGGCCATCTTCCAGGGTATAGCGGTCGCACATACATTTTCATTATCTTTTTCAGCAGATTCTTCACATGGCAAGGCAAGCGCATCCTGCCAAACTTCATCTTTCTCAAGCTCATCACTTGCAGTATTCCCTCGCTGCACGGTGTCGGCATCATGCCGACTACGCCAAGTGTAAAGGGAGGACAGGACTGTAGTCGTGACCTGAATTACTGCAACATCTATGTCCAGTCCTTCCCCTACAGAAAACTGTACTCTTTCCTTTAGCGTACCTGCATCTCCAGGTTCAGCTTTCCCCGGGCACTTCCCAGGCGATGACGGTCCCTTATTCAGGCAACTCTCAGTAATGAAGACACAGTCCAGGATAACTTGAACATTTTCTTTACTTAACACTTCGCACGTTACACCCACAGTTGGCACATCAGGGGTTGCAATTGTTTCCTTATCTTTCCCTGCTTTGCTGTCACTTTTGTGCAGTATACGCCCGGACCGGACCGTACTAGACTGCTTCCCAGTTCCTTCCAGATCTGACCTCGCTATAATGACATTTCCTTAAGCCTATTTCACCTCAGACATGAATTCGTCAATCATTACATTTGGTGGCCTTCGGTGAAGCATCCGGTCCGTCTGTACCGATCCCGTCGAAGTTCCAACTCCTTTCATCTCCTTAGTCCAGCCAACTTCTGCCCTAAAAGCATTGGCCCAGGCGGTAAGACGCCACATCTTCCTTCTCTGTACAGGCCCACTGATAGGATATACAGTGGCCGTGGGTAACGTGGGCTGGGCACTTGAACGTTGTGTGGCTGCCGGCTGTCTGGGCCTATAGCCCATGTGGACACTTGGGCACACTGGCCCTGTCTGACCTAACTACCTAGGAACTTCTCACTACTATTCGGCAGCCACTCCTACACTTAACCCTCTATGGAACATCCTATAAGCTATACCCAACAATGTCCACTAGTATGCCCCCATCTAGTGGCCCACAACAGAATTACACTTACCCAATGTATAATAACTATATACTAAGGTGCCCTCCTTTAGTGTTCCCAGAAGAAAGCACCTTACTTTCCCTGAACTGTGCATAACATTAGTATACATACTGAGCCTCTACTGAGTCTCTACTGGACAGAGCCACAGCTTCAGGATACAGAGTGGCATATCCCATCACTGTCAGGATGTATTTTGTCCCCGACCTGCTGGAGTATGCCAGAGGTCCTATGATATTCACAGCTATACGCTGAAATGGTTCTACAATTATGGGCTGGAATTGCAGGGGTTTCTTATGTCGAGCTCCCGGATGCCGCATTTACTGGCACACACTATAGGTGCAGCAATAATGGGCTACGGACTGCGAGATGACGGGCCACTAAAAACTTTGCATGGGTACTTCAGAGGGACAATGAGATGCCTGGTTGCCATGTCAGGGATGTCCTTGTCACTGATTTTTGTCACGCTATAATACAATCCATTTTCTCGGTTGAAGCAATCCCCATTATCTTCCACATGCCCAGTTTCTGCCCTTAGACTAAGGGCTGCCAAGGTAGTGCCACCCTCTGTTTCTATTCTAAACTCCTCTTCATCCCAAGACTTTCTCAATGTAGTAGCAGGGGAAGATTGCTTACCAACTCTGATGGGGTTCGTGGTGGTTGCTCCCCAGTGAAGTCCAGATGTCGTGGTCTTGAACGGCCTGTAGTCGGGTGACGGCTCCAACAAGAGGGCACTGTAACTCTCCAATGTTGTTTCCAAGGAGGATATCAGCCGGAAGTCCTCCCATAACTGCAATCCAAGTCAGTTTTTCCCCATAACCATAATCCAAATGCTCAGAAGCTTGCTGTTTATATTTGCGAGTACCCATCGCAATTCCTGGGCCATGGTGAATTGCATTGGGTCAAACCACAGGGGGGGCAGCGATAGTCAGGAATGCCCCCATGTCTATAAATCCAGACACTTTGTATCCATCAATTAAGACATCCTGCAGGTGGAGTTGCCGTTGCTTTGGGTAGCTTGGGGACAAAGGCCAGAGGCCATACACTTCAGAAGTAGTATTTATGGTGCAGGGGTCTGTGGTCCACTCTTGCTCAGGAGGGATGGAATGCACAAGATGCACCAGATGAGGTGGGAGTGTAAGGGACAGTTGGATGGCAGTTGCCCAGGTTGCCCACACCCATAACATCTCCTCTCTGTGATTCCCTCAGGTCGTGGTCGGAAGTGTTAGGGCCCGGTATTGTGAGGCATGGTTGTCATCGGCCTGCGGCTGGGTGGAGGGGCAGATATAACTGGAGGGGGCTGGGGTGCGGGAGCAGGCAGTGGTTTATTGTCCAGAACCCTCCTCATTTGCGGTCAGATAGTAAGGACCTCATCGGCCAGGGCTGCAGCTCTATCCAAGGTGCGCGCAGTGCGCTCCCGGACCCATTCCTGTATTTCTGAGAGGCACTTAGGGAGAAATTGTTCTACAAGGAAAGTCTGTATAACATCTTCCACAGTGAAGGTGTTGTCACAGGGTTACCGTGACAGTGTGGAGCCAGAAGACCGCAGCGTCTGAGAAGAAGCACTTCTTCATTTTAAATGTGTTTATTTCTTCTGGCAGAACAGGGGTTAATCAGCCATGTTGAAATCCCTGTGCTCACAGCTGAGCTTGATTAGCCACTCCTTTGTAATTTGGGCTCTGTTATAAATCCTTGTCAGATCTAGCATTTGCTGCATGGCTAACGGTGGGAGAGGAGTACATATGAGAAGGAGAGTTGGAGGACTTATCTGTGACTGTTGCTTGGTTTGTATGCATGGTAATTCCATATCATTCTCTATTTTGGTTTATTCCCCTACGTCCACACCTCAGTGCATTCCTCTGTTATATGTGAGTGAATATTTTGTATGCCTGGAGTTTTCTGTTAACCCTTGTTTGTGTTGCCTTGTTTGTCGGGTTGGTGTACTTCGGTGCATAGTAGCGCCCCTCTTCCCTGAGTGGGGAAGAGAACAGACGGAGGGCTAACTTAGGAGATAAGACAAGGGTGGAGGCCCCAGCATCTTCACCTTCAGAAGTATCCCGGGGAGTAGGGTGAGCTAGGGCGCCACCTAGTGATAGGGACAGAGGAGGAGCCCCTGGTCCCGGGTCACCCGACAGCTGTGTCTTGACAGTTTTTTTCAGCTTCCAACCATCTCCGACATGCCTGAGACATCTTATGGGCATACATCCTAAATAATTCCCTCATGGTGCATGAGATGCCTTGGAACTGTGCCCTATATGAGTCTGGGGTGATAGCATGATAGTACAGGATAGTCTGTTTCACAATGTCATAATCCCGGTTCCA
Organism: Oophaga sylvatica; assembly: GCA_033576555.1. Classification (NCBI taxonomy): domain Eukaryota; kingdom Metazoa; phylum Chordata; class Amphibia; order Anura; family Dendrobatidae; genus Oophaga; species Oophaga sylvatica. The sequence continues at coordinate 540,772,630 of JARQOD010000004.1, read as the reverse complement.
CTGTGAGTCAATGGTTTGTTAAGCCTCCACCATGCTTCTGTTCAGGTGTCCCACTAACAAACGCATCAAGCCAGAGTGGGGCACCTACATTATGGCACACTGCTGCTCAAAGTCCTTGAAGAACCCCTCAAAATCTCAGGAAGCCTCATCAAATGGCTTGAAGTCCGACTGAGTGATTCGTGCAGGCTCCCGTATTTTGGGGTTTAAACTCCAAATCACATTACTCCCTATTCCGGGCTCCATTGCTCCTTGTCTCCGCTGTGCTCGACGAGCAGCCTCCTCCTTATATTCCTGAGAGATGCCTGGGCCCAGAACCGCCATCTCTTCTTCATACCACACCAACCACTGGCCTTTTGGGGTGGGGATCCCCGTTTCCAGCGCTTGTCTATTAGACATCTGGGAAGAGGGGGTCTGGCTAGCACCCATCAGTAGATCAATTAAAGCCTCTTTAGTCAGTCCCTGGTAGTTCATGCCCAGATCTCTGTCTCTCTCCTGTAGACTGGATATGGTCCAGTTTCTGTATTCACTCTATGGGTGGTTCTCCATTGGGTTGCGTTCTGTTGATCCCACATCTGCCACCACTTGTCACGGGTTCCTATTCCAGTATCACACAATCAACAGAGCGAGAGATGAGTGAACAATCCCAAGAACCTTTATTACATGCAAACTGAAAGGTACATAAAACAATCCCCCACACAGAGGATAAAGTAGGAAGACAGATACAGTCCAGTAAAGGGATAAATGCCCTGGGAGATGAGAGTCACAATCCTCCACTTAAGAGATCGATATAGCAGAGCGTCTCCAGATACTTCTCCATATAGGCTCCTCCAGCAGTATTTCCAGGGTAATCAGAGTTTCTCCAAGTCTCTCTGGAGTGCTGGCCTTAGCATCAGCATCCCACAAAGGACCTATCATACTGGTCTCAATGTGCTCCTTAAGCCCCCTCATATCCAGGGGTAGGCAGAGAGGATGGATGGTTTTCAGGCTCTTCAGACCTGGGAATGGTGCCTCAGAGATCAAGGCACTACATAGTGTGATTTGCAGCATTTGGAGAGCAGATAGGTCATGAATGGACAGTCAGGAAATGTCAACAGGGTTCATCAAGAGGCATGGACACATTCAGGCTGCAGATGGTAACTGAGCTAATTCAATTATCAGACCTTTTATAAGGTAATTAAGACTCTAGACAAGACAGGGAATATACAGAATGATACAGAGCAACAAGACAACACTCCTAAAATCAGTAAAAATATGAACATAGGCAGAATGATACTCCACACATCATTTCATATCACCACACTAACCATGCAGGGTTCCCAAACTTTTGTATTGGCCCATTTTCCTTTTTGTAATTTTTAAAATGTAAAAGATGAAAATATATATATATATTTTTTTTGCCAAAAATGCAAAGGAAATATGTCACATAGTGTCAAGATATTGTGGGCACCTATGCGATCTCCGAAACTAGGGGCGCCCTAGTCTATTTTCTGTCCCCCGGACTACCCCCCAAGGTGGAGACGCCTGGGTCTTGTACCTAGCTATGCAGCACCCATAGAGTATAATTCAGCCCCATAGAGTAAAATGTAGCTCGCATCAAGTGTAATGCAGCCCCCATACAGTATAATGCAGCCCCATAGAATATAATGCAGCCTCATATAATATAATGCAGCCCCTATAGAGTATAATGCTGTCACGACACAGCTGTCGGGTGACCCGTGTCCAGAGGCTCCTACCCTGTCCCTAACATTAGGGGGCGCCCAAAGGTGAAGATGCCGGGGCCTCTGCCCTTGCCTTATCTCCTGACTTAGCCCTATGTCTGTTCTCTTCCCCCATCAAGGGAAGAGGGGGTGCTACTGTGCACCTCAGTATGCCAACCGACAAACAAGGCAACATGGACAATGGTTAACAGAAAACTACAGGCATACAAAATATTCACTCACATATAACAGAAGAAAGCACCGGGTGTGAAGGTAGGGGAATAAACCAACATAGAGAAGGATAAGGAATTACCACACATACAAACCAAGCAGCAGTCACAGATAACTCCTCCAACTCTCCTTTTCATAAGAACTCCTCTTCCTCCGTTAGCAGCAATAAAGCTAGCTCTGACAAGGATTTGTATCAGAGCCCAGATTATAAAGGGAAAAGGAGTGGCTAATCGAGCTCAGCTGTAAGCACAGGGATTTCCAACATGGCCAATTAATCCCTGTTCTGCCAGAAGAAATAAACACATTTAAAATGAAGGAGACGTGCTTCTTCTCAGCGGCGGAGTAGGAGCAATCAGACGCTGCGGTCTTCTGGCTCCACACTGTCGCGGTAACTCTGTGACAAATTCAGCCCCCATAGAGTATAATGTGGCCCATAGAGTATAATCAGGGCCGCCATCAGGGCATTACTGCCCTTACTGGCATATGGGGCCTGGTGAGCAGAGGGGGGCCACATCGGGCCCCCTCTTCTCTGTTCACTGGGCCACAGTGGCAGGATTCTGCTATTGCAGTAACTGAACCTGCGTCCATGACACAGGTTCAGTTAAAATCTATTGCCGCGTGAACCCACACGGCAATAGTTAAGAGCCGCCAGCCTATCGTAAGCTGGCAGCTGATGTCAGCATGCATGTCACCGGCGTATGACGTCATTGTTATTTGCCAGCGAGTCCGCGCTTGAAATGGATGGAGGGGACATTGCCGTTGGACCGCGGCCAGGTAAGGATAAAGTGTTTTGTTTTTTTTTATTTTCATTGAAAGCGGCAAGCCGCAATATGTTTGGACGGCAGGATGGAGACACGTTACTGCCCCATGTTACTGGGCAGGTAGGAGACAGAAGGGGCAGTAACATGGGGCAGGATGGAGCAGTGACAGATGTGGCAGGATGGAGACAGATGGTGCAGGATCATAGGGCAGAATGGAGACACATGAGGCAGGATGGAGACAGATGGGACAGGATGGAGGCAGAAGGGGCAGGAGCATGGGGCAGGATGGAGACAGATGGGGCAGGATCATGGGGAAGGAAGGAGACAGATGGTGCAGGATGGAGACAGATAGGGCAGTATGGAGACAGATGGGGCAGGATGGAGACAGACGGTGCAGGATGGGGACAGATGGGGCAGGATGGAGACACATGGTGCAGGATCATGGGGCAGGATGCAGACAGATGGGGCAGGATATAGAAACATGGTGTAGGATCTTGGGGCAGGATGGAGACAGATGGGACAGGATGGAGGCAGAAGGGGCAGGAGCATGGGGCAGGATGGAGACAGATGGGGCAGGATCATGGGGAAGGAAGGAGACAGATGGTGCAGGATGGAGACAGACGGTGCAGGATGGGGACAGATGGGGCAGGATGGAAACCGATGGGGCAGGAACATGGGGTAGGATGGGGACAGGTGGGGCTGGATGGAGACAGATGGGGCAGGATGGAGAAACATGGTGCAGGATCATGGGGCAGGATGGAGACCCATGGTGCAGGATCATGGGGCAGGATGGAGACAGATGGGGCAGGATGGAGACAGATGGGGCAGAAACATGGGGCAGGATGGAGACAGATGATGCAGGATCATGGGGTAGGATGGGTGACAGATGGTGCAGGATGGGGCAGGATGGAGACACATGGTGCAGGATCATAGGTTAGGATAGAGATACATGGTGCAGGATTATGGGGCAGGATGGAGACACATGGTGCAGAATCATGGGGCTGGATGGATACGATGGAGACACTTGGGGCAGAATCATGAGACACATGGCAGGATCATGAGACAGATGGGGCAGGACCATGGGACAGATGAGGTAGGATCAAATTTTTGTTTTGAGTTCATGTATAAAACTGTGGATTCTGGGAATTCACCAGATTGCCCTGGGATGTGCATTCCAGGGCACTGGCACAGTTTAAGAGAAGTCTTGGAGGCAGGAGTGTCAGGCAGTGATTTGAGGAACTTAAGGGTATGCCACACTAAGTGAGATCGTTAACGAGATCGCTACTGCGTCACCATTTATGATGCAGTAGCGATCTCATTAGCGACTTAGCTGTGTGTGACATGTAGCGGCGATGTGGCCCCTGCTGAGATGTCGCTGATCGTTCATGAACGTTCTGAGCCATTTTTTGGTCGTTGGTGTCCCGCTGGTGAGCCTGAATCGCTGAGTGTGACACCCTTTATGAACGACTTCACCAGCGTCTCAGGTGGGACTAGGTTTTCCCAACGACCGCAGAGGTTGTTATACAGATCGCTGATGAGTTGTGTTTGGAATCACAGATCGCTGATGAGTTGTGTTTGGAATCTAACTAGCGATCACATAGCGATCGCTCTAGCGATCTCGCCAGGTTAAGTCGTTGTCGTGATCGCTAGTGCGATCGCTAAGTGTGGCAGTGCCTTAAGTCTTAGATTATTAGCAGGGTAAAGTGGTAGAAACAGAAGAGGAAGGATATGTGAGGTGGGGCGGAGTTTGGAGGTGAAAGTGATAATTTTATATTGGACTCTGTAGTATGGGCAACCAGTGTAATAACTGGCACAGGATAGATATGAAGTGAGGTCCCGTGCACACTATTTGGTATACGGTGCTACTAGGATAGAGTCATCTGTATAGCTGCTGGACAGAAATATGACCCTGGCTGCTGCATTCACAATAGGTAGAGGGAGACAGATTAATGGAAAGTTGTCAAATAAGTTGAAATAAGAATGAATCAAAGCAACAGTAAAAGCTTTTGCATTGTCAAAGGTAAGGAAAGGCTGGATTTTGTTTTTTTTTCAGTGAAAGTGACATGAGTGCGTGATTAGTCATAGGTTGTGAAGAAAAGATCTGAGTCAAATATAACCCCAAAACAGTGAGCGTGCAGCTTGAGAGTTATGTTAGAACCACACACAGAAATGGCAATATCAAGAAAGATTCCGTTTCAGACAGATACTGTATATATGGTTGTCATAATTATAGACCCATTGGGCCCATTGCAAAAGTGCCTGGACTCAAATGCTAAATCAGTAACAGCCATCATCTATCATGCGCCATTTATAATACTGGTGCTTTCCTTTGTTATAAAGGGACAGCAACGCTCAGGTAAAACTGCTGCCTGCTCTGCAACAAACGCTGCAGCACGAATCGAGCCATTCCTGAGCCCCTTAGCAGCGTGATTCTTCTGTGTTTTATTATTATTATTAATATTAGACATGATGGCAGATGTCAGTTGTTTCTGATAAACTCTTGATAACTTATATTGATTATGAATGAGTAAACAAGTAAGACAAGCTTGTAGCCTTCGTTTGCATCTCAATGAGAGAGGGACCTAGACCCCATTCATAAAGTTTGCTCTTTTTTTGGCACAGTTTCCTTCCCTGGTGCTATGCATGTTATACATACCTTTATGTATGGGGAAGATTTCTAAAATTTGCCTCATTTGATATGAACAACTCAATTTTCTCTTCTACTGCCAGCAAAATGGCAGATGCCCTCCTTCTGTCCTTTATACAAGACTTTACTTCTCTAGCAGAGCTTGTAGGGCACATTACTTTTGTTTGATACTATATGATGAGCACTATTTCATGACTCCCCATCCATGGCCACAGTCACAACATTTTCTAATATTTCTGTCAACTTCACCTGTTGGTAAAATTGGTTAAACATATACTATCAGTCAAACATTCCAGGTACCTAAATTCCTTTGTTGTGTTAAAAGTTAAAATCATGATAGGAAATATGGCTATACTATCTCATGCCTGGGACCTCCAGCAGCGAAAATATCCTGAAAGTTGGGGATTTCATCATTTTCTAAAGACGTAGCCACATCCCATGACCAGCCCCCATATGGGCTCACCAACGGGAGGTATGTGGGCATAACTTTGATCTAATAAAATTGGAGTTTGAGTTTTTGTCATTGCTCATTTCTGGAAGACGCATTTCGCTGGGATGGCAATCCATTTTCCTAATCCGAGTGCTTCCCTCCATAAAGAAGAGTCATTCCTCCAACATTAGTTTTAGTACTTTACTTTTGCTATACCTTTATATTTTATGTGATTCTATGTACTGTATTGTTTTAGTTCCATGTTTAAACATATTTTGTAGATTTTATAAACACTGCCTACTTTCAATTAAATGCTTAAAATTTAATAGTTTTGTTCCTTTTGCTCTATAAACCACACCCCTGAAGACATACGCTACCTGTAACAGGTGTCGATGGATGGTGGCCGCTAGTTTTTAGTTAGTTTTTGTTGAGCTTGGTGGTGACGTACCGGAGTATATATATATATATATATATATATATATATATATATATATTCCATTCATTGGAATCAGACGTGTATATGCTATATGCTCACTGTGAGTGCCCCAATATCTGGACTAGTAGTGAAAGCAGCCACAGCCTCGTCCATCAATTGTTAACCAAATGCGTAATTGTCCTGACGACTGGAGGTGGTGGAGTGTTGGTTCGTGACAAATTGGTACCAGCCAGAAGATCTGCGGGATCCCCTGTTTCTTGATTACTGACAATAACTGAAACATGCAACAAGAACTGAGGTATACCAGGAACATGCCATCCTGCTGTATACAGGGAACATCCAACAAAACTTGCCGTATACTAGTAGAAACATCCCACAAGACCCTCGGTATACCCAGAACACGCCATAAGGCTTGCTGCAAACCAGAAACACACATCTGCTGTTTACTGGGAACATCCCACAAGATTGGCTACATACTGTGAACATCCAACAAGACTTGTCACATACTGGGAATATCCCAGAAGAGCCGATGTATACCCGGAATACTCCATAAGACCTGCTGTTTACTGAGAAAACCCCACAAGATTTCTAATATATTGGAAACATCCCACAAGACCTGTATACCAGGAACACCCCACAAGATGGGCCGTATATTGCGGAACTGACCCAAAAGTCTTGCTTTATACTGGTTTGTCCTACAAGATTTTCTGTATACTGGGAATGCCCCACAAGACCTGCTGTATACTGGGAACACCCAACAAGACCTGATGCACTGTATATCAGGGATACCCCACAAGAACTGCCATATACCAGGAATACCCACTAGTCCTGCCATATATTGGGAACACCCTACAAGACCTGACATATACAAGGAACATCTTACAGGAAATGCCGCATACCGGGAACACCCTACAAGATCACGCCTCCCGAAGAAGCAGTGCGAAACACGCGTCAGGGCAGAGGGACATCTGGGGATTTCCACTCCATCACCACCAGTATGTTTATTTGCATTGGATGTATATATTCAGTACTTAGTATCGTTGATATATTTACATTATCAGCCAGATAGTGGTATTTGCCGCTGAGGTTGTATCACATTTGTGATCTCCTTTACCCTTTATAGTTGCACACTTATTGATTAATAGCAACCATATATGTACCTATTTATATACATCTATAGCTATGCATTGTTGTTTCCTCATATCATATGGGGTTAATATTAAGGATGGATTTTGCTTGGTGGATCTCCTATTAGAATAGCGTCCCTCTTGTTATCATATCTTGCATCTTTTCTTTTTTATTTGTCTCATATGTGAGTAAATAAATATTTATTGATTTATATACCATTTGTATGGTGTCTTTCATGGCGAACTATTGATGACCACTTCTGTGTGTATTAAGATCCGCAGTAGACCAGGAACACTTCATAAGACCTGCCGTATACTGGGAACACCCACAAGGCCTGAAATACACCGGGAACACTCCACAAGACCTGCAGTATACCATGAACACTCCACAAGACCTGCAGTATACCAAGAATGACCTGCAGTATACTGCGAACACCCCACAAGGCCTGAAATACACCGGGAACACTCCACAAGACCTGCAGTATACCAAGAACGACCTGCAGTATACTGCGAACACTCCACAAGACCTGCAGTATACTGCGAACACCCCACAAGACCTGCAGTATACTGCGAACACCCCACAAGACCTGCAGTATACTGCGAACACCCCACAAGGCCTGAAATACACCGGGAACACTCCACAACACATGCAGTATACCACGAACACTCCACAAGACCTGCAGTATACCAAGAACGACCTGCAGTATACTGCGAACACCCCACAAGACCTGCAGTATACTGCGAACACCCCACAAGACCTGCAGTATACTGTGAACAACCCACAAAGGCCTGAAATACACCGGGAACACTCCACAACACATGCAGTATACCACGAACACTCCACAAGACCTGCAGTATACTGCGAACACCCCACAAGGCCTGAAATACACCGGGAACACCCCACAGTACCTGCCGTATAGCAGGGACACCCCACAAGGCCTGCACTACACCAGAACATAATGACAGAGAAAAAACCCGAAACAAGGTCCTATGTTCAATTATGAGCAAATTTATTTATTGTGAAGTACAAAAACCATAGGGGAGGGTGGGAAGAAAATACCAAAGAAAAGAGGGGAGCAAAAACAGGGGACTGTAATGGCACATAAATATATGGTGTGGCCCATCAAGATTACATATTTATATATATATATATATATAATTCTCACACCTATATGACATCAATCAAAATATCCGGATGTCATAGATTACATATTAAAGTGTAAATGTGCTAATATATACAAATATATATAAATAAATATAAAGTGCAAATGCAACTCAATAATAGTCAGTATGCCACAGAAAATCTAAAGTGCACTCGTTCTAAGTTTCCGATTGTCCATTGGTGCACTGGAATTTAGAATTTTGGATTAATTTCTAATCTATTGAATTTATTTACTCTTTGTGCACTTTGCCTTGGAATTTTGTTGGATCTGCACTACACCAGGAACACCCCACAAGACCTGCAGTATACCAGGAACATCCCACAAGACCAGCCGTATACCGTGAATACCCCACAAGGCCTGCACTACACCAGGAACACCCCACAAGACCTATCGTATACCGTGAACACCCCACAAGAACTGCAATATACCAGAAGCACCCCACAAGACCTGCCGTATACCGGAAACACCTTACAAGACCTTCAGTATACCAGGAAAACTTCACAAGACCTGCCGAATACAACGAACTCCACAAGACCTGCCGTATACCAGAAACAGCCCACAATACTTGCCGTATACCGCAAACACATCACAAGACCTGCAGTGTACCAGGAACACCCCACAAGACCTGCCATATACCAGAAACACCCACAAGACCTGCCGTATATCAGGAACACCCAACAAGACCTGCCGTATACCAGGAGCACCCCACAAAACCTGCTGTATACCGCGAACACCCCACAAGATCTGCAGTATACGAGGAACACCCCACAAGACCTGCCATATACCAGAAACAGCCCACAAGACCTGCAGTATAACAGGAACACCCCACAAGACCTGCCGTATAGAAGGAACACCCAATAAGACCTGCCGTATACAAGGAACACCCCACAAAACATGCTGTATACCAGGAACACCCAACAAGACCCTCCATATGCCAGACCTGCTGTATACCGGGAAAACCTCATAAGACCTGCCATATATCGAGAATACCCCACAAGACCTGCAGTATACAGGGAACACCCCACAAGACCTGTCGTATACCGCAAACACTCCACAAGACCTGCAATATACCAGCAGCACCTCACAAGACCTGCCGTATACCAGGAACACCTTACAAGACCTGCAGTATACCAGGAAAACCTCACAAGACCTGCCGTATACAACGAACTCCACAATACCGCAAACACACCACAAGACCTGCAGTATAACAGGAACACCCCACAAGACCTGCCATATACCAGAAACAGCCCACAAGACCTGCAGTATACCAGGAGCACCCCACAAAACCTGCTGTATACCGAGAACACCCCACAAGATCTGCAGTATACAGGAACACCCACAATACCTGCCAAATACCAGGAACACCCAACAAGACCTGCCGTATTACAGGAACACCCCACAAAACCTGCTGTATACCAGGAACACCCAACAAGACCCTCCATATGCCAGGAGCACCCCACAAGACCTGCAGTATACCAGGAGCACCCACAAGACCTGCAATATACCGGGAACACTCCACAAGATCTGCCGTATACCGGGAACACTCCACAAGACCTGCAGTTTACCAGGAACACCCACAAGACCTACTGTATACCAATAGCACCCGGCAAGACCTGCTGTATACCAGGAGCACCTGGCAAGACCTGCTTTACACCGGGAACACTCCACAAGACCTGCCGTATACCAAAAACAGCCCACAAGACCTGCCATATACCAGAAAGAGCCCACAAGACCTGCAGTATACCAGGAACACCAAAAAGACCTGCCGTATACCAGGAACACCCAACAAGACCTGCCGTATACCAGGAGCACCCCACAAGACCTGCTGTATACCGGAAACAGCCCACAAGACCTGCAGTATAACAGCAACACCCCACAAGACCTGCTGTATACCAGGAACACCCAACAAGACCTGCCGTATACCAGGAGCACCCCACAAGACCTGCTGTATACCGGAAACAGCCCACAAGACCTGCAGTATAACAGCAACACCCCACAAGACCTGCCGTATACCAGGAACACCCAACAAGACCTGCCGTATACCAGAAACACCCCACAAAACCTGCAGTATACCAGGAACACCCAACAAGACCCTCATATGCCAGGAGCACCCCACAAGACCTGCAGTATACCAGGAGCACCCCACAAGACCTGCTGTATACTAGGAGCACCAACAAGACCTGCCGTATACCAGGAACACTCCACAAGACCTGCCGTATACCGGGAACACTCCACAAGACCTGTCGTATACAGGAAACACTCCACAAGACATGCAGTTTACCAGGAACACCCCACAAGACCTGCTGTATACCAGGAGCACCCGGAAAAACCTGCAGTATACCGGGAACACTCCACATGACCTGCAGTATACCGGGAACACTCCACAAGACCTGCCGTATACCGGGAACACCCGACAAGACCTGCAGTTTACCAAGAACACCCCCCAAGACCTGCTGTATACCAGGAGCACCCGGCAAGACCTGCTGTACACTGGGAACACTTCACAAGACCTGCAGTATACCAGGAGCACCCTACAAGTCCTGCCGTATACCAGGAACACTCCACAAGACCTGCAGTATACCGGGAACACCCAACAAGACCTGCTGTACACCGGGAACACTCCACAAGACCTGCAGTATACCAGGAAAACCCCACAAGACCTGCCGTATACCAGGAACACCCCATAAGACCTGCTGTATACTAGGAACACTCCACAAGACCTGCTGTACACCGGGAACACCCCACAAGACCTGCAGTATACCAGGAACACCCCATAAGACCTGCTGTATACTAGGAACACTCCACAAGACCTGCTGTACACCGGGAACACTCCACAAGACCTGCAGTATACCAGGAACACCCCACAAGACCTGCAGTATACCAGGAGCACCCTACAAGTCCTGCCGTTTTGGAGATGCTGTGATCCAGGTGTCACTTTATTCATGTATTTCCAGGAGGCAGACAGATGACAGGTCACACTGATTAGGAACGGGATGACTACACGTATGATGTGCATACAGCTGACAAGTGATAGGAAACATAAGTGAACTCATCCTAGAGCTAGAGCTTGACACTGACAATAACTGGAGTGACAGATGACAAGAGCTGCGATCATAACGGAGCTGTATATATTTACTAAGTGGAATTAGTGTCTCAGGCGTACATGGTCCATGCCCCATATCTGAGAGCGATCAGACGTCCCAGGCTGGGGGCATCCTCTCCTAATTTGTACGTCTTATGGTGATGTTCGCTCGCCATCCCACTTCTGCTTACTCACGGTGTGACATAAACAGTTAGGTTTGCAGATTTTATGGTAATTAAAGTCGCTGTCACTCATTGTCCTGCCCTCATCCAATGGAAGATCCATCTGCTAATGAATCGTTCGATCTCTGCGTGATTGACAGCTCTTTTCATTGACATACTGGGGTCCCCTGAGTTGTGTAGTGCTGATATGGCACAGCTGGCTGAGATATCTGTGCATGGTCTGCCCTGTGACAGGGTTAATTCTCTCCACCTCTCCCCAGGCCCTGACTGCTCCTCCTGGTCAGCTACTTTCCCATCCCCAGAAGTGCTGAATCTGGGAGTGAGCTAAGTGCCTGTCTCCAGTGTCAGCACAAGTGCCTGCTGGGAAACGGTTAACCCCTTGCTTGCTGAGTAGGGATTGAAGCAGGAGGTCACTAGACTTTTAAATCTGTAACAGTGCAGGGTGGTCACTTAATGACTTCAGGACGATGGAAGAGTTAATGGACTCGTGGACTTGGCTGACATGGCTGACTGCTGCTCTTATCTAATGATGGCCACTGAACTGACAAGAGTCAAGGTGATGAGGACTGGGAGAGTCTGGAGGAAGGAAAATGGCCCATCATCAGTAATAGAGCAGCTCTAAGCTCTAGTATCACCGGGGGCCACTGGGTGTGGGACTGCTGATCTATGGGCCCATTGGATGAAATCCTCGTTGACCAGGCCACGCGTGGAGACATAAAGTGCAGAATCGTGGCCGAACTCTAATAGTGTCCTCATACGTGAAAGTGCAGTGATACAACAGTGCCGTAACGGAAAAATGAAAGTGCGGGACAGTGACAGGGTAATGATTTGGCAGTGACAGCATAGTTACAGAACAGTTGCAATGCAGTAAAAGAATAGTGAAAGTGCAGCAAGAGAATAGTACAATGGTCGGATAGTGCAGCTACAAGACACGGACAGTGCAGTAATCCTGTGACCCCATTCAGCGGTTACCCCTCTATAAATCGCTTGTGAGGCCACACACAGAATATGGGATCCAGTTTGGGGCTCCACATTTTGAAAAGGATATTCAGAAGTTAGAGTCCGTTCAAAGACGGGCAATTAGATTTTTATACAGTGGGAAAATAAGTATTTGATACTCTAAGGATTTTGCAAGTTGTCCCAACTGCAAAGAATGGAGAGGTCTGTAATTTTTATCGTAGGTACACTTCAACTGTGAGAGACAGAATCTAAAAATAAGATCCCAAAAAATCCCATTGTATGATTTTTACATAATTAAATTGCATTTTATTGCATGAAATAAGTATTTGATCACGAACCAACCAGCAAGAATTCTGGCTCTCACAAACCTGTTAGTTTTTCTGTTAGAAGCCTTCTACTCTGTACTCATCACCTGTATTAATTGCACCTGTTTAAACTCATTACCTGTATAAAAAACAACTGTCCACACACTTCATCACACTCCAACCTCTCCACCATGGCCAAGACCAAAGAGCCATCTAAGGAAACCAAGGATGAAATTGTAGCCCTGCACAAGGCTGGGATGGGCAACCAGACAATAGGTAAGCAGCTTGGTGAGAAGGAAACAACTGTTGACACAATTATTAGAAAATGGAAGAAACACAAGATGACTGTCAATCTTCCTTGATCTAGGGCTGCATGCAAGATCTCGCCTCGTGGGGTAAGGATGATTCAGAAATCAGCCCAGAACTACACAGGAGGACCTGGTCAATGAAGAGAGCTGGGACCACAGTCTCAAACATTACCATTAGTAACACACTCAGCCGTCATGGATTAGAATCCTGCAGGCCACGCAAGGTCCCCCTGCTCACGCCAGCACATGTCCAGGCCTGTGTTAAGTTCGCCAATGACCACTGTTAGGTTGAACAATAAGAAATGTTCACTAGTTGCCTACTCCTGGTCTAATTTATATTGATCAAGTGCACACTAAAGAATCACACCAGACACACAGTCGGATGTAACCTCTCTTTGATCAAATGTATGGCAGAGCTCCAAGAGAGTTTATTTAATCTGAACATATAGTTATATAACCCCTGTAAGGGGGCTCGGATAGCTCTAAAATGGGAGTGATCGGATTCCATTGAGGTCATCAGGGTGGGCGTCATCTTGGATACAAGCACATGGTGTGTGGTGAAACAGGAAATGGCAGCCATCTTTAGTGTCACTCTTGGATATGAGCAAGCTTATGTAATTTGAAATAATACACTTTATGGGTCGTTTCTCTCAATCTCTTATGTCTTGAGGTTAATTAAGTATTTGATCTTATGGCTCTCCTCAACACCATCTGGATGATCCTGAGGAGACATGGGAGAAGGTCTTATGGTCAGATGAGACCAAAATACAACTTTTTCGTATCAACTTCACTTGCCGTGATTAGAGGAAAAAGAAGGATGATTACAATTCAGAGAACACCATCCCAACCATGAAGCATGGTGGGGGAAACATCATACTTTGGGGGTGCTTTTCTGCAAAGGTGACAGGACGACTGCACCGTATTGAAGGGAGGATGGATGAGTTATGTATCGCAAATTTTGGCCAACAACCTCCTTCCTTCAGTAAAAGCATTGAAGGTGGGTCATGGCTGGGTCTTCTAGCACGACAATGACCTGAAACACACAGTCAGAACAACTAAGGAGTGACTACGTAAGAAGCATTTGAAGGTCCTGGAGTGGCTTAGCCAGTCTCCAGACCTGAATCCAAGAGAAAATCTTTGGAGGGAGTTGAAACTCAATGTTGCCCAGCAACAACCCCGAAACCTGAAAGATCTGGAGAAGATCTGTATGGAGGAGTGGGCCAAAATCCCTGCTGCAGTGTGTGCAAACTTGGTCAAGAACTACAGGAAACGTCTGACCTCTGTAATTGCAAACAAAGGTTTTTGTACCAAATATTAAGTTCTGTTTTTCTATTAAATACTTATTTCATGCAATAAAATGCAAATTAATTTTTGTAAGATTATGTTTCTCCAATTGAAGTGTACCTACGATAAAAATTACAGACCTCTCCATTCTTTGTAGGTGGGGAAACATGCAAAATTGGCAGTGAATGAAATACTTATTTTCACCACTGTATGGGATGGAGGGAAAAGTTGGGCTTGTTTAGCTTTGAAAAAAAAAACACTTCCCATTTACAGTTAAATCTCCATGATTTCAGCTCTGCAGGATACTATTTTTTATATAAAATGAAACAACTGAGAAACAATTGAAGTGGAGACTTTCAGGTTTTATTGAAGTGGTTGAACAAAAATATCTTGTGAAACGTTTGGGAATTGCAGCCATTTTTCCACAAATCCTCCTAATTTCAGGGGCTCAAAAGTAATTGGACAAATTGACTTTACCATAAATAAAATGTTCATTTTTAATACTTTGTAGAGAATCCTCTGCAGCAATGACGGCCTGAAGTCTGGATGTCACGGACGTCACCAGACGCTGGGTTTCCTCTTCTGTGAGGCTCTGTCGGCCTTTACTGCAGTGACTTCAGTTGCTTGTTTCTGGGTCAAGCTTGTTGGGGCTGAGATCTGGTGATGACTCGGCCATTGCAGAATTCTCCGCTTCTTTGCTTTCACAGTTTGTTTTGGGTCATTGTCCATCTGACCTGTGAAGCGCCGTCCAACCTTGTGCATTTGGTTGAGTATGAGCAGAAAGTATCGCCCTGTACACACAGGATTCATCCGGCTGCTTCTGCTTTCAGTCTCATCATCAATAACCATTAGTGACCTGGAGTCATTGGAAGCCATGCATGCCCGCGCCATCACTCTGCCTCCACCATGTGTTACAGAGGATGTGCTGTGCTATGGATCATGTGCCGGTCCAAGCCTTCTCCATACTTTCTTCTTCCCGTCATTCTGGTACAGGTTGATCTTGGTTTTGCTTTTCCAGAACTGGGCGGGTTCTTTAGATGTTTTTTTGCCAAGTCTAATCTGGCCTTTCTATTTTTAAGGCTTATTAATAGTTTGCTCCATGTGGTAACCCCTCTGTATTTGCTCTCATGAAGTCTTCCTTCTCTTTATGGTAGACTTAGATTCTGAAACACCTTCTTCCTGGAGAGTGTTCTTCACTTGGTTGGATGATGAGAAGGGATTGTTCTTCACCATGTAAAGGATTCTGCCATCATCCACCATTGTTGTCTTCAGTGGATGTCCAGGCCTTTTTGAGTTCCTAAGCTCACCAATGCGCTTTTTTTGTAGAACGTAAAAAACTGCTGATTTGGCCACCAGTAACATTTCTGCTATCTTTCTGATGGATTTCTTTTTTTTCTTTCAGCCTAAAGATGGTCTGTTTCTCATCCATTGACAGCTCCTTTGACCCCATGTTGTGGGTTCACAGCAACAGCTTCCAAATGCAAATGTCCCATCTGGAATCAGCTCCAGACCTTTTACCTGCTTAATTTATGTTGGATTAACCCCTTCCCGACCTGTGACGCCACGTAGGTGTCATGAAAGTCGGTGCCAATCCGACCTATGACGCCTATGTGGCGTCATGGGGAGATCGCGTTCCTGTGGGTCAGGTGACTGGGGTCACTGAAAGGTCACCCGACCCACAGGCACAGGAGGCTTTGTGCTTCACCTAAGGGGGGTGGCTTTGCCCCCCCGTGGCTACGATCGCTCTGATTGGCTGTTGAAAGTGAAACAACCAATCAGAGTGATAGTAATATTTCATCAATGAAACTTGTTGAAATATTACAATCCAGCCATGGCCGATGCTGCAATATCATCGGCCATGGCTGGAGAAAGTAATATGACCCCCCACACTGACTGACGAGAGGCGATCTGCCCCCGCCACTGACTGATGGCATGATCTGCCGCCGCAGTCACCATCTGCTCCCCCTCTCCTTCCCTCTGCTCCCCCCCGCTTTCCAATCACCCCCACTCACCTCCCCCGGAACCTTACGACTCCCGGTGTCCCTCCCGGTGTCCCTCCTGGCTCCTGCATGGGCGCCGCCATCTTCCAAAGTAGGGTTAGGTTAGAATTAGGGTTAGAGTTAGGTAAGGGTTGGAATTAGGGTTGTAATTAGGGTTAGGGTTGGAATTAGGGTTAAGATTAGGGTTAGGGTGTGTTGGGGTTAGGGTTGGGATTAGGGTTAAGGTTGCAAGTAGGGTTAGGGTTGGAATTAGGGTTAGGGTTGGGATTAGGGTTAAGATTAGGGTTAGGGGTGTGTTAGGATTGGGATTAGGGTTAGGCTTGTGGTTAGGGTTATGGTTAGGGTTGGGATTAGGGTTAGGGGTGTTTTGGGGTTAGGGTTATGGTTAGGGTTGGGATTAGGGTTAGGGATGTGTTGGGGTTAGGGTTGGAGTTAGAATTGGTGGGTTTCCACTGTTTAGGCACATCAGGGGGTCTCCAAACGCAACATGGCGCCACCATTGATTCCAGACAATTTTGCCTTCAAAAAGTCAAACGGTGCTCCCTCCCTTCTGGCAGATTCATTTATTCATTCAGTGACATTTTGATCACTGTGATAAACCCTATCACAGTGATCAAAATAATAAAAATAGTAAATAACCCCCCTTTATCACACCCATAGTTAGGGACAAATAATAAAATAAAGAAAATATTTTTATTTTTCTCTTAGGGTTAGGTGTTATGAATGTGCTGAAAATGGTTTCTGAGCAGAGGCTCCCTCTGGTGGTTACTGACAGTACTGAACCTTTCAGCGAGGAGTGGCAATCTGGGATCACGGACTGGTCTGATATAAGGGAGGTTCCCTCCCATGATGGTTGCCGGTGATCAATTGTTCTTGTCTCAATTGTGGTTCCTGGTTCATTTGGAAGCTTGCTGAGTCTTGCCTGCATCTTCTGCTATCAGATAAGATATTTTCTGCTTTTATTTTTGTGCTTGCTTTTTGCATTGTTCCCTTGCCCTTCTGTGGAGGTCAGCCAGGTCCCCTGGGGGCTTGTGCTCCTCTCAGTTTATCTGGAGCCACTGTTGTTTGTTCATTTGCTTTTTCCTGTTTTTTCAGTGGCTCGGCTTAGTTTTGTTACACCAGAGATCTGATTTTAGGTGGTAGAGGTCTCAGGTGTTTTTTCAGTCAGTAGAGTTGGTATTTTTTAGGGTTTCTTTTGGATTGCAGTGAGTATCCTTTCCTGTACTTTTCTGTCTAGTCAGATTGGGCCCCAGCGTTTGCTCATTCTATTTTCTGTCTGTGTCCATGTTTCTTCTTGTCTAACCGCCATTACATGTTTGGGGGCTTCCTATTTTCTTTGGGGACCTGTTCCGGGGCAGATAGCTTTCATCTTTCTGCCTTTAGGTGTAGTTATCTCTCAGGTTGTGACGAGGCGTCTAGGATCAACGTAGGAACGCTCCACGGCTACCTCTAGTTGTGTGGTTAGTTCAGGTTACTGCAATCCAATAGGTTCCAGCCTCTCTGGTGTATTGCCGCTTTTGCTTACTCTCCTCAGCTACCAAAACACAACAGTAAAACATGTAATGGCGGTTAGACAAGAAGAAACACGGACACAGACAGAAAATAGAATGAGCAAACGCTGGGGCCCAATCTGACAAGACAGAAAAGTACAGGAAAGGATACTGCGATCCAAAAAAAACCCCTAAAAATACGAATTTTGGTAAGATCTTACCTGTAAAATTCTTTTCAGCAAAGGAAGCAAGGGGGACACTTCATTACTTCTGGGTAGGGCGGAGCCAGATAGTAGGACTAACCTCAGGTTCTAAAAATGGGTGTTGTCCGGCCCCTCCGGCTCTGGCTCCTCCTGCCGTACACTCCAGTTTTGTACACAAGCTAAGGAGAAATAAATCACCAGCGGAGCGCCATAACCAAACTGACAGGATTCAAAAGAACAAGGTTATGCACATAACATGAATACCACACAGCTCAGGTACCACTCACAAAACCTGACCACTGCGATGAGCTGGCGATGCCGGAAAGAGCCGTAGAGCGCTGACCTCAGCTCAGAAACTCGCTTATCAGAGAGAGCCGCGCTGCATCTGAAACAACACCTTCTGCCTTATGGGAGGGAGAAGTGTCCCCCTTGCTTCCTTTGCTGAAAAGAATTTTACAGGTAAGATCTTACCAAAATTCGTATTTCAGCTGCAGATGGAAGCAAGGGGGACACTTCATTACTTCTGGGATGTCCCAAAGCAGTACAAAAACAAGGGTGGGAAAAAACCTTAAACAGGCAGAAGCCAACACCTTGATACATGCGCAACAGGCGCAACATAAACTTAACTAGAAGTTTTCAAAATACAGCCGCCTGAAGGACTCTGCGT
>JARQOD010000004.1:540647648-540753557 GCA_033576555.1 Oophaga sylvatica | reverse complement strand
TGGTCTAAATGAGTCAGTATAATGTTCAAATCATCAACCGGATAAATCACTTTATATCGGATAAATCTTCCAATGATAACAGGATTTTTTTTTCAAATGTAACCCCCATCCCCAAAATATAATAATGGCATGTTCCAAACTATTGTGCCCAACAGAGTTTCAAGACATTTTATAGGTTGTTAAGAACTGAAAATGTTCATTTGTTAAATTTGCAGCATTAAGAGGTCACATTTACTGAAATCAACATCTCAACAGGCCAAGTTACATGTTAAAGTACTCCCATTAGACTCCCTGATTCTAGGGATCACTAAGGGCCCCAGTGGTTGGACCCCCAAAGATCTGGAAGTTATCCCCTAAGGGAAAGGGTATAATTTTGAGACTTGAGAATATCTCTTTAAAGAATCACTCCTCCTCACATCAAAGTTTTTATCTTCTTAGCCTCTTCACGACATATGACGTATAATATATTATATATATATACGTCATATGTAGTGTATCCCCTTTTAATGCGGGCTCCGGTGATGAGCCCGCATCTTTTCTGGAACATGACAGCTGATTTGATCAGCTGCAAGTGGAATCATGATCCACCCGTGGCTATTAACATGTTAAATACTGCTGTCAATCTGATATTGGCATTTAAATTGCTCGCGCCGGAAGCGCGTCACTAACCCAGCCCATCGGCACCCCATCACGTTATTGTGGAGCGCCGATGGGTTGGCATGACAACTAAGGGTCTTCAGGAGACCACCATGGTTGTCATTGTCGATCTGCTATGAGTGCCACGCCATGGCGGACATTCATAGAAGATGATAATTTCTGCCCTGCTATGTGTAGCATAAGCGATCAGAAGATCGCAGCTTCTAGTTTCCCATGGAGACAACTGAAGCCAGTAAAAAGTAGAAAAAAAGCCCTCACCCAGACCCAGATCACAAAAAAGGGAGATGCTACGAGCCTCGGAAAATGGCGCAATTTTTTAATTTTTTTACAAACTTTGGATAATTTTTCTCCACTAATATAAAAAAGAACCTAGACATGTTTGGTCTCTGCACACTCTCGTAATGACTTGTAGAATCATAATGACAGGTCAGCCCAGGGAGAAGGGGTTAATATATTGCTGTCATCATAATATACAACAATGTGTACTTCAGTTGTTTATTTTGCCATTTACCAACTAATTCTTCTCTTTTCTCTGCTCTATGTAGAAACAGGAAGTCTCTTTTCCCTGCATGAGTCATCCCCCTCTTCAACTCCTGACCCAGCTGCTCCCTGTTCCCCCTGCCATGGACTTTTGCAACGATGACTCATGCAGGGAAAAAATGAAGGTGTCTAGCAGAAACCTTCCTCATTATGATTTTATCTGCACAAAACCATCTGTGCTCTGCATCAGCCACAAATCTCATAATAGTACAATGATCACATTAAGCTTTCGTGAAATATCTAATATTTTCATACCTTGTCCAAGACATTGCACTATTTGACACTTCTGAGCAGCAGAGAGATCCTTTTTCTTTTCCATATTGCTTGAAACCTATGGCTGCTTAATAATGTGGAACGTCCTTCGTAAGTAGTTTCCTTTAATTGGGCTCAGCTGGCAAACTAATTGTCACTGGTGTTTGAGACTGATTTCAGATCAGAGGGCGCGATGACGCCACGTCTGTGCACCCTCTGCCTGATCAGTCACAGTGCCGGAAGACACCGACGCTTAGGAATCTGGAGCAGAGCAGCAGCCAGCGAGGAGAGGGGAGGATTTATTTTTATTTTTTTGATGTTTGAAACATTATATGGGACCCATTATAATAATAATAATAATAATCTTTATTTATATAGCGCCAACATATTCCGCAGCGCTTTACAGTTTAACAGTTTCAAACACAACAGTCATAAGTAACAACGTTAACAATACAATAATTAAAGCAAAATAAGATCGACCCTGCGTGTGAGAGCTTACAATCTACCCATTATACATGGAGCACCATATGGGCCCAATCATATACAGTGGTGGAAATAAGTATTTGATCCCTTGCTGATTTTGTAAGTTTGCCCACTGACACAGACATGAACAGTCTATAATTTTAAGGGAAGGTTCATTTTAACATTGAGAGATAGAATATCAAAAATAAAATCCAGAAAATCACATTGCATAAATTATATAAATTTCCCTATCCCTAACGCTAGGGGCACCCTAGCTCACCCTGTTCCCTGGATTACTTATGATGGTGAAGACACCGGGGCCACGTACCTTGCTTTAGCTCCTTAATCCCCCCTAAGTCTGTACCCTTCCCCCACCCAAAAGGAAGAGGGGAGTAGTGGTGTACCATAATGTTCTGACCACGCACCACAATTGTGGATACCAGGGCTATGGGGTACTCGGAGCCGAGCCCATGGGCATCTATGGGAGTTGTCACTGGTAGCGGTGGCTCGGTCCGTGGCCCTGGCGGTCAATGCGATAGGAATATTTACAGGGGATATTTAGGATAGGTAGTTCGTGACGCCACCTGCGGTTTCTGGTAAATTGTACCAGCGCTGCTCTAAGGACTTTCACAGGGGATGTTATGGGGCAGCTTGGTAGTAAGTCTCCCACAGGTGAGACGGGTCCCTGGAAGTCTATGAGGATGATGATGCAGGGTGCAATAAGAATTCAGTCACACACAAGGTAGCTTCTTTTCATACCTTTTACTGATGATGGTTCAAGCAGATCCCGGGAAGCTGGTCGGGGTGGAGAGTGCACTTTCAGGTAGCAGCCGAGCAGGTTAGAGGCCTCCTTAACTTTCCAATATGATGTGGGTCCAACTTGCCTGAAGCGAAGTTAACTCTAAAACTCCAGCTTTCTTTGTAGCTGTACTGCCCGGCCAACGTTGTGGTGGAGCCTTCTAATGATGAAACTAAGTCCTTACTTTTGCTGATCAGGCTCAAAGTCCCTGTTCCACCTGACTCCGGTTACGTATTGACGCTTTGGGCTGCACTCTGCGACCTATAGTCCAGATGCCTCTGGTTTTCTTGTCACTATGCTTGAAACAATAGCAACGCTTCGGTCCCCAGTGACCGGCAATTTAGTGCAGGCAATCCAATACCTAAAGCACTTCTGTATCTTCTCCACTGCGCCCTCCGCCCTGCTTTCCGCTCTTAACATAAGCACTGCTGCATAGAAGTCGAATCACAGATTCCCTGTTTGGGCTCGCTGAGCAGCTCTCAGTATTCTCCTAGTCCAGGACCTCTGTCGACTGAACTTCACTGTCCTGGGACAGGCGGCTGAAGTCTCTGCTCTGAACTCAGCAGGAAACCAATCTGACTGACTAACTCAGACAGGTAACTATCCAAGGGATGACTCACTCCTGAGCCTCCCGGAGCTAACTGACTGAATCACTGTCCTAAGACAGGAAGCTGAAACACACTCTAACTATGCTGACACCCACCAAACTTATATACCCCTATGGGTGTGTCTAAATGTGAGTGACATGAGTGAATGCATATCAAGCTTTGGCTGTTACCTTCCAGTGCACTTTCCTGGATTTTCATGTGTGCCTGCGAAGCTGGGCTACACATCCCCCCTTGGTAAAACACAGCACTCCCGGGCTGTAAAAGACAAAAAGAATATTTTGTTTTGCATTAACAACAAACATTATAACTCTTCCCATCCGGGAGGTACGACTTCTTTAACGTTACAATTTGTACAGTAAAAAAAATACAAAAGTATCAAAAGTATCAAAATATCAAGACATTATATACACGATACTTGTGGAGGACCCGCACCAAAAACCTCCCACGTGGGTCCTGGGTGGGCTGCAGGACTTCTGGCTGCAGACCTCACTCTAGGCCCACCATACGGGTTTTTCTTCAGAGGTAGTTAATTGTAGTGGCTTTATGTAAAACCAAGACAATGCACCGAAGTGCAACTATTTACAGGATAAGTTCTGGGCTGGCACAGTCCTCAGCCTCTCAGTCCATGACATGGTTAAAGACACATATTTAAACTTCAATTGTCAAGTATTCACTTACTTGTTTTACCCAACCAGGGTATTCTATTCCCTATATAAAACTTCAATAGACAATAATAAAGTGCAATTGGCAAGTTATGTAAACATTACATACATTTCAAGTGCAATTATGCGAACTTTCTTTTTCAACTTTGTACATGCTTCAATACGGTAAAACCCCTGTCTGGGTCCTACCGGTCTTCACATTTTCTTGCAGACTTCAATTACGTCTTCCACCCCGGGGCTGGAACAACGCGATGCTCTCTAGAGCGCATTACAAACAGGTCATGACCTGCTATCAGGGTTTGGGTCGCAACAGTCCTTGTGCGAACCTCTAGGGGCACGCCGGGTGCTTCCTCTTTGTGGGACGCCGATTGCGTCGCTACAGGTGCCACAACATTTTGCGATACTAACTTGGTCGCAGTTGGCGGTTTAGGCGGCAGCGCTGGCTGAGACTTGGGCTGCTGTACAGATTGCGACTTGGTTTGCGTTGAGTAAGCAGGAGGCGATGTAGATTGTGATGCAGTTTGCGATGCAGATTGCGATACAGAGGTGTACGCAGGGGGCGATGCCGATGCACAATGCTGGTGTGATGCAGAGCAGGAAGCAGGTGTGCGCAATGGCTCAGTTGGGGACGCACTAACCTGCTGCTGTCGCTGCTCCATCACAGACGGCTGGGTTTCCTCCGGTGTCCCTACCGGGGATCTGTAATCTGCTGCAGCCTCCTTGCCGGGCTGGCACTCCGGAACGGGCAGGACCTCCTCAGCCTCCTTCTCCTCCACCTCCGCATCGGTGGAATCAGGTACAGCACTTTTGGTGGCAGCCTCCGGTCGTCCCTCAGCCTTTCTCAGCAGTGATTTTGGGAAATCAGGAGACGGCATTATGCTTGTAGGAGAGAACACTACGTTCCACAGCAGCCGCTGTGTCTGGACACGCCAGCGTCTCTCTGTCTCCTGCATGTCTGCATGACGCTGGATTAATCTTCTGAGCACCACATTCTCTTTCTGCAGCTCCAGCATGGTTTGCTGAAGTTCCTGTATTAGAGATGGCTCCGGTTCAAGCAACAGCTTTTCTGGGGAGCAGGGCCTGCCCACCACTGCTCCACTGCATAGCTGCTCCTGTCCTTCTGCCACCTCATCCCAGGCCAGACTGTGGTATCCAACAGGAACATTCTGGTCCTTTCCGTGGAGGCGGGATTTGCGTCTCCTCCTCTTCGCATAGAGGATGAAGAGGAGGCGTATCTCTTTAGCAGTGGGGCTGGATCGCACATTGTAGTAGGCCTTGGAGAGGGCGGCCATAACTTTTCGCGCTTCAGGGGGGTACACGCCCACGAAGGTACACCCACCTTCTTCACCAGCGCCTCAGGGCGCCAACTTGGCGGCAAAATGGCGGTATTTTGGCGCCAATAGTGACATACAGCAAACAGTTCAATTTAGGCACACAGGGCTTACGATCTTGTAAGTTTCGTATCCTGTTCGTGACGCCAAAAAGTTGTTCCGACCACGCACCACAATTGTGGATACCAGGGCTATGGGGTACTCGGAGCCGAGCCCATGGGCATCTATGGGAGTTGTCACTGGTAGCGGTGGCTCGGTCCGTGGCCCTGGCGGTCAATGCGATAGGAATATTTACAGGGGATATTTAGGATAGGTAGTTCGTGACGCCACCTGCGGTTTCTGGTAAATTGTACCAGCGCTGCTCTAAGGACTTTCACAGGGATGTTATGGGGCAGCTTGGTAGTAAGTCTCCCACAGGTGAGACGGGTCCCTGGAAGTCTATGAGGATGATGATGCAGGGTGCAATAAGAATTCAGTCACACACAAGGTAGCTTCTTTTCATACCTTTTACTGATGATGGTTCAAGCAGATCCCGGGAAGCTGGTCGGGGTGGAGAGTGCACTTTCAGGTAGCAGCCGAGCAGGTTAGAGGCCTCCTTAACTTTCCAATATGATGTGGGTCCAACTTGCCTGAAGAGAAGTTAACTCTAAAACTCCAGCTTTCTCTGTAGCTGTACTGCCCGGCCAACGTTGTGGTGGAGCCTTCTAATGATGAAACTAAGTCCTTACTTTTGCTGATCAGGCTCAAAGTCCCTGTTCCACCTGACTCCGGTTACGTATTGACGCTTTGGGCTGCACTCTGCGACCTATAGTCCAGATGCCTCTGGTTTTCTTGTCACTATGCTTGAAACAATAGCAACGCTTCGGTCCCCAGTGACCGGCAATTTAGTGCAGGCAATCCAATACCTAAAGCACTTCTGTATCTTCTCCACTGCGCCCTTCGCCCTGCTTTCCGCTCTTAACATAAGCACTGCTGCATAGAAGTCGAATCACAGATTCCCTGTTTGGGCTCGCTGAGCAGCTCTCAGTATTCTCCTAGTCCAGGACCTCTGTCGACTGAACTTCACTGTCCTGGGACAGGCGGCTGAAGTCTCTGCTCTGAACTCAGCAGGAAACCAATCTGACTGACTAAAGGTACTGCCACACTAAGCAATCCCGCTAGCGATCTCGTTAGCGTTGCATACTAATGAGATCGCTAGCGGGATCGTTTCTATATCGCTAAATGCGGCCACATTTAGCGATATAGTTAACGACGCTATCGCCGTTAGCGATCTTCTTAACGACTTTAGCGGTACAAAAGTACCGCTAAATCGCTAAGAAAAGGTGCCACACAGCGATTATATACTTACCCAGCGGGAGCGCCGACGAGAAAATAGGGTCCGGAACGATTCCAGCGACGAGCGAGATCACAGCAGGAAGCTCGTCGCTGGAAGCTGCCGCACTGAACAATATCGCTAACGGGATCGCTAAATAGTGACGTTTTTTAGCGATCTCGTTAGCGATATTGTTTAGTGTGGCATACCCTTAACTCAGACAGGTAACTATCCAAGGGATGACTCACTCCTGAGCCTCCCGGAGCTAACTGACTGAATCACTGTCCTAAGACAGGAAGCTGAAACACACTCTAAGTATGCTGACACCCACCAAACTTATATACCCCTATGGGTGTGTCTAAATGTGAGTGACATGAGTGAATGAATATCAAGCTTTGGCTGTTACCTTCCAGTGCACTTTCCTGGATTTTCATGTGTGCCTGCGAAGCTGGGCTACACAATAATACACCAACCAGACTAACAAGGTAATACAAACAAGGATAAAGGAAAATACCAATCATACAAATATGCTCACACAAACAACAGAGGTAAACACTGGGGAGTGACAGATAGGGTAAAACCAAAGTAGGAGAAGGAAAGGAATTAGTACACAACCAAAAACAGTCTCAGATAAATTTACCAAATGCTTTCTCAAACACACAACCACAAACAACCATCTCCTAACCATGCACCATAAGCTAGCTCTGACACTCAGCACCAGGGCCCAAATTATATAGGAGATGGGAGTGGCTAATAGTGAACAGCTGAGAGCCTTAATGCAGGAAAACTTCCAAGAGCACTCAACTGAGCAGATTAACCCCTGCACTGCTAAATGAAACCTGCACCATTTAATATGAAGGTGAAGTGCTTCTAATCAGTTCAGGAGTAATAGAAATCAGATGCTGCTGTCTTCTGGCTCCTCTCTGCCGTAAACCTGTGACAAATGCTTCTTAAGTGCTGATTTAACATTTAATAATGTCTATTGAGTTCCCTAATGTACAGCTCCCTATACACAGTATGATGGACCCACAGCTCCCCCATACACAATATAATGCCCCACAGCTCCACTATATACAGTATGATAGCCCAAAGCTCCTCTATACATAGTATGATGTCACCACTGCTCCCCCAAAACCCAATACAATGGCTCCCGCATTAGTCCACAAGCTGTATAATGGCCCCCACAGTAAGTCCCAAAATGTATAATGGCCCGCACATTAGCTCCTGGCTGTAAAATGACTCCCACACTTTATAAGAACCCAACAGATGTCACTACACTGTATGAGCGCCCCCACAGTACTCCCAACACTGTGTGATTGCCCCCACAGAAGGCCCCAAACTGTAAAATAGCCCTCACATTAGCCCCCAAACTGTATAATTGTCACGCAGTATAGCAGATATATATATGTGATGACAATAATCTATATCAAAAGGGCAACATACTATATAACATGCGCATAGCTGTATGATAACATAGATTTACCTGACAGAAAGTCCAGTGGGTCAAAACGGAATCCGTTATACGCTGTCTCCGGCTAGAGGGTGACCGGGGTCTAAGCTGACCCTAACTGGGGTCCTAACTTATCCCTCAACCTGGAGGTACTGTTAAAGGTACAGAGGTCCAGGCCACCAGCGTAAACCCTGTCTCCTATCAATCCCTGCCAACTGTATTCTAGTCCTAAGAAGGACCCTGAATACCACCAAAGGGAATGACCAGGTAACGGTTAATGAACAGAAAGACATACAAGAAAGATAAGAAATAAAGTAAATAAAGTCTTACATACAACACTCACACACAGTAGGAACACCTTAGGTCTCAGAGATAAACTATAAGCTGTAAGAGTAAAAACAACTAAGGAGCTCTTAGCTTAAGTATTCCCAGAACCGATCCAGTCTGCTAAACTATATGAATGCTTTCACCGGCATCCAACACCCAGACTGGCAGGAATATAAAGGAAACTAATTAGAACATAATCCAAAGCAGCCGGCGAGGCTGGACCTAGTCTTAGCAAAGAGCTAGGTAAAATTAACTCTCTCATTACCAAACACAAAGAAACAGCAGCTCAGCTGTGAGAAGTCAGAATGTGCAATCGCGACGATCTTCGTGGCGATGCACCCATGACAGTACCCCCCCTTCTACGAGGGGCCTCCGGACCCTCATGACCAGGTCTGTCCGGGTAAATTGTGTGAAAGGTCCGAACCAATCGATCTGCGTTATCATCAGACGCAGGGACCCACGTCCTCTCCTCAGGACCATACCCCCTCCAATGAACTTCCACGTTATCATTGACTACCACTGAAGGAGGAGGTAGAGGTGACGGTATGACTGGTGCCATATACTTTTTAAGTAATGACTTGTGAAACACATTATGAATTTTAAACGTAGGAGGGAGGTCCAGACGAAATGCCACAGGATTAATTATGGAACTGATCCTGTATGGCCCGATGAATCTGGGACCCAACCTCCAGGAGGGAACTTTAAGTTTTATATTCCTGGTAGACAACCACACCAGATCGTTCACCCTCAGATCTAGACCTGAAACTCTCCTCCTATCAGCCATCCGTTTGTAAGGGTTCTCCGTAACCTTCAGTCTTAAGCGATCTGGAACTATCAGTCTCCCTGGAAGTCCCACAGGGCGTCCCCCTGAGCCCCCAATACCTCCCCCTCAAGCTCAGAGCATACAGCTGACACTACAACTCCCTCCTGAGGAATAGGAACCGGATCATCCGTCTTCCCGACCCCTGGGAAAGTACGAGATAAGGCATCAGGAAGCGACTTTATTGAGAAGTCATATGTGCGATGAGGAGGTAACTCTTTACACCCCTCCTCTGAGAACTTCTCCCAAAAGTCCTCCAGAAAAGGAGGCAAAGTCCTAGGCACAACCGCACCGATGACCGTGCTCATGCAGTTATTCTTGCAAAATTCACCCCACTGGCTTATCTTTCTGGATTGCCAATCAATCACTGGGTTATGTTTAGCCAACCAAGGAAGTCCCAACACAATAGGAGCAGGCAGACCCTCCAACACATAACAAGACAATTGCTCTTTATGTATTGCCCCTACTCGAAGATCTATGTTATGAACAGCTTGTACCAAGCTACCTTGACCAAGAGGTCTAGAATCAATAGAGAGTATAGGGACCGGTTTGGCCAATACACTCAGTTGCATACCATGCACCTGGGCAAACCGAGTGTCCACCAGATTAGCCCCGGACCCACTATCAAGAAAAACAGAAATCCTCTCAGTTCTAGTACCAATCACCACCTCCGCAGGCACGAGAAACTGAGAGGGATTTGGGGACGAAATACACACTCCCAGGTTAACTCCTTGGTTCAAAGAGGTCCGGGATGGACACCCCCCAACAAAATGTCCCTCTCTCCCGCAAAAGAAACACCTTCTAGTCTTGCGGCGCACCGCTGATTCCCTCCTACAAAATGATGTCCCTCCCAACTGCATGGGTTCCTCAGAACAGACCAGGGGAACCTCAGTATAAGGGACTTTAGTAGTAGGTGGAGTCATCACGGGGGGTGGAGTTACCTCGCGTCTTCCCCGAAGACGTCTATCAATGCGAATAGCGAGGGCCATAGCAGCCTCCAGTGATGGAGGAGAATCATACTGAGCCAACACATCTTTTAATTTGTCAGACAACCCTTGACAAAACTGGCTCCTAAGAGCTGGGTCATTCCACTGAGTATCTGTTGCCCATCTATGGAACTCAGAAGAATATTCCTCCGCTGGACGATTTCCTTGCCGTATTTTACGTAACCTTGTTTCAGCAAGGGAGACTCGATCCGGATCATCATATACCAGACCCAGGGCAGTAAAAAATCGATCCACTGACTGGAGATCTGGGGAGCCTGGAGGAATAGAGAACGCCCAAGATTGAGGATCCCCTTGTAAGAGCGAGATAACAATTCCCACCCTCTGCTCTTCACTCCCAGATGACCGAGGCCGCAGCCGAAAGTACAATCTACATGCCTCCCGGAAAGTAAAAAATTTGTCCCGCCCACCAGTGAACCTGTCTGGGAGAGCAACCTTAGGTTCAGATCTGGTTTGCTCCGGGGGGGACAAAACCTTGGACTTAATGTCTGCCAACTCCATGGACAATCCCTGCAACTGCCGGGCCAACTGGGCTACTGGATCCATGACAGCTGGGAGAATCTTTAGTATTGGCCGGTGAAAATGTCACGCAGTATAGCAGATATATATATGTGATGACAATAATCTATATCAAAAGGGCAACATACTATATAACATGCGCATAGCTGTATGATAACATAGATTTACCTGACAGAAAGTCCAGTGGGTCAAAACGGAATCCGTTATACGCTGTCTCCGGCTAGAGGGTGACCGGGGTCTAAGCTGACCCTAACTGGGGTCCTAACTTATCCCTCAACCTGGAGGTACTGTTAAAGGTACAGAGGTCCAGGCCACCAGCGTAAACCCTGTCTCCTATCAATCCCTGCCAACTGTATTCTAGTCCTAAGAAGGACCCTGAATACCACCAAAGGGAATGACCAGGTAACGGTTAATGAACAGAAAGACATACAAGAAAGATAAGAAATAAAGTAAATAAAGTCTTACATACAACACTCACACACAGTAGGAACACCTTAGGTCTCAGAGATAAACTATAAGCTGTAAGAGTAAAAACAACTAAGGAGCTCTTAGCTTAAGTATTCCCAGAACCGATCCAGTCTGCTAAACTATATGAATGCTTTCACCGGCATCCAACACCCAGACTGGCAGGAATATAAAGGAAACTAATTAGAACATAATCCAAAGCAGCCGGGCGAGGCTGGACCTAGTCTTAGCAAAGAGCTAGGTAAAATTAACTCTCTCATTACCAAACACAAAGAAACAGCAGCTCAGCTGTGAGAAGTCAGAATGTGCAATCGCGACGATCTTCGTGGCGATGCACCCATGACAATAATGGTCACCACATTAGCCCCCAAACTGAGTAGCCTCCTCATTAGCATTCACGCTATATAATGGCCCTCGCATTAGCCACCAAACTGTTTAATGGCCCTCACATTAGCCCCCAAATTGTATAATTGCCTCCTCACTAGCCTCTAAACTGTATAATTGCTCTTGCATTAGCCCCCAAACTATTATAATGGCCCTCAAATTAGCCCCCAAACTGTATAATTGCCCCTGCATTAACCCCAAAACTGTATAATGGCCATGTCATTTGTGTCCTTGCTGTATAATGGCCCCCACATTATCCCCCAAACTGTATGATTACCCCCACATTAGCCCCCAAGCTATATAATGGCCTCCACATTGGCCCCAAAACTGTATAATTGCTTGCACATTAGCCCCCAAACTATATAATGCCACTGCATTAGTCCCCAAACTCTATAACGGCCACCACATTACCCCTCCAAAGTGTATAATAGCCTCCACATTAGTCCCTAAACTATATAATGTCCCCTGCATTAGCTCCCATGTTGTATAATGGCCCCCGCGTTAGACCCCAAACTGCATAATTGCCCCCAAACTGTTTAATGGCCCCTGCATTAGCTCCTACACAGACCAAAGTGCTGTCATAGTGCCGATGCATGCACAGGACAATAGAGTCCCGAAACAGCGCGATGACATCACCACGAAAACATGCTGACATCCTGCACATGCCTCGGCCGTTCTATATAGACCACAGGCTTAAAGCGACCTGTGGTCTACAGAACAGAGAATAGTAGTGCAGGGTTTAACTGTATCAGTGAGCTGCGCATGCTGATACAGTTAAGGGTAGTGTAGCTTGGGGTGGGCCCCTCTGAGAGTGGGGCCCAGGATAACTGGAAAAAGTGGCACAGGAACAGGACAGACGGATCTGGATCAGGACTAGGCACAGGCAGGGTGGACTCAGGTATGGGAATAGCAGGCCAGACTGAGACAGGAACGGGCAAGGCGGACCTGATCAGGAGCATGGGACCTTACAACAGACTAGCAGAAAACACTAGCACTAACTAAGTTGCTAAGGCATCTCCCAATAGGGGAGGATGCTTTATATACAAGATATCTTCCAACTATCGGTTGGGGACGTCTTATGCAGCGCGCGCTGGCCCTTTAGGAGTCAGGGAGTGGGCATGCACCCTAAGCCTACATGCATTCCATGAACAGGTCCTGGGAGCAGGCAGACACCAATGGACTGTGTTCAGTCTTTACGTGGACTGCATATAGGCGAGGTTCTTATAGTTGGTACAAATAATGACAAGATGTAGTGCCCCGTCAAGAAGGTACCACCACTCCTGAAAAGCCATCTTGATTGCTAACAACTCTCGGTCGCCAATCAAGTAATTGCGCTCTGGGGCTGAGAAGGAATTGGAGAAGAAACCAAAGGTCACAATACGTCCTGGAAGGAGACTTCTGGGCAAGAACGGCTTTAGCTTCTGAAGATGAGGCATCTACCTCCAGAAAGAACTGTTTGTTCACGTCTGGTCAATGAAATACTGGAGCGGAGGAGAAGGCCAACTTAAGGGAGAGAAAAACATTCTCAGCTTCTGGAGTCCATATCTTCTGGTCAGCACACTTACGGATCATGGTGGAGATGAAGGCGTTCCGGGACGAGAAATGCGGAATGAATTGTAGTAGCTGGCGAATTCCAGAAATCGCTAGATAGCTTTAACTCCATGAGAACACAGCTACTCTAGGATGGAAGACACCTTTTTGGGATCCAGCTCCAGGCCTGTGTCTGAGATGACATAACCTAGGAAAGGGAGAGAGAATTGTTCTAAGACGCATTTTTCAAAATTAACATACAGTCGTTGCAGGACTTGACAGACGTTCTGCCTATGAGAAGGCAGGTCAGCGGAAAAGATCAAGATATCGTCCAGGTAGACCACGACCCAAGTGTAGAGAATGTCTCAAAAGATATTGTTCACAAATTCTTGGAAGACAGCCAGGGCATTTTTGATGGGTAATCTCATGATATACAGTCATGGCCAAAAGTTTTGAGAATGACACAAATATTATATTTTCACATGATCTGCTGCCCTCTGGTTTTTATGTGTGTTGACAGATGTTTTTATCACAGACAGAAATATAATAATTGCAAACATATGAGTAACAAAAGCTTATATTGACAGTTAGAATGAGTTAATGCAGCAAGTCAATATTTGCAGTGTTGACCCTTCTTCTTCAGGACCTCTGCAATTCTCCCTGGCATGCTCTCAATCAACTTCTGGACCAAATCCTGACTGATAGCAGTCCATTCTTGCACAATCAATGCTTTCATTTTGTCAGAATTTTTAGGTTTTTGTTTGTCCACCCGTCTCTTGATGATTGACCACAAGTTCTCAATGGGATTAAGATCTGGGGCGTTTCCAGGCCATGGACCCAAAATCTCTACGTTTTGTTCCCTGAGCCATTTAGTTATCACCTTTGCTTTATGGCAAGGTGCTCCATCATGCTGGAAAAGGCATTGTTGATCACCAAACTGCTCTTGGAGGGTTGGGAGAAGTTGCTCTTGGAGGACATTCTGGTACCATTCTTTATTCATGGCTGTGTTTTTAGGCAAGACTGTGAGAGAGCCGATTCCCTTGGCTGAGAAGCAACCCCACACATGAATGGTTTCAGGATGCTTAACAGTTGGCATGAGACAAGACTGGTGGTAGCGCTCACCTTGTCTTCTCCGAATGAGGCGTTTTCCTGATGTCCCAAACAATCGAAAAGGGATTTATCAGAGAAAATAACTTTACCCCAGTCCTCAGCAGTCCACTGCCTGTACCTTTTGCAGAATATCAGTCTGTCCATGATGTTTTTTCTGGAGAGAAGTGGCTTCTTTGCTGCCCTCCTTGAGACCAGGCCTTGCTCCAAGAGTCTCCGCCTCACAGTGCTTGCAGATGCACTCACACCTGCCTGCTGCCATTCCTGAGCAAGCTCTGCACTGCTGGTAGCCCGATCCCGCAGCTGAAACACTTTTAAGAGATAGTCCTGTCGCTTGCTGGTCTTTCTTGGGCGCCCTGGAGCCTTTTTGGCAACAATGGAACCTCTCTCCTTGAAGTTCTTGATGATGCGATAGATTGTTGACTGAGGTGCAATCTTTCT
Organism: Oophaga sylvatica; assembly: GCA_033576555.1. Classification (NCBI taxonomy): domain Eukaryota; kingdom Metazoa; phylum Chordata; class Amphibia; order Anura; family Dendrobatidae; genus Oophaga; species Oophaga sylvatica. Next base: position 540,738,887 of record JARQOD010000004.1, on the reverse strand, counting down.
ATCTGCGATACTCTTCCCTGTTAGGCCATTTTTGTGCATTGCAATGATGACTGCACGTGTTTCTTTAGAGATAACCATGGTTAACAGAAGAGAAACAATGATGCCAAGCACCAGCCTCCTTTTAAAGTGTCCAGTGGTGTCATTCTTACTTAATCATGACAGATTGATCTCCAGCCATGTCCTCATCAACACCCACACCTGTGTTAATGGAGCAATCACTGAAAAGAGGTTAGCTGGTCCTTTTAAGGCAGGGCTGCAATGATGTTGAAATGTGTTTTGGGGATAAAGTTCATTTTCTAGCCAAATATTGACTTTGCAAGTAATTGCTGTTAAGCTGATCACTCTTTATAACATTCTGGAGTATATGCAAATTGCCATTAGAAAAAGTGAAGCAGTAGACTTTGTAAAAATTTATATTTGTGTCATTCTCAAAACTTTTGTCCATGACTGTACAGTAGGTATGAGACTGGAGGGGTATGAGAGTCAGCTGATTCCATGGTCTTATCAAACTGTTACGCACGTGGTTGTGGAACCTCTGTGCCACGGTCTGGGGACAGCCTGGAGGGGCATAACTTGACTCTTCGCTAGAACCCCTGAAGGTGGGGTTAGACTTGGCTCCAGGTGCACTCCAGGTGCTACTGCAGGACGGACCCACCGAGCCGATTGCTGACCCCCACGAGGGACCAGCAAGCAGGACCGGCCAGTAACTGGTAAGCGGGTAGGAACGTCACAAGTAGGACTGGAACCCGAGATGGCCACAATATGGGATCACAGATGCAGTTTCTCACGTGCAAGTTCAGACAGGGTAGACAAGCATCGTAGGAACAGAACAGACGGATCTGGATAGGGACTATGCACAGGCAGGGAGGACTCAGGTATGGGAATAGCAGGGCAGACTGTGACAGGAACAGACAGGATGGATTGGATCATGAGGACCTTACAACTGACTAGCAGGAATTACTAGAACTAACTAAGTTGCTAAGGCACCTCCCAATAGGGGAGGATGCCTTATATACAAGACGTCTCCCAGCTATTGGCTTGGACGTCTTTAGCCGTGCACTCTGGCCCTTTAAGAGTCAGGGAGCGTGCGCGCCCAAGGACTGCTCCCAGGAGACCTGCGTGCCACGCGCAAGTCCTGGGAGCAGACAGATGCCGAGGGAGCGCGGATGAGTAAGTACACACGACAGCGTCCCTGCAGGGGGAGGGGCAGACACAAGTAGGCAATAGAAAAGTGCAGTCATGAAATAGTGACTGTACAGTGAAAAATAAGTACAGCGTGAAAGAGTTGTACAGTTATAGTACAGTACAGACACAACGATCCACAACATTAGGCCACTGACTGATGAAGTGAATAACATTTTATCTCATGACAAATGAACAGTCGGTTCTAGAAATTAATGTGGTAGATGCAAGAAAAATGGGCGAGTGTAAAGATCAGAGAGACTGACAAGGTCCAAATTGTGATAATTAAATCAATCTTTCTCAACTCAGATCCTCAAACACCCCAACAGGTTATGTTTTCATTGTTCCCTTACTTTTGCGCAGGAGATATGCAACACCCTCTAGGACCGTGGGATACTCGGGCCGGGTCTGACAGTACTTAAAGAGGATTGTCACAGCAAAGGTGACCCGGTCCATGGACCTGGGCGTGCAATGGCGGTGATGAGGGGTAGTTTTTAAGGGAAGTTTTCGTGACGCCACCCGCAGTATTCGGCAAGGGATAGCCGACGCTGCAGTTCAGTTCCTCTGGGCCAATGGTAATGCAGCAGAGATGTTATCGCTCCCCACAGGTGGAGTGGGGCCCCAGGGCAGATATGGGAGGCTGTGAGGGAAGGAGGACATTGGGATGCAGGGCTGAGGATTGAAGGAATAACTGACGGACACTAAGGCTGTTGTTTCCTTTACCTTTTACTGAGTAGTGCAGGTAGAGTCCGGAGCTCAGGTTACAGATGGTTCTGGAGCCGGTCAGCCTGGAAGCAATTTGGGAATTTCCTTAGTCAGGTGGGTTGTGAGGCCTCCTTTCTAGCGCTATTCTCTGAAGTACTTGCTGCTGTAAACTCTATTCAAGTCCCTCTTTCTGTCTGATGCTGAGGTAGAACTCCACTCGCATGACAGGCAGCTTGAGCCTGTTTCAGGGTCACTCCTGTCTGGCGTCTTCGGTGTCTGCTGCTGTGTCGTCGAGTATCAGTTGGGGCAGAGGACCTGCGATTCTGCTGCCGGGGCTCTAGTACCCACACAGCATCGGGCTCTGGTGCCCGGTCACTGGCGCTCAAGCCTGGATGAACTCAGATGGAGCTTCTATCCCCAGCTCCTCTTCACACGTCCTCTCTCAACCTTGTTCAGACTCTAACTCCCACTAACTTCCTCTTCCCGACCAGAGAGAGCAGCTCCCCTGAAGTCGGGTTTAGAACTCCCCCTGCTGGCCTGGAGCAGGAACTGTGTTGCATGCTGGAACTACCTGGTAAGGGAATTCCTTCTTTGCTTCCAGGCATGACATCACTCCCCCCTGGAGGGAGGCAAGGCCATTGTGGCAACCTGACTCCTGGGGTGCCACAGATATAATTATTGTCATCCTTAAAAATTTGCAACAAGTGTTCTTAGTCACAAATCATGGCCTTCTGGGGTGTACTTAAGGACTGGAGTTCAGACACAATGGACTAGATGACTGGGAATACACGTCTCCAGAATGTCTGGTCTTGTACTATGTTCCTGGTACGCGACAAGTCTTGTGGTCCCAGTATATACGACAACTCTTGTGCGGTGTTCTTAATATTCGGTAGGTGTTATGCTATGTTTCCACTACTTGACTGGTCTTGTGTTGTGTTCCTGCTATGCGGCAGGTTTTGTGGGGTTTACCGGTACATTGCATGTTTATGGCAGGTCTTGAGGTGTGTACTAGCATATGACAAGTATTCTGGGGTGTTCCTGGTATACAATAGATCTTATTCCTAGTATTTATTGGGTCTTTTAATGTGTTACTTATTCCTAGAATACAGAAGTTCTTGTGATTATTCCTGGTATACCATAGGTCTTGTTGGGTTTCCCAATATACGGTAGGTCTTGTTGAATGTTCCCAGCATACGATTGGTCTTGTGTGATTTTCCCAGGACACAGCAGGTCTTGCGGGCTGTTCCCAGTATACGATGGGTCTTGTGGGATGTTCCCAGTATTTGGCGAGTCTTGTGGGACGTTCCCAGGATATGATAGGTATTGTGGGATGTTCTCAGGATATGATAGGTCTTGTGGGATGTTCCCAGGATACAGCAGGTCTTTTGGGCTGTTCCCAGTATACGGCGAGTATTGTGGGCTGTTCCCAGGATACAGAAGGTCTTGTGAGCGGTTCCCAGTATACAATGGGTCTTGTGGGCTGTTCCCAGTATATGGCGAGCCTTGTAGTATGTTCCCAGGATGCAGAAGGTCTTGTGAGCGGTTCCCAGTATACAATGGGTCTTGTGGGCTGTTCCCAGTATATGGCGAGTCTTGTGGGATGTTCCCAGGATGCAGAAGGTCTTGTGAGCGGTTCCCAGTATACAATGGGTCTTGTGGGCTGTTCCCAGTATATGGCGAGTCTTGTGGGATGTTCCCAGGATGTAGAAGGTCTTGTGAGCAGTTCCCAGTATACAATGGGTCTTGTGGTATGTTCCTTTTCTGTAACTGCACTATCAGTACAATGGTCCATCACTGCACTTTCAGTATTCTCCTGTCATATCCTGAGAACACCCCACAAGATACAATGCATACTAGAAACTTCCACAAGACCTGACAAATCCAGAGAACTCCCCACGAGACCGACTATCAGGTCTTGAGAGCTGTTCCAGTATATGGCGAGTCTTGTGAGGTGTTCCTAGGACAAAGGTCTTGTGGGATGTTCCCAAATGATAGTCGGTCTCGTGGGGAGTTCTCTGGATTTGTCAGGTCTTGTGGGAAGTTTCTAGTATGCATTGTATCTTGTGGGGTGTTCTCAGGATATGACAGGAGAATACTGAAAGTGCAGTGATGGACCATTGTACTGATAGTGCAGTTACAGAAAAGTGCAGATAGAAATGGTAATTCTTGTACTGTAATGAACCAGTGAAATAAAAAAAGAAAGTTTAAGAAAAGAGACATATCTGTAAGTGACAGTGCTTTTAAATAATAGTGCGGTGATATATCAGTGATAGCCATAAAATAACCATCCGCACAGTGGCAGAACAGTGCGGAAATAAAATAGTCACAGTACAGTTAGGAAACAATGAAGAGCTCGAACAGTGCAGACAATGGATGACAATGGATAGAAGAGTGCAGAGGCATTCTAGCACCAGCACAGCGATGGCAGGATCCAGTATTAATTGTAATAGGGGCAATGCAGTGATAGCAGATTGTAGTGTGATAATAATGACTGTGCAGTGATAGAATTTTACATTAGTGACTGCACAGTGATAGACAAAAAGGTGATAGACTATTATTCCAGTCTGATTTTTATTACTTACATTAGAATATTTATCTAAAATACACACCTTGCAAGCATAAATCCATTGTATAATCACACAATTCGCAGCTGCACTCACATGGTTGTTACTTACACACTTTTATATCAATTTGTTTCTTTAGCGCCTTACCTTAATTGACTCATTGTAAATATACATCCTGAACCTGATATTACCTGATATACCTGTAACCCTGTATTAACATGATCTATTTGAAGTCTTACTACTTTTTGACTTTTTAACATTTATTAGTAATGACTAATAATTTACTAATTTTAAATCTATTTTGATATTTTGTATCTGGGTCACCAAACACTATATATAGGGCTTAGTGAGCAAATTAGTTTTGCTCCATTTTTGTAAAGAAATTCCTTGTGTTGGACTATTGTGAGTTCTGCATCCCTTGACTTTGATTTTCTTGTTCCATGTGTTACTATCTACCTGTTATCCCTTGCCCTTCTTAAAAATGGAGTTCGAGACGGACGCATGCGCGGTGAGCTCGATTGTCACTGGTGCTGCCGCGGCGCTCGACACTTATGCATGCGGGTCACTGACGTCACGGGGGATTTGCCCCAGACCTGCTGTACCGCTGCAAGCACCCGAGACAACGCCTGGAATGGCCTGGGTTCTCACTGCGCATGCACCGCAATTATCCCCACTCTCACTGTCCTCCATTTTTGGTGTGTGTCTTCATCTGAATCAGCCCCTATATAAAGAGGATCTTACACACAGAGAATCACAGCCCCCCTGAGGAAGCCCATGCAAAACGCGCGCTGGGGCTGCTGTCAGCTGCTTTTTGTTCGCACAGGATATCATAGGTGAAATAGCCTATTGATATACTTTTCACCACAAATGTATGTTGTAATATTTATGGTGTTGAAGGATTCATGTACCATCATTGTCTACTATGACCACAGTCACACATGTGACTTGTTTTAGACAGACACCATATGTATGGCCCTTCTTGCACCCAGTGGCTTATGTTGCTACCCTAACCTGCTACAATAGTGCGTAATTGCAGCAACCTGATACTTGAACTGCGTTTATACTTGTATTTTGTGCCTTTATTTGTCTTTTTGTATAATAAACTTTTGCTTATTTTTAAAACGAACTATATTCTGAACATTTGACTCCCTGTTTCTCATAGGATTTATGCTCTGGTGGAGTGTCCATTGTTATAATTTTTCTGGCCATTTACTGACACATGGTCAGGAGGTATTAACATATAATTATATAATGGTTATGGTTTGGAAGATATTGCTAGTAACTATATCAAGCCTGGACCTGAGGAAGAGATTAGACCAATCTCAAAACGCGTTGTCCTAATCATTAAAACAAAGACCCTGAACTCCATTTTCCATCCCGGCAGCGCTGTAGTTCTTTGGTTTTTGTACGCTGTAGTGGAAGTGCAAGATCAAAGATTTCACAATACATTGCAAATATGAGGAGTTTGGGCTTCACACAATCTAAAGGCTCGGAGGTGCTAATCGATCAGGGTGAATCTGATTATTCCTGTGGATAAAGTTCACTGCACTCTCCAAATTTATGCCAGCAAATATGAATTCTCTATTGAGTATGGTACACAGTTGTATTCCAAAAAGCAGTGATCAATCAATCCGAAAGCACCGTAACTGCTGATATTGTTGACATTTTAAATCTGCCGGGGTCTTTATCCAAAAGTCCCTGAAAAGAGCTAGACGGAGGAATGTAGGACAGTGCTAGAATAGAAAAGAAGTCATATATAATGCAGTAATAGAACTAATGGACTTGTACAATAGTGACAGTATAGTAAAAGTGTAGTGTAGCAGCAGAACAGGTGCACTGTAGAAACAGTCGTGTTCATGCGCAAAGCTGAAAGTGTAATTATAAAACTGCAGAGAGGTAATAGTGCAGTGATAGAGCAGTGTAATGACAGAATAAAGGCTGTGCAGTGGTTGAAGAGGAGCTGTGCAGTAGTAGAAGAGGGTCTGTGCAGCAGTAGAAAAGAGGCTATGTGTTATGAATGTTTTAGAAATGAATTCTGAGCAGAAGCTCCCTCTGGTGGTTACAAACAGTACTGAACCATTCAATGAGGATTGGCAATCAGGAATTACAGACTGTCTGGATATAAGGGAGGTTTCCCCCCATCATGGTTGCCAGTGATCAATTGTTCTTGTCTCAACGTTGTTTCCTGGTTCACTTGGAAGCTTGCTGAGTCTTGCCTCTTCTCCTGCTCTCAGATAAGATATTTTCTGTTTTTTGTTTTTGTGCTTGCCATTTGCATATTTCTCTGCATTTCTGTGAGGTTGGCCAGGTTCCCCTCCCCGGGGGGCTTGGGCTCCTCTCGGTTCCTCTGGAGCCACTGTTGTTTGTTCATTTGCCTTTGCCAGTTTTTTCAGTGGCTGCGGCTAGTTTTGTTACATCAGAGAACTAATTTAGGTGGTAGACGTCGTGTGATCTCAGGTGTTTTTGCAATTAGTAGCGTTGGCTTTTTTTAGGGTTTTTTGGATTGCAGTAAGTATCCTTCCTATCCTTTTCTGTCTAGGCAGCTTGGGCCCCAGCATTTGCTCATACTATTTTCTGTCTGTGTCAGTATTTCCTCTTGTCTAACCGCCATTACATGTTTGGGGGCTTCCTATGTTCTTTGGGGATCTGCTCCAGGGCAGATAGCTTTCCTCTTTCTATCTTTAGGTGTAGTTAACCTCTCAGGCTGTGACGAGGCGTCTAGGACCAACGTAGGAATGCTCCACGGCTGCCTTTAGTTGTGGTGGTTAGTCAGGGTACTGCAATCCAGTAGATTCCAACCTCTCTGGTGTATTGCCGTTTTTGCCTGCTCTCCTCAGCTACCAAAACATAACAGTATCACCGGTCAAACTGAAAATTATATGGTACTCACAGAAGGGAAAAATAGTGTGGAAACAAAAAAGGTTGTCAGAGTTGTCAGAGATTTTTTTTTTCTGTTTGTTGCATTTTTTCCCTCTTTTTCTCTGGGTGCTGAGGAGGATTTTTTTTTTTCTCAATGGAGTTTGCACAGTTGTCTGGCCGTGTGGATCAGCTTGCCACTGAGGTTCGGAGTATTGCTACCTATATTGCTAGGTTGCCAGTTGTGGAACCCAGGATCCCCATGCCAGATTTGTTTTTGGGGGATCAAGCTAAATTTCTGAATTTCAAAAGTAACTGTAAGTTGTTTTTTGCCTTAAAACCTAAGTCCTCAGGGAACGCAGCACAGCAGGTTCAAATTGTCATCTCTCTCCTGCGTGGCGATCCTCAGGATTGGGCTTTTTCCCTGACACCTGGGGACCCTGTTTTGAGTAATGTTGATACATTTTTTCTGGCTCTGGGGTTATTGTACGATGAACCTAATGTCACTGATCAAGCTGAAAAAACCTTGTTGGCATTAAATCAGGGGCTTGAGGACGCTGAGTTGTACTGTCAGAAATTCCGAAAGTGGGCAGTCCTGACCAAATGGAATGATGATGCTTTGGCAGCCCTTTTTCGGAAGGGTCTGTCAGAGAATGTAAAAGATGTTATGGTGGGTTTCCCTGCTCCCTCTGGTCTCAATGATTCTATGTCATTAGCGATTCAAATTGACAGACGTTTGCGTGAGCGTAGAAGTATGCGTGGAATAGTGTTGCCTTGTGAACCAGCTTCTGAACCCATGCAGTGTGATAGAGTGGCTTCTGGGGCACAGCATCATGAGTTTCGAAAATGCAATGGGTTATGTTTCTACTGTGGTGACGCCTCTCATGCTATTTCAGTCTGCCCTAAGCGGGGAAGACGTTTTGCACGCTCAGTTGTCTTGGGTAGTGTTCAGACTAAATTTCTGTTGACTGTTACCCTGATTTGCTCCCTGTCCACATTTTCTTCTCAGGCTTTTGTTGATTCGGGAGCAGCTATTAACCTGATGGATTTTGATTTTGCTAAACGTTGTGGGTTTCCCTTGATACCCCTATGGAAGTCTATTCCCCTACTGGGGATTGATTCTACCCCTTTGGCTGAGAATAAACCCCAGTTCTCTACTCAGGTGATAATGAGGGTTGAAAAAAAAAAAAATGAGGGTTGAACCTGATCATCAGGAGAGTTGCAAATTTTTGGTGTTGTATAATCTGCATGACATTATTGTACTAGGTTTCCCTTGGTTACAGTCTCATAATCCTGTTTTGGATTGGAAATCTGTGTCTGTAACCAGTTGGGGCTGCCAATGTGTTAATGCCAACACTCCTGTTTTTTCTGCCTCTCCCCAGGCTCAAGATGTTCCTGACTTTTTGACTGATTTTTCTGATGTGTTTAGCGAAAGTAAATCTGCATCCTTGCCCCCCCATAGGAGCTATGACTGCGCTATTGAATTAGTGCCTGGTAGTAAATTCCCTAAAGGTCGCCTTTTTAACTTGTCTGTACCTGAACATGACGCTATGCGGTCTTATATCAAGGAGTCATTGGAGAAGGGTCGGTTTTTTCTTTGTGGCCAAAAAGGATGGTTCATTAAGGCAGTGTATTGATTATCGTCTCTTGAACAATATCACTGTGAAATATCAATATCCGTTACCCTTGATTTCTGACCTGTTTTCCAGGGTGAAAAGTGCTAGTTGGTTTACCAAGCTTGACCTCAGGGGGGCGTATATAACCTTATTCGCATTAAGCACGGGGATGAATGGAAGACGGCGTTTAATACCCCAGAGGGGCATTTTGAATACCTAGTGATGCCCTTTGGGCTCACTAATGCTCCTTCCGTCTTCCAGTCCTTCATGAATGACATTTTCAGGGATTTTGTGGATAAATTTCTGATTGTTTATTTGGATGATATCTTGATTTTTTCCAATGACTGGGACTCTCATGTGAAACATGTTCGGACTGTGTTCCAGATTTTGAGAGAGAATGCTCTGTATGTGAAGGGATCAAAGTGTCTTTTTGGCGTTCAGAGGATCTCATTTCTGGATTCATTTTGTCTCCATCTGGTATTGAAATGGACCCGGTCAAGGTTCAGGCCATCTGTGATTGGGTCCAACCTACTTCATTAAAGGCTCTTCAGAGATTCTTGGGTTTTGCCAATTTTTATCGTAAATTTATTGGTAATTTCTCTGTTATTGTTAAACCATTGACTGATTTGTCCAAAAAGGGTTCTGATGTGGTGAATTAGCCTCCTGAGGCAGTCTCTGCGTTTCAGGAACTTAAACAGAGTGTTGTGAATGGGTTTGAGATGAGTTCTGAGCAGAGGCTCCCTCTGGTGGTTACAAGCGGTGCTAGTGAAGATTGTGAGGACTGGGAATCAGGTGTTACTGACTGGTCTTATATAAGGGAGTCATTTTCCCATCAGGGTTGCCGGTGATCAATTGTTCTGGTCTGAATCCTTCATTCCAGTTTCCCTTGTAGCCTGCTGTGTCGTGTCTGCATCTCCTGCTAACAGATAAGACTTTTGCTTCTTTTGTGTTTTTGCTATATTTTTGCATTTTGTCCTGCACTTCTTTGGGGGCCTTCAGGGTCCCCTCCGGGGGCTTCTGCCCTCTCAGTTTAGTTCAGCCACTGAGTTTTGTTCTTTTGCTTTTTCCAGTTTTTTCAGTGGCTGCTGTTTTGATTTTGTTACACCAGAGAACTAATTTAGGTGGTAGAGGTCGTGTGATCTCAGGTGATTTTGAAATTAGTGGAGTTGGTGCTTTTCAGGGTTTTCTGGGATTGCAGTAAGTGCCCTTCCTATCCTTTTCTATTTAGATAGTTTGGGCCCCAGCGTTTGCTCATACTATTTTCTTTCTGTGTCAGTATTTCCTCTTGTCTAACCGCCATTACATGTTTGGGGGCTTTCTATTATCTTTGGGGTTCTGCTCCGGGGCAGATAGCTTTCCTATTTCTATCTTTAGGTGTAGTTAGTTTCTCAGGCTGTGACGAGGCGTCTAGGACCAACGTAGGAACGCTCCACGGCTGCCTCTAGTTGTGGTGGTTAGTCAGGGTACTGCAATCTCATAGATTCCAACTGCTCTGGTGTATTGCCTTTTTTTACCTGCACTCCTCAGCTACCGAAACAACATAACACAGAGATTCACTTCTGCTCCTGTTCTACGGCAGCCTGATGTTTCTCTGCCATTTCAGGTGGAGGTTGATGCCTCTGAAATTGGGGCAGGTGCCATTTTGTCCCAAAGAGATCCTGAGACCTCTAAAAGTAACCCTTGTGCTTTTTTCTCTCGAAAATTTTCTCCAACTGAACGTAATTATGACGTGGGTAATCGGGAGTTATTGGCCATGAAGTGGGCTTTTGAAGAGTGGAGACATTGGCTGGAGGGAGCCAAACATCAGGTGGTGGTCCTCACGGACCATAAGAATCTGGTTTATCTAGAATCAGCCAAGTGATTTAATCCTAGACAGGCCAGGTGGGCCTTGTTTTTCACACGTTTTAATTTTGTGGTTTCCTATCTTCCTGGCACTAAGAATGTTAAGGCGGATGCCCTCTCGAGGAGTTTCCTTGCGGACTCTCCTGAGTTATCTGATCCTGCTGTTATTTTGAAAGAGGGTGTAGTTCTTTCCGCCATCTCGCCCAATTTGAGACTGGCTCTGGAAGGGTGTCAGGAGGATAAACCCGAGCGCTGCCCTGTTGGGAAATTGTTTGTCCCAGACCAGTGGAAGAAGAGTGTTATGTCTGAGATTCATTGTTCCGCGTTGGCCGGTCATCCCGGAATTTTTGGTACCAGAGACTTGGTGAGTCGGTCCTTTTGGTGGCCTACTTTGTCTCGTGACGTCAGGGAGTTTGTGCAGTCCTGTGGGACTTGCTCTCGCTCCAAGCCTTGCTCTCGCTCTAGTGGTTTGTTGATGCCATTGCTGTGCCCAAGAGACCATGGACCCATATCTCTATGGATTTTATTTCCGACCTCCCTGTTTCTCAGAGAATGACCGTTATCTGGGTGATTTGTGATAGGTTTTCTAAGATGATACATCTTTGTGCCATTACCTAAGTTGCCTTCTTCATCCGAATTGGTGCCTTTGTTCCTTCAGCACGTGGTTCGGTTACACGGCATTCCTGAGAACATTGTGTCTGACCGAGGAGTCCAGTTTGTTTCCAGATTTTGGAGGACTTTTTGTTCTAAACTTGGTGTTCAATTGTCCTTCTCCTCTGCTTTTCATCCTCAGACCAATGGACAAACTGAGAGAACAAACCAGACATTGGAGACTTATCTGAGATGCTTTGTGTCTGCTGATCAAGATGACTGGGTCTCTTTTTTGCCTTTGGCTGAGTTTGCTCTTAATAATAGGGCAAGCTCTGCCACTTTGATGTCTCCATTTTTCTGCAATTTTGGGTTTCACCCTCGATTTTCTTCGGGACAGACGGAGGCTTCTGTCTGTCCGGGTGTTGACTCTGTTGTGGAGCGTATGCAGCAGATTTGGGACCAGGTAGTGGAGAGGTTGTCCCTCTCTCAGGAGAAGGCCCAGCAGTTTGCCAACCGGCATAGGACTGATGGTCCTCGGTTTAAAGTGGGGGACTTGGTCGGGTTGTCCTCAAGAAATATCCTTATGAGAGTTTCATCTCCTAAGTTTAAGCCTAGGTTCATTGGACCTTATAAGATCATGGAGATTCTTAATCCTGTTTCCTTTTGTTTACTTCTTCCAGGGACATTCAAGATCCATAAGTGTTCCACAAGTCCTTATTGAAGAGGTTTGTCGAGCCAGTGGTTCCTATGGCTGCACCTCCTGACCCTGTTTTGGTTGAGGGCAATCTGGAGTATGCGGTTGAGAAAATATTGGATTCTCGTTTTTCTAGACGGAAACTCCAGTATTTGGTTAAGTGGAGAGGTTATGGTCAGGAGGACAATTCTTGTGTGTTTGCTTCGGACATCCATGCTAGGAGACTGATCCGTGCGTATCACAGAGCTCATCCTGACTGACCTGGTTGCACAAATGAGGGTTCGGTGACCCCTTCTCAAGGGGGGGTACTGTTATGAATGTTTTAGAAATTAATTCTGAGCAGAAGCTCCCTCTGGTGGTTACAAACAGTACTGAACCATTCAATGAGGATTGGCAATCAGGAATCACAGACTGGCTGGATATAAGGGAGGTTTCCCCCCATCATGGTTGCCGGTGATCAATTGTTCTTGTCTCAACGTTGTTTCCTGGTTCACTTGGAAGCTTTGCTGAGTCTTGCCTCTTCTCCTGCTCTCAGATAAGATATTTTCTGTTTTTTTGTTTTTGTGCTTGCCATTTGCATATTTCTCTGCATTTCTGTGAGGTTGGCCAGGTTCCCCTCCCCGGGGGGCTTGGGCTCCTCTCGGTTCCTCTGGAGCCATTGTTGTTTGTTCATTTGCCTTTTCCAGTTTTTTCAGTGGCTGCGGCTGAGTTTTGTTACACCAGAGAACTAATTTAGGTGGTAGAGGTCGTGTGATCTCAGGTGTTTTTGCAATTAGTAGCGTTGTTTTTTTTTGGTTTTTTGGATTGCAGTAAGTATCCTTCCTATCCTTTTCTGTCTAGGCAGATTGGGCCCCAGCGTTGACTCATACTATTTTCTGTCTGTGTCTGTATTTTCTCTTGTCTAACCACCATTACAAGTTTGGGGGCTCCCTATGTTCTTTGGGGATCTGCTCCGGGGCAGATAGCTTTCCTCTTTCTATCTTTAGGTGTAGTTAACATCTCAGGCTGTGACGAGGCATCTAGGACCAACGTAGGAACGCTCCACGGCTGCCTTTAGTTGTGGTGGTTAGTCAGGGTACTGCAATCCAGTAGATTCCAACCTCTCTGGTGTATTGCGTTTTTGCCTGCTCTCCTCAGCTACCAAAACATAACAGCTATGCAGTGCTAGAAGGACTGTGCAGTGCTAGAAGGTCTATGCAGTGGTAAAAGGTAGGCTGTGCAATGGTAGAAGGGGGCTGTGCAATGGTAGAGGAGGGGCTGTCAGGTGTTAGAAGGGGCTGTGCATGTAAGAGGCAGTACTGTGTAGAAGGGAGTCAGTGTAGAGAGGGTAAGTACAGTGGTAAAAAGAGGGGCTGTGCAATGGTAAAAGAGGGGCTATACAGTGGTAGAAGAGAGGAAGTGCAGTGGTAGAAGAGGGTAAGTACAGTGGTAAAAAGAGGGGCTGTGCAATGGTAGAAGGGAGGCTGTGCAGTGGTAGAATAGGGGATGTGCAGTGGTAGAAGGAGGACTGTACAGTGGTAGAAAAGGAAATGTGCAGTGGTAGAAGAGGGGATGTGAAGTGGCAGAGGAGGGTCTGTGCAGTGGTAGAATCGAGGCCATGCAGTTGTAGTAGAGAGGCTGTGCAGTGGTAGTAGAGGGGCTATGCAGTGGTAGTAGAGGGGCTGTGCAGTGGTAGAATCGGGGCTGTGCAGTGATAGAATTGGGGCTGTGCAGTTGTAATAGATGGGCTGTGCAGTGGTAGAAGACGGTTTGTGCAGTGGTAGTAGAGGAGCTGTGCAGTGGTAGAATCGGGGCTATGCAATTGCAGTAGAGGGTCTGTGCAGTGGTAGAAGAGGGGCTGTGCAGTGGTAGTAGAGAGGCTGTGCAGTGGTAGAAGAGGGTCTATGCAGTGGTAGTAGAGGGGCTGTGCAGTGGTAGAATCGGGGCTGTGCAGTGATAGGATTGGGGCTGTGCAGTTGTAATAGATGGGCTGTGCAGTGGTAGAAGACGGTTTGTGCAGTGGTAGTAGAGGAGCTGTGCAGTGGTAGAATCGGGGCTATGCAATTGCAGTAGAGGGTCTGTGCAGTGGTAGAAGAGGGGCTGTTCAGTGGTAGTAGAGAGTCTGTGCAGTGGTTGAGAAGGGACTGTGCAGTGTTCGAAGGGGGTTGTGCAAAGGTAGAAGGGGCAATGCAGTGAAAGTAGAGGGGTTATGCAGTGGTAGAGGAGGGGCTATGCAGTGGTAGAAGTGTGAGGGTGTTCTCTTAGGCTACTTTCACACATCAGGCTTTTTGTGTCAGGCATAATCCGTCCTATGCCTGACAGGACGGATCCGGCGCTGATTTTAAAAAACTGATGCAACTGATCAGTTTTTTTGCCGGATCCGTCCTGACCTTTTGAACCCGGAAAGATAAAATTTTCCCTGTTGAAAATGCAGCCTTCAATGTCCGGACGAGAGAGAGAGAGAGAGAGAGAGAGAGAGACTTGGATTCCGGATCAGTTTTCTGACGGATTTGTCAAAATACTGGTCCGGCTCCATAGATTTGCATTATTTCCGGTCCGCCTGAAGTGCCGATTCAGGCACTATCAGGCGGCTCCGGGAAAAAAACAAAACGTTGCAGCAAACGTCTTGTCCGGCCGCCGGAATATACATTTCCGACGGATCCGGCCAAAAACGGATGCAACGCAGTGACATCAGGCGCGATCCGGCGCTAATGTAAGTCAATGGTAAAAAAACACATCTGTAAGTCAATGGTAAAAAAACGCATCCGGTACCGGATGCGTTTTTTTAAAATCACGCCGGATCGCCCTGATACAAAAAGCCTGATGTGTGAAAGTAGCCTTAAGGTGAGACCTTTAGTGATTGCCTGTTCCTGACCTAAATATGAGCCGAGTGCATGCATAAAAGAGACACATCGAACACAGTCAGATATAGGCTCCTTCCTCAGCAAAAGCTGGCACACAACTGAACTTTATTAGTAGAACAAAGAGATCATGTAACAGGCAGGAAATGGGTGTTGCACAACTTCTGAACAGCCATTGTCAGTCTATGATAGGCCCATGCCAACTCCACTCCATATATGGTCTTCAGTGTGTCTTCACTTTCACATTCCAAGGATTCCTTCCAGGCCATTGTTCCAGTATATAAACGCCATCTTTGCCACGTCATATCTGAACTAGTTTGTAAGGTTAATAATTAATTTCATTAGCCATTCCCTCCTCACACAGGAGGACTGTGCAGTGGTAGAAGGGGGCCTGTGCAATGGTAGAAAGGGGCCTGTGCAGTGGTTGAAAGGGGTCTGTGCAGTGGTAGAAAGGGGTCTGTGCAGTTGTAGTAAAGGGGCTGTACAGTGGTAGAAGAGGGTCTGGGCAGTGGTAGTAGAAGGGCAGTGCAGTGGTAAAGGAGGGGCTCTGTATTGGTAGCAGAGGGGCTGTGCAGTGGTAGAGGAGGGGCTTTGTAGTGTTAGAAGGGGGTTGTGCAGTGGAAGAATCAGAGCTGTGCAGTTGCAGTAGAAGGGCCGTGCAGTAGTAGTAGAGAGGTTGTGCAGTGGTAGAAGAGGGTCTGGGCAGTGGTAGAAGGGCAGTGCAGTGGTAAAGGAGGGGCTCTGTATTGGTAGCAGAGGGGCTGTGCAGTGATAGAGGATGGGCTGTATAGTGTTAGTAGGGGGTTGTGCAGTAGTAGAAGGGCTGTGCAGTGGTAGTAGAGTGGTTGTGCAATAGTAGAAGAGAGACTGTGTAATGGTAGAGGGGCAGTGGTAAAGTAAAGGCTGTGCATTGGTAGAAGACGGTTTGTGCAGTGGCAGCAGGAGGGTTGTGCAGTGGTAGATGAGGGACTGTGCAGTGGTAGAAAGGGGACTGTGCAGTGGTAGAAGGGGGCTGTGCAGTGGTAGAGTCGGGCTGAATATTGGTAATAGATGGTCTGTGAAGTGGTAGAAGAGGGGCTGTGCAGTGGTAGTAGAGAGGCTGTGCAGTGGTATAAGAGGGTCTGTGCAGTGGTATAAGAGGGTCTATGCAGTGGTAGTAGGGGACTGTGCAATGGTAGTAGAGGGGATGCGCAGTGGTAGACGAGGGGATGTGCAGTGGTAGAGGAAGGGCTGTTTAGTGTTAGTAGGGGGTTGTGCAGTAGTAGAGGGGCTGTGCAGTGGTAGTAGAGTGGTTGTGCAATAGTAAATGAGGGACTGTGTAATGGTAGTAGAGGGGCAGTGGTAGAGTAGAGGCTGTGCATTGGTAGAAGACGGTTTGTGCAGTGGTAGCAGGAGGGCTGTGCAGTGGTAGATGAGGGACTGTGCAGTGGTAGAAAGGGGACTGTGCGGTGGTAGAAGGGGGCTGTGCAGTGGTAGAGTCGGGCTGAATATTGGTAGCAGATGGTCTGTGAAGTGGTAGAAAAGGGGCTGTGCAGTGGTAGTAGAGAGGTGGTGCAGTGGTATAAGAGGGGCTGTGCAGTGGTAGAAGAGGGTCTATGCAGTGGTAGTAGGGGACTGTGCAATGGTAGTAAGGGGATGTGCAGTGGTAGAGGAAGGGATGTGCACTGGTAGTAGAACGGATGTGCAGTAGTAGAGGAGGGGCTGTGCATTGGTAGTAGAGGGTCTATGCAGTGGTAATAGGGGGGCTGTGAAATGGTAGTAGAGGGGATGCGCAGTGGTAGACAAAGGGAAGTGCAGTGTTAGAGGGACTGTGTAGTGGTAGAAAGGGGACTGTGCAGTGACAGAAGGGGTCTGTGCAGTGGTAGAGTCGGGCTGAATATTGGTAATAGATGGTCTGTGAAGTGGTAGAAGTGGGGCTGTGCAGTGGTAGTAGAGAGGCTGTGCAGTGGTATAAGAGGGTCTGTGCAGTGGTATAAGTGGATCTATGCAGTGGTAGTAGGGGACTGTGCAATGGTAGTAGAGGGGATGCGCAGTGGTAGGCGAGGTGATGTGCAGTGGTAGAGGAAGGGCTGTGTAGTGTTAGTAGGGGGTTGTGCAGTAGTAGAGGGGCTGTGCAGTGGTAGTAGAGTGGTTGTGCAATAGTAAATGAGGGACTGTGTAATGGTAGTAGAGGGGCAGTGGTAGAGTAGAGGCTGTGCATTGGTAGAAGACGGTTTGTGCAGTGGTAGCAGGAGGGCTGTGCAGTGGTAGATGAGGGACTGTGCAGTGGTAGAAAGGGGACTGTGCGGTGGTAGAAGGGGGCTGTGCAGTGGTAGAGTCGGGCTGAATATTGGTAGTAGATGGTCTGTGAAGTGGTAGAAAAGGGGCTGTGCAGTGGTAGTAGAGAGGTTGTGCAGTGGTATAAGAGGGTCTGTGCAGTGGTAGAAAGGGTCTATGCAGTGGTAGTAGGGGATTGTGCAATGGTAGTAGAGGGGATGTGCAGTGGTAGAGGAGGGGATATGCACTGGTAGTAGAACAGATGTGCAGTAGTAGAGGAGGGGCTGTGCATTGGTAGTATAGGGTCTATGTAGTGGTAATAGGGGGGCTGTGAAATGGTAGTAGAGGGGATGCGCAGTGGTAGACAAAGGGAAGTGCAGTGTTAGAGGGACTGTGTATTGGTAGAGGAGGGGCTGTGCAGTGGTAGTAGGGGGCTGTACAATGGTATTAAAGGGGATGTGCAGTGCTAGAGGAGGGGATGTGCAGTGGTAATAGATGGCCTGTGCAGTGGTAAAAGAGGGTCTGTGCAGTGGTAGAAGAGGGTCGTACAATGGCATGAGGGGCTGTGTAGTGGTAGAGGAGGGGCTGTGCAGTCAAGACTGTACAGTGGTAGAAGGTAGCCTTTGCAGTGGTAGAAGGGAACCTGTGCAGTGCTAGAAGGGGGTCTGAGTAGTGATGGAGTCATGGCTGTGCAGTTGTAGTAGGGATGTGGAGTGGTAGAAGGGAGGCTGTGCAGTGGCAGAGTTGGGGCTGTTCAGTGGTAGCAGAGGGGATGTGCAGTGGTTGTAGAAGGGCTGTGTGTTATGTTCTGCTAAGGAACTAAGGAAAGAAGGGATATCTGTCCCTACGATAGAACTAAGCTAGATCCCTACGATGTAACGGGGAACCTGATCCTGCGATCAGACCCGCTAAAGTCCTCAGCTAGTCTGTACGAAGACCTATAGATGTGAGGAAGGGATCCCTACAAGAACTAGGGACTGGGAGAAAAGATGGACACCTCCTAACAGAAGTTGCAGCAGTAAAAGACAAACAAACAACATAGAACATAGAGGTCCGAAGACCAAGCAAAACTAATTGAGTAAGGTAAAAAAGCACCCGGCTAGCTTAAGAGTAGAAGTTATGAAGCAAGGTAGAAGTACAGGCTAAAATATATATTTTAATAACTGCCTTTAAAAATGAAAAAATTTGTTCAGTAAATAACAAATAACCGACAAGTTATTGGCGGTTAGGATACACTTATCGGTTATTTGTTATTTACTGAATGAATTTTTTCGTTTTTAAAGGCAGTTATTAAAAGTTATATTTTAGCCTGTACTTCTACCTTGCTTCATACACTCTATTTTGATTGGTAGATCCTTATTATTTATAAGAGTAGAAGTTACAATGAAGTCCAGCAAAGCCAGAAGGGCGGAGCAGGATTAAATAGGCAAAAAAGGTCATGTGACCAGCAAGATAGAAAAAACCTAACAGGAGAGTTGTAACACTGTGCAGTGGTAGTCGGGGCTGTTCAGTGGTACCAGAGGGGATGTGCATTGGTAGTAGAGGAACTGTGCAGTGGTAACAGATGGGCTGTGCAGTGGTAGAGGGGCTGTGCAGTGGTAGCAGAGGGGCTGTGCAGTGGTAGTAGAGGGGCTGTGCAGTGGTAGCAGAGGGCTGTGCAGTGGTAGTAGAGGGGCTGTGCAGTGGTAGTAGAGGGGCTGTGCAGTGATAGCAGAGGGGCTGTGCAGTGGTAGTAGAGGGACTGTGCAGTTGTAGTAGAGGGGATGTGCAGTGGTAGTAGAGGGGCTGTGCAGTGGTAGTAGAGGGGCTGTGCAGTGGTAGCAGAGGGGCTGTGCAGTGGTAGTAGAGGGGCTGTGCAGTGGTAGTAGAGGGGCTGTGCAGTGGTAGCAGAGGGGCTGTGCAGTTGTAGCAGAGGGGCTGTGCAGTGGTAGTAGAGGGGCTGTGCAGTGGTAGTAGAGGGGCTGTGCAGTGGTTGTAGAGGGACTGTGTAGTTGTAGTAGAGGGGCTGTGCAGTGGTAGAGTTGGAGCTGTGCAGTGGTAGTAGAGGGACTGTGCAGTGGTAGAGGGGCTGAGCAATGGTAGCAGAGGGGCTGTGCAGTGGTAGTAGAGGGGCTGTGCAGTGGTAGCGAGGGGCTGTGCAGTGGTAGTAGAGGGGCTGTGCAGTGGTAGTAGAGGGGCTGTGCAGTGATAGCAGAGGGGCTGTGCAGTGGTAGTAGAGGGACTGTGCAGTTGTAGTAGAGGGGATGTGCAGTGGTAGTAGAGGGGCTGTGCAGTGGTAGTAGAGGGGCTGTGCAGTGGTAGTAGAGGGGCTGTGCAGTTGTAGCAGAGGGGCTGTGCAGTGGTAGTAGAGGGGCTGTGCAGTGATAGCAGAGGGGCTGTGCAGTGGTAGTAGAGGGGCTGTGCAGTTGTAGTAGAGGGGCTGTGCAGTGGTAGCAGAGGGGCTGTGCAGTGGTAGTAGAGGGGCTGTGCAGTGGTAGTAGAGGGGCTGTGCAGTGGTAGCAGAGGGGCTGTGCAGTTGTAGCAGAGGGGCTGTGCAGTGGTAGTAGAGGGGCTGTGCAGTGGTAGCAGAGGGGCTGTGCAGTGGTAGCAGAAGGGGCTGTGCAGTGGTAGTAGAGGGGCTGTGCAGTGGTAGCAGAGGGGCTGTGCAGTGGTAGTAGAGGGGCTGTGCAGTGGTAGTAGAGGGGCTGTGCAGTGGTAGTAGAGTGACTGTGCAGTTGTAGTAGAGGGGATGTGCAGTGGTAGTAGAGGGGCTGTGCAGTGGTAGTAGAGGGGCTGTGCAGTGGTAGTAGAGGGGCTGTGCAGTGGTAGCAGAGGGGCTGTGCAGTGGTAGTAGAGGGGCTGTGCAGTGGTAGTAGAGGGGCTGTGCAGTGGTAGTAGAGTGACTGTGCAGTTGTAGTAGAGGGGATGTGCAGTGGTAGCACTAAGCAGTATATATAGTGCAGTCATGGAGTAATGTGCCTGTATAGTGACATCATTCCTGGCAGATCATTGCTGGTAATCACCCAACATTGCACTAGTGATATATCAGTGAGGAGACAGGATGACAATGTCAGGAAGTGATCGCAGCTTATGCCGCGTCATAGATGGAGCAGTGACAGCGCCATTCACAGTGGTGATAATTACCCCATTAACCAGATACATGCTGCAGCACTTACAGAAAAGCTGTGGCAGCGCTAGCACCGGCACATATGGCACTGATAGTGACAGGGCAGTGTAAGAAGATGGATGGATGGATGGATATGATCAGATGGGTCAGATAATTGGCAGCTCAGCAATTCTGTGTACATTATACCCTGTGGCATCTGCATTACACGCTGCATGTTTGGTGTAGTCTCCAGCCTGTGCCCGGATCTGGCAGGAGCAGGGTTAATGGTGCAGTGTCGCCATGCAGTGGCACAGGCTGTGCTGCTCCTCTTGGTGAGGCGGATCAGCACTTGGACAGCTCCCAGCCCAGACTGTGACACATCACTGCATAGCTCCCTATACACTTTGCCTCCTGCTCACTAGCGCCCTCTCCTGCTGACCCCCAACTTCTGAGCAGCGCGGTCCATCCCCGGCACCTGTGCTGCTGTGTGTCAGGCTCATGCATTATCCATCTCCCATTTTGCTCTCCCCCTTCTGTCACTTTCCACTTGGCTTGTCGTGCTCCTGTCCTCACCCCCCACCATTAGCCGCTCCTGTGTGGGTTTGGCGGCCAGCTGCTGCAGTGATTGGCCTGGGGCTATCATGTGTAGGTAGAGAGCCAGCAGGACTGCCACCTCCACCTTTGTCCCCAGCCCTATCCTATAGATGACCTGTAGTCTATAGGTCCAGTCTGGAATTTGGATGCCTCTTGTGGCTCCCAATGGCCGATCCCAGGCAGCCCCCAGTATGGCACAGGGCTGGGGGAGAGGTGGGAGTGGGGGTGTGGAGCTGAGGACTGCAGCATAGCTCTCCCCTCCTTCTCCTCCAGGCTCTCCCCCTCCCTGCTGGATCGCTCCCTCCGCTGCTGCTGTGGAGGATTGAGCAGCTTCTTCCCAGACTGGACACATTGGAGCCTCCATATCTAAAATAATGGGGTGTAAGGAATATAATGGAAGTGCCGGTCACTGCTGGAGCCACCCCCCACTCCAGCCCCCATCACCAGCCCATTGCCAGTCAATCTATAACCCATTGTGAATGATTTCCCATCTCCAAATGTCATGGTGGCTCAATCGTGAGGTTCTCCAAGACTCCCCCATACTCTGAAGCCTGCCTCATCTCCCTCCTCTCGCTCTCTGGTTCCCCCACCACCACCTCTCGCTCTCTCTTCCTATCACCCACTACCACCACCCCCCTTCTTTTCCACGTCCTCCTCCTCCCACCGCCCCGGACGGATTGCAGGATCTTGAAAGATGCAGCTCTGAAAACGGCAGGTCTGAAAACGGCAGAGCGCACAGGGGAGAGGGTCCGCACCGCAAGACCCCTCAATCTTTTTTTTTTATTTTAATTTTCCTTTTTTTTCCTTTTATTATTATTGTTTTTTTTTTTCATTTTGAAAGAGACGAGTCGTGGCGGCGAGGGAATGTGTGATCACCCCCTGATCCTACCCGCCACCTCTCTACAGATCTCCATTTGCTGCCACGACCCGGACTTTCGTGCATGAAGACCCAGTATAGAGTCCCCTCCGTATATCTGACTCGATAATGGGCGGACGTGTCTTCTCCCGTTAAGTTGAGAGATCCCCTCGGTATATTCCTGTATTTTCTGTATGTGCACCTGTCTGCGGAGATACCTGAGGAGCGTGCAGTCATACCCGGGACGCTGCCCGTCTGGATGAGATGTGATGCTTTGCAGCGTCCTTACCTCTTCTTTTCCTACATCTTTTCCTTGCTCCTCGCTTTCCGGTAACCCGCGGACTTTGTCCCCGACATCATGGGGGCTCGCTTCGGGGACGAGGTGCCGGCCCGTGGTGGGGGAGGCGCAGGTCGTGGAAGTCGACAAGGTGGGCCCCCGGGGGCCCAGCGGATCTACAAACAGTCAATGGCACAGAGGGCCCGAACTATGGCGCTGTACAACCCGATCCCAGTACGGCAGAGCTGCCTAACCGTCAACCGCTCCCTCTTCCTCTTCAGCGAAGACAACGTGGTGAGGAAATACGCCAAAAAAATCACCGAATGGCCATATCCTTTTCACTCTTGGTATTGGGGGCCAATAGGCCGCGGTGCGCTGTAAGGGTTAAACATGTCTTCATGCCATAAAGACCAAAGAAGTATAAAAATCCATCTACAGGAGGTGTATGAGGGTCCATTACTATATGTGCATGTGTGAGCCTGTCCCATATATACTGTCCATATAGCGAGATCCGCTCTGCCCTATGTATGTCCAACGTGGGTGTCTGGAGCTATGGTGTGTGGGATGAGCCCGGTCCTATATGGTGAATGGGGCAGCAATGTGCATATTGGGGGGTCACTTCTCAGATTGTGCTCTCTATCTATCTATCATCTATCTATTATCTATCTATCTATCTATCATCTATGTATCATCTATCTATCTATTATTATCATCTACTATCTATTTCTATCTATCTATCTATCTATCTATTATCTATCTATCATCTATCTATCATCTATCTATCTATCTATCTATCATCTATCTATTATCTATTCATCTATCTATCTATCTATCTATATCTATCTATCATCTATCTATCTATCTATCTATCTATTATCTATTCATCTATCTATCTATTATCTATCTATCTATCTATCTATCTATCTATCTATCTATCTATCTATGCATCTATCTATTATTATCTATCTATCTATCTATCATCATCTATCTATCTATCTATCTATCTATCTATTTTAATCTATCTATCTATCTATCTATCATTATCTATCTATCTTATCTATCTATCTATCTATCTATCTATCTATCTATCTATCTATCTATTATCTATCTATCATCTATCTATCATCTATCTAACTATCTATCTATCATCTATCTATTATCTATTACATCTATCTATCTATCATCTATCTATCTTTATTCTATATATTATCTATCATCTATCTATCTATTATCTATCTATCATCATCTATCTATCTTTATTCTATCTATTATCTATCATCTATCTATCTATCTATTATCTATCTATCAATCCATCTATCTATTATCTATCTATCATCTATCTATCTATCTATCTATCTATCTATCTATTATCTATCTATTATTTTATCTTCTATCTTTATTCTATCTATCTATCTATCTATTATCTATCTATCTATCTATCTATCTATCTATCTATCTATCTATCTATCTATCTATCTATCTATCTATCCATTATCTATCTATCTATCATCTATCTATCCATCTATCTATCAATCATCTATCTCACGACTCCCTGCTATATATGTGTATATATATGTGTATATATGTGCAGGTATCTATACGGGCATGTGACTGATCTGTACAGGACCTGTACAGTATGGTAGCTGTGTATACACACACATATATACCATCTGGGCGATGTAATAAATGTGTCAATGAAATGGGCAGCACTATGTATGTCGCTGTCCCCATCATTCAGTGTATATGTTTGTGTTGTCTATGAACACCGGGCATAGTATATATAAAACATGTATGGAGCTATATATAGCACTGCAGTGCAACGCTCCATTAATAAATCCGCCTGATAATGCTGCATTCTATGCACATAGCCCAGTGGTTTACCAGCTGACGGAGATGATGGTAGATATAGCCCTGATGATGCTCTGTGTATGCGTTCATGCATTGTATTCTACATCGTACAGTGTATATGTCCCCACTGCAGTGTGCACGGTGCAGTCCTCCTAGTCATACCTGTGCTCTGCATAGGTGTATACTGGAATAAAGACGCACTCATATGGCTCATGTGTACCTGCTCATGTATACAGGGGAGAGGTAATATCATATTCAGAAATGGAGACAGATAGATAGATAATAGATAGATAATAAATAATAGATAACAAATAGATAAATAATAGATAATAGATAGATAGAAAGAATAAAATAAAAATACTTCTATTATGTATCGATTATCTATCTATTATCTATCTATTATCTATCTATCATCTATCTATTATCGATCTATCATCTATATATTATCTATTATCAATCTATCATCTATATATATATCTATTATCCATCTATCTATAATCAATCTATTATCAATTTATCTATCATCTATTATCTATCTATCCCATTTCTGTGTCATATTGGGGTGTGAATTTTGGTGGTGACGTCTGGAGACATCCACCCTTCGGGCGGTCTTCCTGGCGAGGTGTGATCGGAGCAGATACTGGTCAGCCTTGGTGGGAGCTTTGCTGCAGACACTGTAGGGCTGTGAGCACATTTGAGGCAAAGCGCAGCCCTGAATGGTGATCTGAGGGGAGATGTAACTGCTGTATAATGGGGTTAATGTGCATATGATTTCCATGAGATGGTCAGAGGAGCTGGCGATCTATGAGTTGTAGAGATGTAAAGCAGTGAAACTAATGTGCTAGAGAACTTTGGCATGGAGGGACTTGATTTTCCTTTTGTATTGTGAATGTGTTTCCTTCTATATTTTGTAGGAATGCTCTGCATAAAAAAAGGACATAATGTCCCATGCTGTCACATGCTCCACAGAGACAACGAGGCTAGCCTTTGTAAGCCCCAGTCACTATGCTAGATCTAAATATATTGGGTCTTTCAACTCATACCCTAATCAATTTAGGCTAGTGTACCCGCTAAGTGCCCCATACCAAAGTGCTCTTCAGGATCCAAAATCTAGAATGCACTGCATGTACAAAGTGCGCTCCACCCTTCAGCCACAAGTGCCAAGAGGGGACCTGTAATATATCGTGGACTCATCTACATCACATTCTCCTTTGAACAGGTCAATGTCAGCTGTCTACAAGCCGCTGAGTGGTTGAGAGGGTCCAGCTCCCCACCATGAGGAGGCCATACTGGCGTGCCCAGTGGTATGGGGTTGTTTCATTATGGGGCAATATTTAGAATTGTTTTGGTGTGAGCACTTTGTGAAGCCCCATTACCCGGCATGTCAAGCTGATAAGCATTGTAAACGAGCCAGGCTGGATTAATGAGCTATGGGGTCACTCACGAAGGGGCACATGATGTGATTCAGATGATCGGCTTGAAGTTTGAAGAGCTTGGTGCCAAGATCTAATTGCACAAATTCATCTTTGTTCACAGGTTGGTTTTAAAATACTGGTTAATCCTTAAAAAAGAAACTTAGATTGGAAGACCTAAACCCAAAGATAAGCTGGGCCAGAGGTTGGCTATAAGAGATTGATACAAGATTCAATCAGCCAACAAGAGGCACAGGGATTGGAGTAGACCTCTTGAGAGTACGAGATTGTGGTTGGATCCAATATTCTGATATCCCTTGATTGGCCTCATTTATCCAGAAAAGGCCCCCAAAAATTCATTTGGACAAGATTAGTTCCAACATTTAGTCATTAATAATCACCATAAATCACTTGGTCAAATCTTGGCTCCAAGGTTTTGTAGGTGCGATGCTTCTCTTCATCAATGGTTGCGGTTTTCTACTGGTAATGATGATTGTGTATGTTCATGTGTCCGACTCACATAGATGATAATGCTGGAGAACATTTTTTGCCTCCGTAGGATAGATAGTCACCATCATGGTAGTTTTCTAGATAGTCACGTGATATCACAGATGGACAACTATTCCTGAGGGAATAAATTTGATATTTAGTCTTCGAGCAATTCAGATTGAAATTGCTGACTCCCTAATTCAACGCATGGATAACTCTAACCTTTCCTACCATATGTGTGCTGTCACTGAGGACAGAATAAGGTCTGGAGGAGAGGAGAAGTTATTGTTAGCAGGACCTTTTCAGGAGCCGAATCGGTTGGAGGGGAGATATATGATTATTAACCTGACTCTGTAAGACATTGAGTGCTGGGGGGAGGGGGTTATGTGATATAGACTCTCTATTACATGCGTTGTGGTCATTAAAAGGGTTCATATTCAGATCATAAAGTGTCCTCCTGCTTGGACCTTCCATGATCACCTGGCAATAAGTGTTCATTTTCCCTGCAGTGCCTCCAGAGGAGAAATTGAGCATTACACGGTGCCCATTCATATCAATGCAGTATAGGACAGGTCCTCCAGAGCAAAAGACACTCTTTATAACCATTTTTCCCTCTAACCAAGTGAACACAGAACCCCATTAAATTACTCATTCTTCCCTATAATGGTGTATGCCATTTGGTTTTCTATGCTGGACCTCCCCTTTATAACCCCAGTTTACCAATCACAGGAATACAGGGCTTATAGCTTTTAACAACTGTTTCTTTGATGACGCTTGTCTGTTTTGCGGAGGTATCTCGTGTGGCAACTTGCTCATGTGGAATAGGACGATTTGCACGGCTGTCAGTCTACCTGACACATGTAAATGGTCACGGTGGCGAGAGAAGCGGCAAATCATTGTCATGTTATAATGTTAAAGTAAAATAAGTTCCACGCTTAATGACTTCTTCTGGAAGTATAAATTGTGTTCCTTCAAGTGTTCACAGATTTCTGACAGCGAATCTGACGTACGGGAACCATGTGACGCTCCAAAGCATTCATATGTGCACCCTATCCAAATATATGACGCCATTCCTATCCACTACACTGTGTAGAGAGCTGTGCTGCTCTCAGGGCCACCATCAGGGCATTACTACCCTTACTGGTGTACAGGGCCCGGTGAGCAGAAGCAAAGGAGGAGGGGCCCGGACTGGGTGAGTTATGTTGGCAGCGTGTCTCACCCAGTCTGGGCCTTCCACTTTGCTTCAACTTGCTCCTAATCAAAATGTGGGTTATTACGGCCACTGCGGGAACTGTAAACTGCGGATTGGTGAGCGGACCGGTTGCCCTACCCCTGCCAATTGATGGCCTAGCCTAAGGCGGACCCCTATTATTGCAGTGATAGTATTAGGTGCACTGAATTTTGGTGGCGCTCGGGTGGCACAGTAGAACCTGGTAATTGTTAGATCAACTCCACTTTGAAGATGGGAGACGGAGAGAACGCGCTTGGGTACTGAACGGGTTAACATGAGGAAGAGGAATCGTTGAGATGGCGGCTCGCTGCCGAGGAAAAGCAATACTGTGCAATATTCAGCGAATACTATTTCCACAAATTGACAGGTCACAAACTGATTTTTGGCTCCGGACAGGAGCCTTTGTCAGGTGATCATCTGATGAAAGTTCATGTCCAGGGCCGAAAAACAGTTTGTGAGCCGTCAATTAGTGGAATTCACTAGAGATAATAATATTGGCTGAATATTGCACTGTATGTTTTTTCCTGGGCAGCGCAGCGCAATCTCGCCGATTCCTCTATCTAGTATCAGGTGCATGGCAGACTGCAGACACCTCGTATAGTGTCTCTGATAACCACCCCATTATAGTTGGCTTTTCTGCTGCACTAGTATAAAATGTAGATGAAAACTCAAATGGATAAAGTAAAAGAAGAAAATGTTCATTTGCTCATGCAATCCATTAGATTCAGAATGTAAATCTGGAAAATGTTAACGTTTCAGTCCTGTATCCGAACCTTCATCAGAAAGATGCAAATTGCTAGCGGTGCAGTGGAGGAACCATTTAAGAAGTGCTGTAGAGGACGTGACTGACACATGAATCACACAGCCGGTAATGTCAGTCACGTCCTCTACAGCAGGGTTCCCCAACTCCAGTCCTCAAGGCCCACCAACAGGTCATGTTTTCAGGATTTCCTTAGTATTGCCCAGGTGATAATTGTATCAGACAAAGAAAATCCTGAAAACATGACCTGTTGGTGGGCCTTGAGGACTGGAGTTGGGGAACACTGCTGTAGAGGACATGACTGACATCACCGACTGTGTGATTCATGTGTCAGTCATGTCCTCTACAGCACGTCTTACATGGTTCCTTCACTGCACCGCTAGCAATTCACATCTTTCTGATGAACGTACGAATACATGTTCTGAATTTACATTCTGGATTTATTGTATTGCATGAATAAATAAACATTTTCCTCTTTTTACCTCATTCATTTTTTGCTATCTAATCTGACAACAGCATGATGTAGGGACAGAGACTCTGATTCCAGGGATGTGTCACTTAGCTTACTGGGAGTCACAGTATAATGCCACACACATCACTGCTTTCTGTGTACATTGTACAGTGACAGAGAACTGCTAATCAGTGGAGGGGGCGTGGTTGGACTAGGAGGCACGAGGCAGCTAGTCCAGTAGTGATAATCTCCCTCTGATAAAACACTGTCAACAGCAGTATCACTTTTTCTAGAGTAGTAGAAGTTCTTACCTTTGACACCCCCTAAATTCAGTAAAGACAACCGACGGGTCAATCGTACAATCTAGAGAGGAGAAAATTGACAACTGGGCAGTGCAGGGGTATCTTAAAGTAACGGTCACAAAAAGCTCCTGTCCTGCCCACTCGTATCACATTGCTGCCTCCATTGTCGGCCCGCCTTTGGCATTAGAAATTGCACCCTGCGTCCAACGAGCATCAGGTCATATTGTCTCCATCTGATATCTATTATTCATATGTTTACTTCAGATCCAACCTCACCCTGTAGCAGGAGCAAACTGGCAAATTTCTGCCCCCCTGAGCAATGGATGAGTGACGTCACAAGGCAGGAGGGGGAGCATTTACGGTCATAAGATGGGGTCCGCCACTAGACCCTGTGTCGTTGCAGAAGAATGGGAGTGCCTGCAGTTTCTAGGCCTCGTGGGCATTTCAGGGTGGATTTCGGGTGGCTTCACTGATGACCCACTTTGTGTGGCACCGGTCTGTGTTTTGCTAGGAGGCCAGCGGGGTATGGTGGTTGCATAAGCTGAATGTATTCACTTACTGTAGATCCTGCAGCTGCTTCACTGAGCAGAACTAAATGAAAAAATAAAGCAAACTGCATTTTGTACTTTGCTGAGCGGTGCAGTATTGGTTCGCAGTCAGCTTTCTCTGTGATGGATGCTTCCTCCACAGGCTTTTCCTTCATCATATTCACGGCTGCTTCTCTTATTCTTGCCTCGGTTCATTTGCTGGGGGTGGGGTAATACCATTAGTATACCGTATCAATGAAGCGCACCACAAGTACAACATGTCACATGAACACCTCTGCAAAGGTCAGGAGGGCCACCGTCATGGCCTCCGCACCTTTTTAATCCTCTTAATAATTATCCTGCACACCTCACTGCCATCAGTCTTCTATTCACTGATACAGTGGCTATTTCTCAATCTTATCATAATAACATTCACATGAAGAAATTAGGGACGTTCCTAATAATCTTATTCTGAAGCCCCTCCAATCATGCCGAAAATCAAGGTAGGATTATAAAACTACTTAGCTCATTAACTTTGCTCAGTTTTTACCCCCTCCCTTTACTGACTAATTTAATTTCATTGTTACTGCCAAAAGGTTAGGGGAGAAAAGCGCAGCAATAAACATATTTTTGATTCAGAAATGTGGTTGTCACTTTTCAAGCCAAAATAGAGACGGGTGTAAAATAAAGCCGAGCCTACTATGTAATAGAAAAACAAAACCACTACAATACTTCCCCCTATGTACAACAATATAACTACTATAATACAGCCCTATGTACAAGAATATAACTACTATAATACTGCCCCTATGTACAAGAATATAGCTACTATAATACTGCTCCCTATGTGCAGGAATATAACTACTATAATACTGCCCCTATGTACAAGAATATAGCTACTATAATACTGCCCCTATGTACAAGAATATAACTACTATAATACTGCCCCTATGTACAACAATATAACTACTATAATACTGCCCCTATGTACAAGAATATAACTTCTATAATACTGCTCCTATGTACAAGAATATAACTACTATAATACTGCCCCTATGTACAACAATATAACTACTATAATACTGCTCCTATGTACAAGAATATAACTACTATAATACTGCCCCTATGTACAAGAATATATCTACTATAATACTGCCCCTATGTACAACAATATAACTACTATAATACTGCTCCTATGTACAAGAATATAACTTCTATAATACTGCTCCTATGTACAAGACTATAATTACTATAATACTGCCCATATGTACAAGAATATAACTACTATAATACTGCTCCTATGTACAAGAATATAACTACTATAATACTGCCCCTATATACAAGAATATATCTACTATAATACTGCCCCCTATGTACAACAATATAACTACTATAATACTGCTCCTATGTACAAGAATATAACTTCTATAATACTGCTCCTATGTACAAGAATATAACTACTATAATACTGCCCCTATGTACAACAATATAACTACTATAATACTGCTCCTATGTACAAGAATATAGCTTCTATAATACTGCTCCTATGTACAACAATATAACTACTATAATACTGCTCCTATGTACAAGAATATAACTACTATAATACTGCTCCTATGTACAAGACTATAACTACTATAATACTGCCCATATGTACAAGAATATAACTACTATAATACTGCTCCTATGTACAAGAATATAACTACTATAATACTGCCCCTATATACAAGAATAAACTACTATAATACTGCCCCTATGTACAAGAATATAACTACTATAATACTGCCCCTATGTACAAGAATATAACTACTATAATACTGCTCCTATGTACAAGAATATAACTACTATAATACTGCCCCTATGTACAAGAAAATAACTACTATAATACTGCCCCTATGTACAAGAATATAACTACGATAATACTGCTCCTATGTACAAGAAAATAACTACTATAATACTGCCCCTATTTGCAACAGTATATCGACTATAATACTGCCCTCTATGTACAAGAATATAACTACTATAATACTTCCCTCTATGTACAAGAATATAACTACTATAATACTGCCCCTATGTACAAGAATATAACTACTATAATACTGCCCCTATGTACAAGAATATAACTACTATAATACTGCCCCTATGTACAAGAATATAACTACTATAATACTGCCCCTATGTACAAGAATATAACTACTATAATGCTGCTCCTATGTACAAGAATATAACTACTATAATACTTCCCCCATGTACAACAATATAACTACTATAATACTGCCCCTATGTACAAGAATATAACTACTATAATACTGCTGCTATGTACAAGGATATAACTACTATAATACTGCCCCTATGTACAAGAATATAACTACTATAATACTGCCCCTATGTACAAGACTATAACTACTATAATACTGCCCGCTATGTACAAGATTATAACTACTATAATACTACCCCTATGTACAAGAATATAACTCCTATAATACTACCGCTAAGTACAAGAATATAACTACTATAATACTGCTCCTATGTTCCAGAATATAACTATGATAATACTGCTCCTATATACAAGAATATAACTACTATAATACTGCCCCTATGTCCAAGAATATAACTCCTATAATACTGCCCCTATGTACAAGAATATAACTACTATAATACTTCCCTCTATGTACAAGAATATAACTACTATAATACTGCCCCTATGTACAAGAATATAACTACTATAATACTGCCCCTATGTACAAGAATATTACTACTATAATACTGTCCTATATGTACAAGAATATAACTACTATAATACTGTCCCATGTACAAGAATATAACTACTATAATACTGCCCCTTATATACAAGAATGTAACTACTATGATACTATCCCCTATGTACAAGAATATAACTACTATAATACTGCCCCTTATATACAAGAATGTAACTACTATGATACTATCCCCTATGTACAAGAATATAACTACTATAATACTGCTCCTATGTACAAGAATATAACTGCAATAATACTGCCCCTATGTACAAGAATATAAGTACAATAATACTATCCCCTATGTGCCAGAATATAACTACTATAATACTGCTCCTATGTACAAGAATATAACTACTATAATGCTGCCCCTATGTACAAGAATATAACTACTAAAAGCCTGCAGCCTGCAGACACCACAGAAAAGGCGCATCTATTAGATGTGCTAATTCTGGCGCTTTCTCCGCTATTCTCACTTGCCCTGTAGCGGTGGCAAGTGGGGTTCATATTTGTGGGGTTGATGTCACCTTTGTATTGTCAGGTAACATCAAGCCCATGGCTTAGTAATGAAGAGACGCCTATAAGACACCTATCCATTACTAATCCTATAGTTACATGGCAAATAAAGACACAGCCAGAAACAAGCCTTTTATTTGATATAAAAAAAAAACACTTTTACTTTTTTATTTAAAAATAACAAACATAGTTATACTCACCTAACACCCATTCAATTGAAGCCTCGTCTCATGTAATAAAACAAAAATAAAAAACAACAACATCCCTCACCTCTCCGTCGTTCTGTCCCACACCGTAATCCATGTCTAGGGATAAACAGTTTTCTACCTGACAGTGCCAAGATGCGAACGTCCAGGCTGAGAACTACTGAGGAATGAGCTGCTATGAGCTCAGCATCAGTGTTCGGCGGTGACGTCATCGAGGTCACCGCAGGTCACTGAACTGTGGTGACCTCTGTGAGATCACCGCTAGTCAGGGCCGGCATTAGGGCCAGGCAGACCAGGCATCTGCCTAGGGCCCCCACTCTTCCAGTGGCCCCCAGCCAATGGTGTGCCTCTAATAGCGGCACACCACATTGCCGCTGATGGGCCTGGCACCGCAACAGATGACTCTCCTTCCCCATCATTCCCCCTCTGTTTGTGACTCAGCAGGCGGGCGATGACATCACTTTATTGTGCGCCACGCTGTGCCTGCAGTGGAGTCAATGTAAGGGAACAAGGAGGAGAGGTGAGTATTGTGTGTGTGAATGTATGCATTATACTGTGTCTATCTGCACTATACTGTGTGTTGGGAGGGAGCTGCACTGTACTGTGTGTTGGGGAGCTCTACTGTACTGTGTGTGGGGAGTTGCACTGTACTGTGTGTTGGGGGAGCTGTATTGTACTGTGTGTGTGGGGAGCGGTACTGTACTGTGTATTGGGGAGCTGCACTGTACTGTGTGTTGGAGGAAGATGCACTTTACTGTGTGTTGGGGAGTTGCACTGTACTGTGTTGGGAGAAGCTGCACTGTACTGTGTGTTGGAGGAAGCTGCACTGTACTTTGTGTTGGGGGAGCTGCACTGTACTGTGTGTTGGAGGAAGATGAACTTTACTGTGTGTTGGGGAGCTGCACTGTACTGTTTGTTGGAGGAAGCTGCACTGTACTATGTGTTGGGGAGCTGCACTGTACTGTTTGTTGGAGGAAGCTGCACTGTACTGTGTGTTGGGGAGCTGCACTGCACTGTGTGTTGGGAGAAGCTGCACTGTACTATGTGTTGGAGGAGCTGCACTGTACTGTGTTGGAGGAAGCTGCACTGTACTGTGTGTTGGGGAGCTGCACTGTACTATACGTTGGGGGAGCTGCACTGTACTGTGTGCTGGAGGTAGCTGCACTGTACTGTGTGTTGGGGAGCAGCACTGTACTGTGTGTTGGGAGAAACTGCACTGTACTGTGTGTTGGGAGCTGCACTGTGTGTGAGTGGAGCTGCACTGTACTGTGTGTGGGGGGAGCTGCACTTTATTGTGTGTGGGGGGAGCTGCACTATACTGTGTGTGGGGGGCTGCATTATACTGTGTGTGTGGGGAAGGGCTGCATTACACTGTGTGTGGGGAAACTGCACTATACTGTGATTGGGGCTGCATTATACTGTGTGTGTGGGGAGGGACTGCATTATACTGTGTATGGGGAGGGCTGCATTATACTGTGTGGGGGGGCTACATTATACTGTGTGTGTGTGGGCAAGGGCTGCATTATACTGTGTGTTTGGAGGGTTTCATTATACTGTGTGAGGGTGTTGCATTCTGTGTGTGTGGGGGGGCTGCATTATACTGTGTGTGTGTGTGTGTGTGTGTGGAGGGGCTGCATTATACTGTGTGTGAGAAGCATCAAAAGAAAACATGAGAGCTTAAGTCTCCCAAAAAATAAACATATAGTTAAAGCTGTCCCATCAAAGAAGCAGAAGTTATCTCATAATAAATCAATTTCATTTTATTAAATATTAATACAAAATGACAGGACACGACAAAATATTGCACAAAATCATTACATATTAAAAACCGTAGCAGGAAGATGGTAATGCAACCGTGATAGTGGGCGAGGACAAGACTATATATATGCTAATAGCAGGCAAGGGAGGCCCACATGTAAGGAAAAGTGGAGAACTAATGAAAAAGCACACACACTGTGTGAATGACTGCGTAAAAATGCAATAATAGGCTAATGCCCCACAGTCTATAAAGACACACAGAGTACTAAGGATATAGTAAAGACCATGTGGACATGATAGTCCATAATCCATATGTAACACAAGCCACCAGAATCGTAGTAAACCTATCGAAGCTTGGGCAAGGTGTATAGGGATAGTTTTATGAGACATACAACAGGGACCAAAGTATTGGGGCGCCTCCAGGAGCTTTTCTCACCCCCCATCCTACATCCATAAAACATTAATATGGAGTCGGCCCCTCTGCAGGTATAACAGCTCCTGCTCTCCTGGGAAGGATTTCTACAAGATTTTTCAGGCATCTGTGGGAAAATTTGCCACTTTATCCAGAACAGCATTTCTGAGGTCAGACTCTCATGTTGGGGAGAGGTCGGGCTCACAGTCTCTGGTCTAGTTGTTGGATGAGGCTGAGGGCCGGGCTCTATGCGGCTGTTCATGTTCTCACCCCCCACCATGTCTGTATGGACCTTGTGCACCGGGCACAGAAAAGGGTCTTATCCAAACTGTTCCTACAAAGATGGAGGCTACAATTGTCCACATTGTCTTGTACTGAAGAATTAAGATTTCCCTTTACTGAAGCTAAGGGGCCAAGGCCGCCCCCTGATAACAGCCTAAAGCATTATCCTCCCCACCATCGGAACAGCTGGCACAATGCAGTCAGGCGGGTAACATTTTTCTGCTATTCATCAAGCCCAGACTCCTCCATCAGATGCCAGAGAGAGAAGTGTGATTCGTCACCGTCACGCTCCAGAGTCCAGTGGCAGCTTTACACCACTCCATCCGACGCTTGGCATTGTGCTTGGTGATGTAAGGCTACATGCAGCTGCTCAGCCATGAAGCTCCCGTAGAAGGCTAAGTATTTGTGCTAATGTTAATACCAGAAGAGGTCTGCACTCTGCAGTTATGGTGTCACCAGAGCATTGGTGAAATTTCTGCCCTTTGTTCCTTAGCACTATGTTATTATTATTATTTATTTATATAGCACCATTGATTCCATTGTGCTGAACATGAGAAGGGGTTACATACAAATTACAGATATCACTTACAGTAAACAAACTAACAATGACAGACTGATACAGAGGGGAGAGGACCCTGCCCTTTCGGGCTTACATTCTACAGGATGGGGGACGGAGACAGCAGGTCGGGGGGATTGCAGCAGTTCCGGTGTTGGTTGAGGCGATATCTCCAGTAGTGGTGAGGAGGCAGCGGGGTCATTGCAGGCTGTAGGCTTTCCTGAAGAGATGGGTTTTCAGGTTACGTCTGAAGGATCTGAATGTGGTTGATAGTCGGGCGTGTTGGGGGCAAAGAATTCCAGAGGATGGGGGATATTCGGGAGAAGTCTTGGAGGTGGTTGGTTGAGGAGCGAATAAGTGTGGAGGAGAGAAGGAGGTCTTGGGAGGATCGGAGATTACGTGAGGGAAGGTATCGGGAGATTAGTTCAGAGACATATGGGGGAGACAGATTATAGATGGCCTTGTAGGTTAGTATTAGTAATTTGAATTGGATTCGCTGAGGGAATGGGAGCCAGTGAAGAGATTTGCAGAGGGGAGATGCGGAGGAGTAGCGAGGAGAGAGATGAATTAGTCGGGCAGCGGAGTTAAGGATGGACTGGAGAGGTGCGAGGGTGTTAGCAGGGAGGCCAGAGAAAAGGGTGTTGCAGTAGTCGAGGCGGGAGATGATGAGGGCATGCACAAGCATTTTAGTAGATTGAGGGTTGAGGAAGGGACGGATTCTGGAAATATTTTTGAGCTGAAGGCGACAAGAGGTAAAAAGAGCTTAGATGTGTGGTTTGAAGGACAGGGCAGAGTCAAGGGTTACTCCGAGGCAGCGGACCTCCGGTACGGGGGAAAGCGTGGTGTTGTCAATTGTTATAGATAGGTCAGGTAAGGAAGTTCTGTGAGATGGGGGAAAGATGATGAGTTCAGATTTGTCCACATTGAGTTTGAGGAAGCGGAAGGAGAAGAAGGAGGATATGGCTGATAGACACTCAGGGATTCTGGACAGCAGAGAGGTGATGTCTGGGCCAGAGAGGTAGATCTGAGTGTCATCAGCATAAAGGTGGTACTGGAATCCGTGGGACTTTATAAGTTGCCCCAGGCCAAGTGTATAGATTGAGAAGAGTAGGGGTCCTAGAACAGAGCCTTGGGGGACTCCAACAGAGAGAGGGTGGGACGAGTAGGTAGTGTGGGAGTGGGAGACGCTGAATATGCGGTTGGAAAGGTATGAGGAGATCCAGGATAGGGCAAGGTCCTTGATGCCAAAGGAGGAGAGAATCTGTAGTAGAAGACAGTGGTCAACTGTGTCGAAAGCAGAGGACAGGTCTAGAAGCAAGAGTATAGAGTATTGTCCGTTAGCTTTGGCTGTGAGTAGGTCGTTAGCAATTTTGGTCAGGGCTGTTTCAGTGGAATGATGGGGGCGGAAACCAGATTGTAGATTGTCAAAGAGCAAGTTAGATGAGAGATGGGAGGAAAGTTCAACGTGGACGTGTTGTTCCAGCAGTTTGGAAGCGAGTGGGAGCATTGATATTGGGCGATAGCTGGACATAGCGGTTGGGTCGAGGGTTGGCT
This sequence comes from Oophaga sylvatica, assembly GCA_033576555.1. Taxonomy (NCBI): domain Eukaryota; kingdom Metazoa; phylum Chordata; class Amphibia; order Anura; family Dendrobatidae; genus Oophaga; species Oophaga sylvatica. Next base: position 540,701,869 of record JARQOD010000004.1, on the reverse strand, counting down.
TTATATACGGGGTCTCCACTCCGTGGTTGAGTTGCTGCTCTACCTTCTACTTCTCAATAATATCTCTCACACTTATTCAACACTTTTAATTCCCTCCTCCGCCCTCAACTTCCCTCTCTGACCTCACTCATCCCTGCTGAGGACTTTGTCACTGACTTCAAAAATAAGATTGGCCAAAGAAGGCAAGTCTTTATTGTTCGACCACCACAACCTCTTTGTATACCAAGCCAATGCCCCAACCTCATAACCTCCCTCTCCAACATCACTGAAAGAGATCTCACTCATCTCCTCTCCAAACTCCACCTCACCACTTGTGCACTTGACCCCATCCCACCTCCACCCCAACCTCACCGCCACACTTCTCCCATCCCTAACCCATCTGTTCAACCTATCACTAACTTTTGGTACCTTCCCTTCTGCTTTCAAACATACCACAATCACACCTATCCTCAAAAAGCCAACCTCGACACGATCGCTATGTCCAGCTATTGCCGAATATCGCTGCTCTCATTCGTTTCCAAACTCCTGGAGCAGCACGTTCACGCTGAACTTTCCTCCCACCTCTCATCTAACCTGCTCTTCTACAACCTACAATCTGGTTTCCGTCCTCATCATTCCACTGAAACTGCCCTGACAAAAATTGCTAATGACTTAAAGTCAAAGCTAACAGACAATTCTCTATACTCCTCCCTCTAGATCTGTTTAAGCAGGTTGCGGGATGCAGTGACAGACAGGAGGCAGAGCAAGGGTTAACAAAACTTAATTAAATTTGACAAAGTATTAACTCCTCGCAGGGAGATAAATGTGTAAGGAACAGTTAATAGAAAAACCAAATGCAAAATAATAACAGTCCAGGTAGGGAACTTATGGTGTCCTTTATGCTCGTACACAGCAGATGATCCCGCAGGGGTTATATCACCGGCAGCAGGATGTCCACAGATGGGGTCATTGGAACGACGATCCGTCTTCTGACGGCAACGGTAGGTCTCCGGGGTACCTTCCGCTGAGCCCCTAGTCTATGAACTTGTGCGGCTGAAGCAACCAAGGCCGCAGCGTTTCCAAAGTCAAACGGAAGCTGTTGTACAGCCACCGGCAGGGAAGGCCGCAAGAGTATGTCCAGTACTCGGTTTTCTTTCCTCCGCACGTGCGCGGTACTCACGGTCACTGAGCGCACGGCACCTCTCGCTCTCACAGTCACTGGGCACCCTGCACCTCTCTCCTCAGCGATCCCGCTGGAGATGGCGGGAGCCGACAAACGCAGCCTGTCGCGGCACTAGTGCTCAGGGGACGGAGCACGCTGCTCACCCAGCTGCACGCTGCTGCTAATTGGCGCCAAAACCCCTGCTGCTGCGCGCGCTTTCCCTTTTATCCGGCCCCTCCTGCCCGGGTCATGAGGTTGGTCCGGTCCCTCATTTCTTCCCCCAGGCAACATGGGAGGCAGCCTCAACATTTCCAGACCCGTCTCGGTACAGGTACCCGCAGCCCGGTCTTCCTCCTTACACCTGACCTACTGTATGCCTTAAACACAGCTGACAAATGCCTACTACTACAGTTCCTCTCTTCCTTTAGCTTCAAAGACCTTGCCTTATCCTGGATCTCCTTATACCTTACCAACCATACATTTAGTGTCTCCCACTCCCACACTATCTCCTCATCCTGTCCTCTCTCCGTTGGTGTCCCTCAAGGCTCTGTCCTAGGACCCCTTCTCCTCTCCATCTGACGCGCACCAAGTACAGGGGTTCCAGGGTTATGGGGTACTCGGCACCGAGCCCATAGAAATCTATGGGGAATGTCACTGGCAGCAGGACTCGGTCCGTGGCCCTGGGCGGTCATGCGATGGGGGATATTTACAGGGGATTATAAAGATAGTTCGTGACGCCACCTGTGGTTTCTGATCAATTTGACCAGCGCTGCAAGGTGAATCTTCTGAGGGGATGTTATGGGGCAGCAAGATGTTAAGTCTCCCACAGGTGAGACTTTTCCCTCGAAGTCTATGGTGTTGCAGGGTGCAGATAATAATGCAGTCACACACAAGTCAGTCTCTTTCCATACCTTTACTGATGTTGTTGGCAGGTATATCCCGGGAAGCTGGTCAGGTTGGAGAATGCACATTCGGGAATTGCTGAGTGAGTTTAAGGCCTCCTTTCCCTTTTCAATGTATTGAGTCCTAACTTGCGTGAAGTCAAGTTTAACTCTTGATGCCACAGCTACGCCCGGTCGACATTGTGGTGGAGCCTTTTCTATTTCTGGTGACCAGATGTTGGAAAGAACTAAGCCGTTGTGGCTGATCAGGCCGACTCCGTCCTGTTCCCCCTGACTCCGGTTACGTATCAACACTTAGGGCTACCCTCTGCGACTTGAAGCCCAGAAGGGATTCCGGTTTTCTATCACTAGCCGTGAAGTACTAGCAATGCTTCGGACCCGGTGTCCGGTTAACTAAGTGAAGGCGATATGTCACCTATGTCACTTCTCCTTGGGATACCACTCGCCCGTCGCCTCACTCTTACCCTTAACATAAGCACGGGTAGCAGTGGGTGTAGTTGTCAGCTTTCTTTCCAGCTCACTGACTGTTCTCAGTTGGCTCGTTGTTGTAACACTGTCATCCCCTTACTTCTCTTCCTTCACAGACTCTGTCCAGAGCAGCTTTCAGGACATTCCGTCAGACTGAGTATAAGCCCGCTCCGAGAGTCACTTTCCACGTTCTTAGGGAACACAGTCAGCCCGTTCTGAGGTAACAGCTCAATCTTTCTCTCTCCTGTCTCTGACAGGAATCCTCTCACTCTGGTGTCCTGAGGGGATCTCATCTGTCCCTCACAGCTTGTCTGAGGTAACTGCTGTTCTGATCTCTTCTCTGAGGTACAACCAACAACTAGACTAGCTGTCTGGCTAGAATGCCTACTGCTGCATTTCTCCACGCCCCTTAATACCTGAATCTAAGGGGCTCCCTCTGGTGGCTCCTGGGAAATGTGTGAGATGTGAATGAATATCAGGCTTCACAATTACCTTATCTGTGCATTTTCCTGAGAACATGTGTACCAAGCGCAGCTGGGCCACACACATCTATACCCTTGGTCTGGGACAACTCATAAAGTCACATGGCTACTGGTACCATCTGCATGCTGATGACACTCAGATCTACCTCTCTGGCCCCGATGTCACCTCACTGCTGTCCAGAATCCCAGAGTGTCTATCAGCCATATCCTCCTTCTTCTCCTCTCGCTTCCTCAAGCTCAATGTGGACAAATCTGAACTCATTATCTTTCCTCCATCACATGTATCTTCCTTACCAGATCTATCTATCACAATAAATGACATCACGCTTTCCTCTGTACCTGAAATCCGCTGCCACGAAGAACCTTTGACTCTGCTCTGTCCTTCAAAACGCGCATTCAAGCTCTTTCAACCTCCTGTCGCCTCCAGCTCTAAAATATCTCCAGAATCCGTCCTTTCCTTAACCCTCAATCTACTAAAATGCTTGTGCATGCCCTCATCATCTCCAGCTTCGACTACTGCAACATCCCCCTCTGTGGCCTCCCTGCTAACACCCTCGCATCTTTCTAGTCCATCCTTAACTCTGCTGCCTGATTAGTTCATCTCTCTCCTCGCTGCTCCTCCGCTTCTCCTCTTTGCAAATCCCTTCATTGTCTCCCAATTCCACAGCAAATCCAGTTAAAATTACTAACACTGACCTACAAATCCATAACCTGTCTCCTCCATATATCTTCGAACTAATCTCCCAATATCTTCCCTCACATAATCTCCGGTCCTCCCGTTACCTACTTCTCTCCTCCACACTTATTCGTTACTCACCCAATCGCCTCCAAGATTTCTCCTGAATATTCCCCATCCTCTGTGCCCCAACAAGTCCGATTATCTACAACATCCAGATCTTTCAGGCAGAACCTGAAAACCCATCTCTCCAAGAAAGCTTACAACCTGCAGTGACCACGCTGCCACCTCACCAACATCGGAGCTACTGCAACCCCCAACCTACTCTCACCTTCTCCATCATCCTGTAGAATGCAAGCCCATGAGGGCAGGGTCCTCTTCCCTCTGTACCTTTCTATCATTGTTAGTTTGTTTACTGTCAATTATATCTGTGATTGTATGTAACCCCTTCTCAGGTAATCAATGGTGCTGTATAAATAAATAATTAATAATAATAATAACTCACAGGTGATGGCGGAATAGTTAGGAAGGAAGAAATGTCAAGAACGGACCTGTTACCCTGGTGTCCTCTATTACAGGACCACGCTGGTATCAGTGAGCTCTGCACCACTGGCCGTTCTGCCACATGGTAGTAAAGGCAGATGGGGGGCGAGGGGCCAGAGGCTATACACAGGAAGCAATGAGACCAGATGTTATACATCGGGGAGGGGGGATGAGGGTCTGGATGTTATACACTGGTGGGGGTGAGGGCCGGATGTTATACACTGGGAGACCAGTACTTTACGCAATATTATGTATACAAGTGATTTGGTAAAGCAGAATACTGGTATATATGGGTGTATATGTCTTGACCCGCACCACAATTGTGGTTTACCAGAGCAATGGGGTACTCAGAGCCGAGCCCATGGAAGTCTATGGGGTTGTCACAGGTAGCGCTGGCTCGGTCTGTGGCCCTGGCGGTCAGGCGTATGTTGGGGGGGGATATATTTACAGGGGATAGGTATATATACAGTTCGTGACGCCACCTGTAGTTCTCTGATCACTAAGACCAGCGCTGCTGTAGATCTCTGAGGGGATGGTGTGGCAGCTAGTTGTCGGGTCCCCTACAGGTGGGACTCTTCCCTCAGGTCGATAGTTATGGTGGGGTTGTGCAGGGATGCAATCAAATAACTCAGTCTCACACCGTCAGCGTCTTTCCATACCTTTTACTTGTCAGATGATAAGGCAGGTCCCAGGGAGGCTGGTCGGGTGGAGGATGTGCTTTGAGATAACAGCTGAACAGGTTATGGGCCTCCTTCACTTTCAAAATGGTGAGTCCGACTAGCATAGAGCCAAGTCCACTCCGAATACTCCAGCTTCTCCAAAGCTGTACTGCCCGGTCAGTTTTGTGGTCGGAGTCTTCCTTTGAGAGAGCTGAGTTCCTACTCTTGTCGTGCACTGACTCAAGGTTCTCACTCTCCCTGACCCCAGTTACGTACCGACACTCCAAGGGCTGCTTTCTGCTACCTAAGGTCCAGTAAGCCTCTGGTTTTTCTATCACTATGCCTGGAGCTATAGTGACGCTTCGGTCCCCAGTGACCGGTGACAATGTGCAGGATACTCCAATCCTTTAAGCACTTCTGAACTCTTCCACTGCGCCTTTCGCCCTGTCCGCGCTTGTAGCATAAGCACTCCACACTTCCAAAGGCTATACAGATCAGTCCCTTCTTGCTTCTCCCAAAGCTTGCTAACAGGTGCTCAGTAATCTAGTTCAGGAGCACGTCTCTGAACTTCACTGTCCTTGAGACAGGAGACTGAAGGTCCTGCTGCTACTTCCTCTTTCTTCTCACTCAACAACTACTACTCCTCTCTATCCTGTCTGACCGAGCTATTTATATATCCTATGGGTGTGTCTAAGTGTGTGTTGGAGTGAATGTTTATTGAGCATTAAACTGTTACCTCTCCGCACATCCTCCAGGGTACTGCGTGTGCCTTCACACCAGGGCTACACATTCCCCCATGGTAAAATACAGCACTCCCGGGCTGTGAAATACAAGAAGACATTTTGTTTTTGCATTAAACATTAAACATTAACTCTTCCCATCCGGGAGGTAAGAATTTCTTGAACGTTGCATTAAAACATATAGAAAAATACAAAATACTAAGTAGACATTTTCATATAAATAACGACAATATTCTTGTGAAGGACCCGCACCAAACCTTCAACGTGGGTCCTGGGTGGGCTGCAGGACATCTGAATGCAGACCTCGCTCAGTGCCACACACACGGGTTTTATATTCAGAGGTAGTTGAAGTGGTTTCATGTAAAACCAATATAATGCACCTTAGTGCAACTATTTACAGGATACAGTTTTTGGGCTGGCTCAGTCCTCAGCCACGCAGTACATTATAAGACACAATAAGAGACATCTATATATACAGATTTCAAGTATACATCATTCTTCTTTAACTTTTACTTTACCCAACAGGGCATTTTATGTAAAACTATGCATTCAATTTTTCAACTTTTTCACTCTGGTACTCAGCCGGGCGTTCTACTCATTATAGAAAACATAAATACATTTGGCAATAAAGTGCAAATCTGGCAAAAATTCTCAAACTTTCTACATTTTCTTTGTTGCGGTAAACCCTGTCTGGGTCCTACCGTTCTTCACATTTTCTTGCAGGCTTCCATTATACTTTCCATCCCGGGGGCTGGAACAATACGATGATCCTTATATCCCATGACCAACAAGTCGTGACCTGCTATCAGAGTTTGGGTCGCTACAGTCCTCGTGCGAACCACTAGGGGCGCGCCGGGCGCTTCCGCTTTGTGAGACGCTGTCTGCGTCACTGTAATAGCCACTTTCTCTCGCGATGCGGAAATAGTCGCCGTGCGCGACGTTGTGTAGACTGCTGATTGCGATGTGGACTGGGTCGCAGGTTGCGATGTAGTAGGACAAGGTTGTGAGGAGTACGCAGGAGGCACTTCCAACGGTGATATACTCTCCTGGGGCGATGCCGGGGCACGGCCTGATGCAGCGGTAGATTGTGACTGGGATGCGCTGGCAATGGTGACGTTACCTGCGTCAGGGACGGGGTCATGGACGATTGTGACATTAAGGGCATACCATCCCTTCATACCCCAGTGCCGTGTATAGGTGACTATGTCTCCATTAACTAGGTCCCTCCCGGGATGGCCGATGGGCAGGTGGGATTCTACGTCCCTGCGACTGACAAAGACCCCTGGGTAGAGGCCCGGTTCTCTGATGAAGCCCCAGCCCTTCCGGAGCTGGAACTCTGTCACACACCCCTGCCGCCGCGGTTCCCTTAGAGTACCTTTTTCTCGGCGGACACTTTCCTTGTCCGCGATCAGCTGCTCGTACTGCCGCTGCCGGTTCCGCTGCGCTTCCTGTTCTTCCTCCTGCCGGCGTCGCTGTTCCTCTTCGCGACGCTGCCACTCACATTCCTACTGGGCGGTGTAGGCGACGTCATCCAGGCGCGCCATCTCATCCCAGTCGACGTCTGGTAATGATGGACAGGACCCCTCCGGTGTCCCTGCCGGGGATCGATCATCTGCTGCGGCCTCCTGGCCGGCGGGCGTTCCGGAACTGGCGGTACCTCCTCAACCTCCTTCGCTTCCACCGCTTCCTCGGTAGGTTCAGGGTCGGTCCTTTTGGGGGTAGCCTCCGGTTGCTCCTTAGCCTTGGGCAGCAGAAGTTTCGGTAACTCAAATCGTGGGGGTCGTCGAGGGGAGAGAACACCGCGTCCCACAGCCGCCGCTACATCTGGGTACGCCGGCGTCTCTCGATCTCCTCCTTGCCAGGTTGTTGCAAAACCATCTTCTTCAATCTGGCATTTTCCTCTTTAATCTCCAGCAATGCTTGCTGCAGGTGCAGGACCACGGATGGTTCCGGTTCTAGTGGCAGCTTGGCTGGGGAACGGGGCCTGCCTTCCTCCGCTTCCCTGCTCGGCTGCACACGTCCTGCTTCCATGATGTTCCAGAACCGTCTCTCTTCTTCTTCCAGAGACGTCCGGTCTCTTCCGTGGAGGCGGGGTTTGCGTCTCCTCCTCTTCGCAGGGAAGGTGAAGAGGAGGCGGACCTCCTTTGCTGTAGGGCAGGATCGCATGTTGTAATAGCACTTTGAGAGGCAGGCATTCTCTTCGCGCCACAGGGGGGCACACGCCCACGAATCCACGCCCACCTTCTTCTCCAGCGCCTGAGGGCGCGAATTTGGCGGCAAAATGGCGGATTTTAGCGCCAAAAATAGCAAACAGTCCTTTTCCACAAAAACACCTCCACAGGCACACAGGGCTCGCAATTTCGCGAGTTTCGCATCCTGTTCGTGACGCCAAGTTGTCTTGACCCGCACCACAATTGTGGTTTACCAGAGCAATGGGGTACTCAGAGCCGAGCCCATGGAAGTCTATGGGGTTGTCACAGGTAGCGCTGGCTCGGTCTGTGGCCCTGGCGGTCAGGCGTATGTTGGGGGGGGATATATTTACAGGGGATAGGTATATATACAGTTCGTGACGCCACCTGTAGTTCTCTGATCACTAAGACCAGCGCTGCTGTAGATCTCTGAGGGGATGGTGAGGCAGCTAGATGTCGGGTCCCCTACAGGTGGGACTCTTCCCTCAGGTCGATAGTTATGGTGGGGTTGTGCAGGGATGCAATCAAATAACTCAGTCTCACACCGTCAGCGTCTTTCCATACCTTTTACTTGTCAGATGATAAGGCAGGTCCCAGGGAGGCTGGTCGGGTGGAGGATGTGCTTTGAGATAACAGCTGAACAGGTTATGGGCCTCCTTCACTTTCAAAATGGTGAGTCCGACTAGCATAGAGCCAAGTCCACTCCGAATACTCCAGCTTCTCCAAAGCTGTACTGCCCGGTCAGTTTTGTGGTCGGAGTCTTCCTTTGAGAGAGCTGAGTTCCTACTCTTGTCGTGCACTGACTCAAGGTTCTCACTCTCCCTGACCCCAGTTACGTACCGACACTCCAAGGGCTGCTTTCTGCTACCTAAGGTCCAGTAAGCCTCTGGTTTTTCTATCACTATGCCTGGAGCTATAGTGACGCTTCGGTCCCCAGTGACCGGTGACAATGTGCAGGATACTCCAATCCTTTAAGCACTTCTGAACTCTTCCACTGCGCCTTTCGCCCTGTCCGCGCTTGTAGCATAAGCACTCCACACTTCCAAAGGCTTACAGATCAGTCCCTTCTTGCTTCTCCCCAAAGCTTGCTAACAGGTGCTCAGTAATCTTCTAGTTCAGGAGCACGTCTCTGAACTTCACTGTCCTTGAGACAGGAGACTGAAGGTCCTGCTGCTACTTCCTCTTTCTTCTCACTCAACAACTACTACTCCTCTCTATCCTGTCTGACCGAGCTATTTATATATCCTATGGGTGTGTCTAAGTGTGTGTTGGAGTGAATGTTTATTGAGCATTAAACTGTTACCTCTCCGCACATCCCCCAGGGTACTGCGTGTGCCTTCACACCAGGGCTACACATATAGGCAGAGCAGGGTACAGGTAAAAAGGGGTATATAGGCAGAGCAGGGTAAAGGTATATATATGGGTGTATAGGCAGAGCAGGGTACAGGTATATATGGGTGTATAGGCAGAGCAGGGTACAGGTATATATGGGTATGTAGACGGTACAGGTATAAAGGGGTATATAGGCAGAGCATGGTATATAGGTATTTAGATGTATAGGCAGAGCACGGTACAGGTATATATGGGTGTATAGGCAGAGCAGAGTATAGATATATATGGGTATATAGGCAGATTAGGGTATACAGGTATACATAGATGTATAGGCAGCGCAAGGTACAGGTATATATTGGTATATAGGCAGAGCAGGGTATATAGGTATGCACAGGTGTATGGGCAGAGCAGGGTATATAGGTATACATAGGTGTATGGGCAGAACAGGGTATATAGGTATATATAGGTGTATGGGCAGAGCAGGGTATATAGGTATACATAGGTGTATGGGCAGAGCAGGGTACAGGTGTAAAGGAGTATATAGGCAGAGAAGGGTATATAGGTATACATAGATGTATAGGCAGAGCAGGGTATATAGGTATACATAATAATAATCTTTATTTATATAGGTACAGGTGTACATAGGTGTATGGGCAGAGCAGGGTACAGGTATAAAGGAGTATATAGGCAGAGAAGGGTATATAGGTATACATAGATGTATAGGCAGAGCAGGGTATAGATATATATGGGTATATAGGCAGAGCAGGGTATATAGGTATACATAGGGGTATGGGTAGAGCAGGGTACTTCATATGCGGGACTCGGGAGTACAGGGAGATGTATAACAGGACTGTTCATGTTCATTCTTGTAGGGATCTTGCAGATATGCTGCAGTATCACTCTCTCCTGGTATTCCCTCTCTCCTCGCCCCCACACTCTTCCATTATTTGGCAGCCTCTGTCGTACTGGCTGCGGCTCACATATTGGAGCATCCTCCAGTCTGAGCGACCGCAGCTGCTGCCCTGTGTTTCCAGCACACAGCGCCTCATTAACAATGTGCCTCATTATAGCTGCCGTCTCCCATGTAAATTACTATGTTATAATATATCCCAAATCGGGATCCTCTGCAGTTACAGCCGCGCCTGGGCAGACCCTGTGTGATATGTACTGCATCTATCGGGGCTGTATACAGTAAATGGGTGCAGTCTCTGGCCTTGGTCACACGGTGCAGGTTTAGTGCAGTTTTGTGACGGCTGAATTAAACTGACAGCCGGCGGCAATGTGGAGCCAGTGTCAGTCAGGGCCGGGGTGCAGTTACAGCGGCCACTCTGTATACTGAGAGCGGAGACTGAACCGGCGCTGCCTCCGCCCCTATGACTGAATACCGAATGCTGGCGGGAAGAATATAGATCATTTTCCCGAGTGCCGGCGACAGAGCTGGGATTTCACATGCGAGAATCGGACGTATTTCTCGCAAGTGGAAAGGAGCCCTAATATTAAAGATATACAAGTCTTGCTCCACTTTTAACTGTTATTTATGTTATACCAGCACGTTGTCACATGTACAGTGGCATGTAAAAGTTTGTTCATCCCTGGTCAAAATTACTGTTATTGTGACCAGTTAAGCAAGTTGAAAGATTAAATGATCTCTAAAAGGCCTAAAGACGACACATTTCCTTTGTATTTTTATATATATATTTTTAAAATACAAAAGATGAATAAATATATATATATTAATCTTTTACATTTTAAAAATGACAAAGAGGAAAATGGACCAATGCAAAAGTTTGGGCACCCTGCATGGTTAGTACCTAGTGCCACTCCCTTTTGAAAGTATCACAACTTGTAGGGTATGTTTCCACAGTAAGGAAACACTGCGTGTTTGACGCTGTGTACAGCCGCAGCGTCAAACACGCAGCGTCCAGATGTTACAGCATAGTGGAGGGGATTTCATGAAATCCGGTCTCCACTATGCGTTAAAACACGCAGGCGGCAGACCTGCGTAAATAGACATGCGGCGCGTATTTTCAGATCGCAGCATGTCCTTTTACCTTGCGGCGATGCTCCTTCCAGATGATTTTATCTTTGAAGATTTAAACCAAGAGCTTCATTGCTGCAGGATCCTGAGGATGAATGTGGTGGATGTGGAGATACCATGGAAGGTTACTGTGGTGTAATGTCTTGCACAGTAAACAATAATATTCATTCCTACTGTTGCAGAACCTTGTGATAGTATAACTTGTCTCTAAATGATAATATCTGTAATAGTTCATGATGTTATATTTTCTCTGTGGTGTTTTGTAGAACTTGTGTTGCTAGCTTTATGAGGGCAGTAATAATATACTCTGGTAATATATTACTGTGCAGTATCTTGTGGAGCTGGTGATACTACGTCCTGTTACTATATATTACTATATCGCTGTTACTACAGAGGGTACAGAAAGTATTCAAACCCCTTTAAATTTTTCACTCTTTGTTTCATTGCAGGCATTTGGTAAATTCAAAAAAGTTAATTTTTTTTTTCTCATTAATGTACACTCTGCACCCCATCTTGATTAAAAAAAAATAGAAATGTAGAAATTTTTGCAAATTTATTAAAAAAGAAAAACTGAAATATCATATGGTCATAAGTATTTAGACCCTTTGCTCAGTATTGAGTAGAAGCACCTTTTGAGCTAGTACAGCCATGAGTCTTCTTGGGAATGATGCAACAAGTTTTTCACACCTGGATTTGTGGATCCTCGGCCATTCTTCCTTGCAGATCATCTCCAGTTCTGTCAGGTTGGATGGTGAACGTTGGTGGACAGCCATTTTCAGGTCTCTTCAAAGATGCTCAATTGGGTTTAGGTCAGGGCTCTGGCTGGGTCAGTCAGGAATGGTCACAGAGTTGTTCTGAAGCCACTCCTTTGTTATTTTAGCTGTGTGCTTAGGGTCATTGTCTTGTTGGAAGGTGAACCTTCGGCCCAGTCTGAGGTCCAGAGCACTCTGGAAGAGGTTTTCATCCAGGATTTCTCTGTACTTGGCCGCATTCATGTTTCCTTCAATTGCAACCAGTCGTCCTGTCCCTGCAGCTGAAAAACACCCCCATAGCATGATGCTGCCACCACCATGTTTCACTGTTGGGTTTGTATTGGGCGGGTGATGAGCAGTGCCTGGTTTTCTCCACACAAATCGCTTAGAATTATCACCAAAAAGTTCTATCATCGTCTCATCCGGCTAGAGAATCTTATTTCTCATAGTCTGGGAGTCCTTCATGTTTTTAGCAAACTCTATGCGGCTTTCATATATCTGGCACTGAGGAAAGGCTTCCGTCGGGCCACTCTACCATAAAGGCCCGACTGGTGGAGGGCTGCAGTGATAGTTGACTTTGTGGAAGTTTCTCCCATCTCCCTACTGCATCTGTGGAGCTCAGCCACAGTGATCTTTTGGTTCTTCTTTACCTCTCTCACCAAGGTTCTTCTCCCACGATTGCTCAGTTTGGCTGGACGGCCAGGTCTAGGAAGACTTCTGGTGGTCCCAAACTTCTTCCATTTAAGGATTATGGGGACACTGTGCTCTTAGGAGCCTTGAGTACTGCAGAAATTCTTTTGCAACCTTGGCCAGATGTGTGCCTTGCCACAATTCTGTCTCTGAGCTCCTTGGCCAGTTCCTTTGACCTCATGATTCTTATTTGGTCTGACATGCACTGTGAGGTCTTATATAGACAGGTATGTGCCTTTCCAAATCAAGTCCTATCAGTTTAATTAAACACAGCTGGACTCCAATGAAGGAGTAGAACCATCTCAAGGAGGATCACAAGGAAATGGACAGCATATGACGTAAATATGAGTGTCTGAGCAAAGGGTCTGAATACTTATGACCATGTGATATTTCAGTTATTCTTTTTTAATAAATTTGCAAAAATTTCTACATTTCTGTTTTTTTCAGTAAAGATGGGGTGCAGAGTGTACATTAATGAGAAAAAATGAACTCTTTTGAATTTATCAAATGACTGCAAAGAGTGAAAAATTTAAAGGGGTCTGAATACTTTCCGTACCCACTGTATATGTTACTATATCTCTGTATATTGTGAAGCAGGTGATACTACGACCTGTTACTATATATTACTGTATCTCTGTATCTTGTGGAGCTGGTGATACTACGTCCTGTTACTATATATTACTATATATCTGTATATTGTGGAGCTGGTGATACTACGTCCTGTTACTATATATTACTATATATCTGTATATTGTGGAGCTGGTGATACTACGTCCTGTTACTATATGTTATTATATCACTGTATATTGTGGAGATGGTGATACTACATCCTGTTACTATATCTCTGTATCTTGTGGAGCTGGTGATACTACGTCCTGTTACTATATGTTACTATATCTCTCTATATCTTGTGGAGCTGGTGATACTACGTCCTGTTACTATATGTTACTATATCTCTGTATCTTGTGGAGCTGGTGATACTACGTCCTGTTACTATATGTTATTATATCACTGTATATTGTGGAGATGGTGATACTACGTCCTGTTACTATATATTACTATATCTCTGTATCTTGTGGAGCTGGTGATACTACATCCTGTTACTATATATTACTGTATCTCTGTATATTGTGGAGCTGGTGATACTACATCCTGTTACTATATGTTACTATATATCTGTATATTGTGGAGATGGTGATACTACATCCTGTTACTATATGTTACTATATATCTGTATATTGTGGAGCTGGTGATACTACGTCCTGTTACTATGTGTTACTATATCTCTGTATCTTGTGGAGCTGGTGATACTACGTCCTGTTACTATAGAATCATAGAATCATAGGGGAAGAAGGTGGACCCAGGGAACTACAGGCCGGTGAGTCTGACTTCTATACCAGGAAAGATCTTTGAACAAATTATTAAAGAACATGTATGCAAGTACCTGGATAAGAATGAAGTGATTAAACAGAGTCAGCATGGGTTTGTAACTAATAAGTCATGTCAGACTAACTTAATTTCCTTCTATGACAGAATCACTGACTGGGTGGATCAGGGAAATGCTGTAGATATAGTATATCTTGACTTCAGCAAAGCATTTGACAAAGTATCTCACACAATCCTTATTGAAAAAATGACTAAGTATGGAATGGACAAGGCAACTGTTAGGTGGATTCATAACTGGCTTAGTGATCGGACCCAAAGAGTGGTTGTAAATGGCTGCACATCCAGTTGGAAGAATGTCTCAAGTGGAGTACCACAAGGCTCTGTTTTGGGCCCTGTATTGTTCAACATCTTTATCAATGATTTAGATGAAGGAATTGAGGGTAAACTGATCAAATTTGCTGATGACACAAAGCTAGGGGGGGTAGCTGATACTAGAGAAGAGAGAGAGAGGATTCAAAAAGATATACATAAACTGGAGCAGTGGGCAGCAACTAACAGAATGGATTTTAACAGGGAAAAATGCAAAGTACTACATCTGGGCAATAAAAATGAAAAAAGCATATACAAATGGGAGGAATAGGGCTAAGTAACAGCACATGTGAAAAAGACTTGGGTATACTAATTGATCACAGACTTAACATGAGTCAACAGTGTGATGCAGCAGCAAAAAAGGCAAATGCAATTCTAGGATGTATCAACAGAAGCATACAGTCTAGATCACGTAAGGTCATTATTGCCCTCTACTCCTCTTTGGTCAGACCTCATCTTGAATACTGTGTCCAGTTTTGGGCACCACATTTTAAAAAAGACATCAACAAACTGGAGCAAGTTCAGAGAAGAGCCACCAGAATGGTGACCGGTCTGCAAACCATGTCCTATGAGGAACGGTTGCAGGATTTGGGAATGTTTAGCTTGCAAAAAAGAAGACTGAGAGGAGACTTAATAGCTGTCTACAAATATCTCAAGGGCTGTCACATTGTAGAAGGATCATCTTTATTCTCATTTGCACAAGGAAAGACTAGAAGCAATGGGATGAAACTGAATGGGAGGAGACACAGATTAGATATTAGAAAAAACTTTTTGACAGTTAGGGTGATCAATGAGTGGAACAGGCTGCCACAAGAGGTGGTGAGTTCTCCTTCAATGGAAGTCTTCAAACAGAGGCTGGATAGACATCTGTCTGGGATGATTTAGAGAATCCTGCTTTGAGCAGGGGGTTGGACCAGATGACCCAGGAGGTCCCTTCCAACTCTACCATTCTATGATTCTATGATTCTATTAGAGATGAGCGACCTTACCTCCGGGAGGGTCGAGTTGGGTTTCGGACCACCCGACTTTCACAAAAGTCGAGTCGAACGAAATCGGCCGACTATCGGAAAAAGTCGAAGGTCCGACTGAAACACGAAACCCAATGCAAGTCAATGGGGAATAAAAGTCGGCAGTGAGTGGAGGACAGTAAACACACCTACAGTGCCCATTTCAATGCCAATGACATAAATTCTTATTACTTAAGCTTGTTGTCAACCTTAATTTACTTTATAATAATAGTTACACATTGAAAACTGGGGGTTATTTGGCTAAAGTTGTGGGGGGGCAGGGCTGGCTCCAGGTTTTCGTGGGCTCCGAGTGAAAGAGTCTCAGTGGGCCCCTTTAACACATACCACAATTCATGATGCTCAGATACGGCAGAGAAATATAGGTATAGTACAATGCCAAATACTTCACTTCTTACATTACATGAGTGATATCTATTTTAAATTCTACAAAAGCTCAAAAACCGGACAGTATAGTCCTCCATACAGTATTATGGGCACCACATAGTGCGACATACAGAATAATGAGCCCCATATATTGCTCCATACAGAATAATTGGTCCCATATAATGTTCCATACAGTATATGATGAGCTCCACATAGTGCTACAGTATATGATGGTCCCCATATAATGTGCCATACAGTATAGGACGGTCCCCAAAGAGTATAATGAGCCCCACATATTGCTCCATACAGTATAATGAGTCGCATATAAAGCTCCATACAGTATATGATGGGCCCCATATATTGCTCCATACAGAATGGGCTCCATATAATGCTCCATACAGAATAGGCCCCATATGTGCTCCATATGATGCTCCATAACCTATATGATGCCCCATAAATAATGAACCCCATATGATGCTCCAGTATATGATGGGCCCCATGGATGATGCTCCAGTGTATGATGAGCCACATATAATGCTCCAAATATAATGGGCCCAATATGATTCTCCAGTATATGATGGGCCTATATAATGCTCCATATATAATGGGCCCAATATGATGCTCCAGTGTATAATGGGCCCTGTATATGATGCTCCAGTGTATGATGGGCCCCATTTATAATGCTCCAGTGTATGATGGGCCCCATGCATGATGCTCCAGTGTATGATGGGCCTATATAATGCTCCATATATAATGGGCCCCATTTATAATGCTCCACTGTATAATGGGCCCCGTATATGATGCTCCAGTGTATGATGGGTCCCATTTATAATGCTCCAGTGTATGATGGGCCCCATGGATGATGCTCCAGTGTATGATGGGCCTATATAATGCTCCATATATAATGGGCCCCATATGATGCTCCAGTGTATGATGGGCCCCATGGATGATGCTCCAGTGTATGATGGGCCTATATAATGCTCCATATATAATGGGCCCCATATGATGCTCCAGTATATGATGGGCCCCATGGATGATGCTCCAGTGTATGATGGGCCTATATAATGCTCCATATATATAATGGGCCCCATTTATAATGCTCCAGTGTATAATGGGCCCGTATATAATGCTCCAGTGTATGATGGGCCCTATTTATAATGCTCCAGTGTATGATGGGCCCCATGCATGATGCTCCAGTGTATGATGGGCCCATATAATGCTTCATATATAATGGGCCCCATTTATAATGCTCCAGTGTATGATGGGCCCCATGGATGATTCTCCAGTGTATGATGGACCTATATAATGCTCCATATATAATGGGCCACGTATATGATGCTCCAGTGTATGATGACCTCGTATATGATGCTCCAGTGTATGATGGGCCCCATTTACAATGCTCCAGTGTATGAAGGGCCCCATATATAATTCTCCAGTGTATAATGCTCCCCATATATTACTCCAAACATTAAAAAAAATTAAATACCTCTCCTCGCTGGGCACTGCTCTACTCTGGACTCCTCAGCGTCGCCATCTTCCAGCTCTCTGCACTTGGACTGTTCAGGCAGAGGGCGTACAGACGTGACGTCATCGCGCTGTCTGACCTGAATGTCACTGTCAGGAAATGCGGAAGACGTCACAGCGGTGGAGCAGGGAGATGTACAGTCATGGCCAAAAGTTTGAGAATGACACAAATATTAATTTTTACAAAGTCTACTGCTTCACTTTTTCTAATGGCAATTTGCATATACTCCAGAATGTTATAAAGAGTGATCAGCTTAACAGCAATTACTTGCAAAGTCAATATTTGGCTAGAAAATGAACTTTATCCCCCAAAACACATTTCAACATCATTGCAGCCCTGCCTTAAAAGGACCAGCTAACCTCTTTTCAGTGATTGCTCCATTAACACAGGTGTGGGTGTTGATGAGGACATGGCTGGAGATCAATCTGTCATGATTAAGTAAGAATGACACCACTGGACACTTTAAAAGGAGGCTGGTGCTTGGCATCATTGTTTCTCTTCTGTTAACCATGGTTATCTCTAAAGAAACACGTGCAGTCATCATTGCAATGCACAAAAATGGCCTAACAGGAAGAGTATCGCAGCTAGAAAGATTGCACCTCAGTCAACAATCTATCGCATCATCAAGAACTTCAAGGAGAGAGGTTCCATTGTTGCCAAAAAGGCTCCAGGGCGCCCAAGAAAGACCAGCAAGCGCCAGGACCATCTCTTAAAAGAGTTTCAGCTGCGGGATCGGGCTATCAGCAGTGCAGAGCTTGCTCAGGAATGGCAGCAGGCAGGTGTGAGTGCATCTGCACGCACTGTGAGGCGGAGACTCTTGGAGCAAGGCCTGGTCTCAAGGAGGGAAGCAAAGAAGCCACTTCTCTCCAGAAAAAACATCATGGACAGACTGATATTCTGCAAAAGGTACAGGCAGTGGACTGCTGAGGACTGGGGTAAAGTTATTTTCTCTGATGAATCCCCTTTTCGATTGTTTGGGACATCAGGAAAACGCCTCATTCGGAGAAGACAAGGTGAGCGCTACCACCAGTCTTGTCTCATGCCAACTGTTAAGCATCCTGAAACCATTCATGTGTGGGGTTGCTTCTCAGCCAAGGGAATCGGCTCTCTCACAGTCTTGCCTAAAAACACAGCCATGAATAAAGAATGGTACCAGAATGTCCTCCAAGAGCAACTTCTCCCAACCCTCCAAGAGCAGTTTGGCGATCAACAATTCCTTTTCCAGCATGATGGAGCACCTTGCCATAAAGCAAAGGTGATAACTAAATGGCTCAGGGAACAAAACATAGAGATTTTGAGTCCATGGCCTGGAAACTCCCCAGATCTTAATCCCATTGAGAACTTGTGGTCAATCATCAAGAGACGGGTGGACAAACAAAAACCTAAAAATTCTGACAAAATGAAAGCATTGATTGTGCAAGAATGGACTGCTATCAGTCAGGATTTGGTCCAGAAGTTGATTGAGAGCATGCCAGGGAGAATTGCAGAGATCCTGAAGAAGAAGGGTCAACACTGCAAATATTGACTTGCTGCATTAACTCATTCTAACTGTCAATATAAGCTTTTGTTACTCATATGTTTGCAATTATTATATTTCTATCTGTGATAAAAACATCTGTCAAACACACATAAAAACCAGAGGGCAGCAGATCATGTGAAAATATAATATTTGTGTCATTCTCAAAACTTTTGGCCATGACTGTACATAATGTAAGACTGAGGGTGAAACATAATCCGTTGGTGGATTGGCAAGCCAAGGAGATCAGTGAGTGGGGGGGATTACTGCCAGGAGAACTGTTTAAATATTTCCCTTTCTACAGTCTCTACAGTAACCTTATCTGCATTTTTGTCTGGTTTTGAGGATGTTTTTTCTGAGTGTGGGTGTCAGGATTTGCCTCCTTATCGTGCATATGACTGTCCTATTAACCTGACCCCCCGAGCTAAACTTCCAAAGTTCAGACTGTATAATCTTTCTGGCCCTGAGAGACAAGCCATGGAGGATTTCATTGCGGAAAGTCTAGAGAAGGGACATACCCAGATGAAGAAGAACTGAACTCCAGATGTCTCAACTTTGTCCTGATTACAGAAAAAGCGACAGTTACGTATATGTCAGTTGCTTAACCCCTTTCTGACATCGGGCGTAATGTCGGACTCCCTTCCTTTGATGTGGGCTCCGGCGGTGAACCCACATCTTTCTCGGGACATGTCAGCTGTTTTGAACAGCTGACACGTGCCCTCAATAGCCACGAGTGGAATCGCGATCCACCTGCGGCTATTAACCTTTTAAATGCTGCTGTCAAATGCTGACATCGGCATTTAACAAGCGCTTCCGGCAATCGTGCAGGAAATCCGCCCACCGGTGACCCGCGTCACGTGATCACGGGTCATTGGTGTGTTGACATGAAAACTGGAGGTCTCCTGGAGACCTCTATGGTTGTCAGTGCCGGCTTGCTGTGAGCACCACCCAGTGGTCGGCGCTCATAGCAAGAGAGTAATTCTACTACATAGAGGTGAACTGATCATTGCCTCTATGTAGCAGAGCTGATCGGGTTATGGCAGCTGCTAGTCTCCCATGGAAACTATTGTAGCATGCCAGAAGTAAAAAAAACGGCATAGCGAGAAAAAAGTCAAAACGCCAGAATTACATTTTTTTGATCGCCGCAACATTGCAATAAAATGCAATAATGGGCAATCAAAAGATGATATCTGCACCAAAATGGTATCACTAAAAATGTCAGCTCGCCACGCAAAAAAATAAGCCCTCACCCAACCTGAGGTCACGAAAAATGGAGACGCTACGGGTATCGGAAAATGGCGCAATTTTTTTGTTTTAACAAAATTTGGAATTTTTTTTCACCACTTAGGTTTAAAAAGAACCTAGACATGTTTGGTGTCTATGAAAGCGTAATGACCTGGAGAATCATAATGGCAGGTCAGTTTTAGCATTTAGTGAAACTTGTAAAGAAAGTTAAACAAAAAACAAGTGTGGGATTGCACTTTTTTTGCAATTTCACTGCACTTGGATTTTTTTCCTGTTTAAAACTACAACTTGTCCCTCAAAAAACAAGCTCTCACACGGCCATATTGATGGAAAAATAAAAAAGTTATGGCTCTGGGAAGAAGGGGAGTGAAAAACGAAAACACAAAAACGAAAATACCTCCAGAGGTTAAGGGGTTAATCAGCTATGCCTTAACCACAGTATTCCATATATTTAGATAACGAATAACAGAGAAGCTTGACCATATGATCTTTAACTAATCTCCCCTTTCTATATGCAACTATAAAAACATATGTTACTACAATAAAGCATCAATATTAACCCCTTCATGACCCAGCCTATTTTGACCTTAAAGACCTTGTTATTTTTTGCAATTCTGACCAGTGTCCCTTTATGAGGTAATAACTCAGGAACGCTTCAACGGATCCTGGCGATTCTGAGATTCTTTTTTCGTGACATATTGGGCTTCATGTTAGTGGTAAATTTAGGTCGATAATTTTTGCGTTTATTTGTGAAAAAAATGGAAATTTGGCGAAAATTTTGAAAATTTTGTAATTTTCAAATTTTTAATTTTTATTCTGTTAAACCAGAGAGTTATGTGACACAAAATAGTTAATAAATAACATTTCCCACATGTCTACTTTACATCAGCACAATTTTGGGAACAACATTTTTTTTTGTTAGGAAGTTATAAGGGTTAAAAGTTGACCAGCGATTTCTCATTTTTACAGCAAAATTTACAAAACCATTTTTTTTAGGGACCACCTCACATTTGAAGTCACTTTGAGGGGTCTATATGGCAGAAAATACCCAAAAGTGACACCTTTATAAAAACTGCACCCCTCAAGCTACTCAAAACTACATTCAAGAAGATTATTAACCCTTCAGGTGCTTCACAGGAACTAAAGCAACGTGGAAGGAAAAAATGGACATTTTAATTTTTCCAACAAAAATTTTCTTTTAGCATCAATTTTTTCATTTTTACATGGGCATCAGGATAAAATGGATCCTAAAATTTGTTGGGCAATTTCTCCTGGGTACACAAATACCTCATATGTGGTCATAAACTACTGTATGGGCGCACGGCAGGGCTCAGAAGGGAAGGAGCGCCATTTGACTTTTTGAATGGAAAATATGCTGGAATATTTAGCGGTTGCCATGTCGCATTTGGAGGTCCCTGTGTGCCTAAACATTGGAGCTCCCCCACAAGTGACCCCATTTTGGAAACTAGACCCCCTAAGGAACTTATCTAGATGCATAGTGAGCACTTTGAACCCCCAGGTGCTTCACAAATTGATCCGTAAATAAAAGAAAGTACTTTTTTTTCACAAAAATTTTCTTTTAGCCTCAGTTTTTTTCATTTTCACAGGGGCAACAGTATAAATTGGATCCTAAAATTTGTTGGGCAATTTCTCCTGAGTACACAGATACCTTATATGTGGTCATAAACCACTGTTTGGGCGCACGGCAGGGCTCAGAAGGGAAGGAGCGCCATTTGACTTTTTGAATAGAAAATATGCTGGAATATTTAGCGGTTGCCATGTCGCATTTGGAGAGTTCCTGTGTGCCTAAACATTGGAGCTCCCCCACAAGTGACCCCATTTTGGAAACTAGACCCCTTAAGGAACTTATCTAGATGCATAGTGAGCACTTTGAACCCCCAGGTGCTTCACAAATTGATCCGTAAATAAAAGAAAGTACTTTTTTTTCACAAAAATTTTCTTTTAGCCTCAGTTTTTTGCATTTTCACATGGGCAACAGTATAAATTGGATCCTAAAATTTGTTGGGCAATTTCTCCTGAGTACACAGATACCTCATATGTGGTCATAAACCACTGTTTGGGCGCACGGCAGGGCTCAGAAGGGAAGGAGCGCCATTTGACTTTTTGAATAGAAAATATGCTGGAATATTTAGCGGTTGCCATGTCGCATTTGGAGCGTCCCTGTGTGCCTAAACATTGGAGCTCCCCCACAAGTGACCCCATTTTGGAAACTAGACCCCTTAAGGAACTTATCTAGATGCATAGTGAGCACTTTGAACCCCCAGGTGCTTCACAAATTGATCCGTAAATAAAAGAAAGTAACTTTTTTTTCACAAAAATTTTCTTTTAGCCTCAGTTTTTTTCATTTTCACATGGGCAACAGTATAAATTGGATCCTAAAATTTGTTGGGCAATTTCTCCTGAGTACACAGATACCTCATATGTGGTCATAAACCACTGTTTGGGCGCACGGCAGGGCTCAGAAGGGAAGGAGCGCCATTTGACTTTTTGAATAGAAAATATGCTGGAATATTTAGCGGTTGCCATGTCGCATTTGGAGAGTCCTGTGTGCCTAAATATTGGAGCTCCCCCACAAGTGACCCCATTTTGGAAACTAGACCCCTAAGGAACTTATCTAGATGCATAGTGAGCACTTTGAACCCCCAGGTGCTTCACAAATTGATCCGTAAATAAAAGAAAGTATTTTTTTTCACAAAAATTTTCTTTTAGCCTCAGTTTTTTTCATTTTCACATGGGCAACAGTATAAATTGGATCCTAAAATTTGTTGGGCAATTTCTCCTGAGTACCAGATACCTCATATGTGGTCATAAACCACTGTTTGGGCTCACGGCAGGGCTCAGAAGGGAAGTAGCGCATTTGACTTTTGAATGAAAATATGCTGGAATATTTGCGGTTGCCATGTCGCATTTGGAGAGTCCCTGTGTGCCTAAACATTGAGCTCCCCACAAGTGACCCCATTTTGGAAACTAGACGCCCTAAGGAACTTATCTAGATGATAGTGAGCACTTTGAACCCCCAGGTGCTTCACAGAAGTTTATAACGCAGAGCCGTGAAAATAAAAAATCATTTTTTTCTCAAAAAATGATTTTTAGCCCACTATTTTTTATTTTCACAATGGTTACAGGAGAAATTGGACCCCAAAAGTTGTTGTCCAGTTTGTCCTGAGTACGCTAGTACTCATATGTGGGGGGAAACCACTGTTTGGGCACACGTCAGGGCTCGGAAGGGATGTAGTGACGCTTTGAAATGCCAACTTGATGGAATGGTCTGCGGGCATCTTGTTACGTTTGCAGAGCCCCTGATGTGCCTAAACAGTAGAAACTCCCCACAAGTGACCCCATTTTGGAAACTAGACCCCGCAAAGAACTTATCTAGATGTGTGGTGAGCACTTTGAACCCCAAGGGCTACACAGAAGTTTATAGCGCTCGGGCATGAAAATAAAAAAATCATATTTTTTCCACAATCAGGATCTTTTAGTCCCAATTTTTTTTTTCCCAAGGGTAACATGAGAAATTAGACCCCAAAAGTTGTTGTCCAATTTGTCCTGAGTATGCTGATATCCCATATGTGGGAGAAAACTACTGTATGGGCACACGTCGGGGCTCGGATGGGAAGTAGTGATGTTTTGAAATGCCCACTTGATGGAATGGTCTTCGGGCGTCATGTTACGTTTGCAGAGTCCCTGATGTGCCTAAACAGTAGAAACTCCCCACAAGTGACCCCATTTTGGAAACTAGATCCCCAAGGAACTCCTATAAATGTGTGATAAGCACTTTGAATCTCCAAGTCCTTCACAGATGTTTATAACGCAGAGCCGTGAAAATATAAAATCATTTTTTTTCCACAAAAATAATTTTTTAGTCCCCAATTTTTTTCCCAATGTTAACAGGAGAAATTAAAACCCCCAAAGTTGTAGTGCAATTTTTCCCGAGTACGCTGATACCTCATATGTGGGGATAAACCACTGTTTGGGCACACGTCGGGGCTTGGAATAAAGGGAGCACTGTTTGACTTTTTGAACGCAAAATTTGCAGGAATCAATGGTGGCGCCATGTCGCGTATGGAGACCCCTGATGTGCCTAAATAGTGGAAACCCCTCAATTCTAACTCCAACCCTAACCCCAACACACCCCTAACCCCAACCCTAACCCCTACACACACCTAACCCTAATACAAACCCTAATCATAACCCTAACCCAACACACCCCTAACCCAAATCCAACTCACATAACCTAACACAAGCTAACCCTAATTCAACCCTAACCTAATTCAACCCTAACCCAAATTCCAACCCTAACCGTAATTTAACCTTAACCTAATGCTAACCCTAACCCTAGTTTAACCCTAAGGCTGGTTCATATTGCGTTTTCCAGCCCGTTCAACACGTAGCGTGACCGGCTGTAACGTATAGCATAACGCGATCGTGTTATGCTATACCCGCTAGCGCAGATGAATCAGCAGATAATCAGCGCGGATCGCAGCAAATCAGTCGCGGATCAGCAGCAAAATCCGCGCGGATCAGCAGCAAAATCCGCGGGATCAGCAGCAAAATCAGTCACGGATCAGCAGCAAAATCAGCGCGATCGCAGCAAAATCAGTCGCGTCAGCAGCAAAATCAGCCGCGGATCCGCAGCAAAATCAGTCGCGGATGCAGCAAAATCAGCCGCGGATCCGCAGCAAAATCAGCCGCGGATCCGCAGCGAATCGCCGCGGATCAGCAGCGAAGTGCCGCGGATCGCAGCGAATCAGCAGCGAATCGCCGCGGATCCGCAGCAAATCAGTCGGGTCAGCAGCAAAATCAGCAGCGATCGCAGCAAATCCGCCGCGGATCAGCAGCGAAATCAGCGCGATCGCAGCGAATCAGCGCGGATCAGCAGAGAAATCCGCCGCGGATCCGCAGCGAAATCCGCCGCGGATCAGCAGCGAAATCAGCGCGGATCAGCAGCGAAATCCGCCGCGGATCCGCCGCGGATCAGCTGCGAAATCCGCCGCGGATCAGCTGCGAAATCCGCGCGGATCGCAGCGAAATCCGCGCGGATCAGCAGCGAATCAGTCACGGATCAGCAGCAAAATCAGCCGCGGATCCACAGCAAAATCAGTCGCGGATCAGCAGCAAAATCAGCCGCGGATCCGCAGCAAATCAGTCGCGATCAGCAGCAAAATCAGCCGCGGATCCGCAGCAAAATCGCTGCGGTCCGCAGCGAAATCCGCCGCGATCAGCAGCGAAGTCAGCCGCGGATCCGCAGCGAATCAGCAGCGAATCCGCCGGATCCGCAGCAAAATCAGTCGCGGATCAGCAGCAAAATCAGCCGCGGATCCGCTGCGAAATCCGCCGCGGATCAGCAGCGAAATCAGCCGCGGATCCGCAGCGAATCAGCCGCGGATCAGCAGAGAAATCCGCCGCGGATCCGCAGCGAAATCCGCCGCGGATCAGCAGCGAAATCAGCCGTGGATCCGCAGCTAAATCAGCCGCGGATCCGCAGCGAATCAGCAGCGAATCCGCCGCGGATCAGCAGCAAAATCAGCCGCGGATCCGCAGCAAAATCAGTCGCGGATCAGCAGCAAAATCAGCCACGGATCCGCAGCAAAATCAGTCGCGGATCAGTAGCAAAATCAGCCGCGGATCTGCAGCGAAATCCGCCGCGGATCAGCAGCGAAATCAGCCGCGGATCCGCAGCGAATCAGCCGCGAATCCGCCGCGGATCCGCAGCGAAATCCGCCGCGGATCAGCAGCGAAATCAGCCGCGGATCAGCAGCGAAATCCGCCGCGGATCCGCAGCGAATCAGCAGCGCATCCGCCGCGGATCAGCTGCGAAATCCGCCGTGGATCAGCTGCGAAATCCGCCGCGGATCAGCAGCGAAATCAGCCGCGGATCCGCAGCGAATCAGCCGCGGATCAGCAGAGAAATCCGCCGCGGATCCGCAGCGAAATCCGCCGCGGATCAGCAGCGAAATCAGCCGTGGATCCGCAGCTAAATCAGCCGCGATCCGCAGCGAATCAGCAGCGAATCGCCGCGGATCAGCAGCAAAATCAGCCGCGGATCCGCAGCAAAATCAGTCGCGGATCACAGCAAAATCAGCCACGGATCCGCAGCAAAATCAGTCGCGGATCAGTAGCAAAATCAGCCGCGGATCTGCAGCGAATCCGCCGCGGATCAGCAGCGAAATCAGCCGCGGATCCGCAGGAATCAGCCGCGAATCCGCCGCGGATCCGCAGCGAAATCCGCGCGGATCAGCAGCGAAATCAGCCGCGGATCAGCAGCGAAATCCGCCGCGGATCCGCAGCGAATCAGCAGCGCATCCGCCGCGGATCAGCTGCGAAATCCGCCGCGGATCAGCTGCGAAATCCGCCGCGGATCAGCAGCGAAATCCGCCGCGGATCAGCAGCGAAATCCGCCGCGGATCAGCCGCGAAATCCGCCGCGGATCAGCAGCGATATCCGCCGCTGATCCGCAGCAAAATCCGCTAGGGGAAAAAATTCTTTATTTTATTATTTGTCCCTACCTATGACAGGGTGGGGTTCATTTACTTTTTTTTTATTTTGATCACTGTGACAGTTTATCACAGTGATCAAAATAAATTTTTGTATAATGGAGGGCGCACTGCGCATGCGCCGACCGGTGGGCGCACTGCGCATGCGCCCGCCATTTTCCAAGATGGCGGCGCCCATGAAGAATCCCGGGCAGCCGCCGGGACGGATCCAGGGACATCGGTGGACCGGGAGAGGTGAGTAGGGGCGTCGGAAGGTGAGGGGGGGGGATCGGTAAGTGGGGGCAGCCGATCGCAGGAGCAGGGGAGCAGACAGTGACGGCGGTGACCGATCGCTGCCATCTTTCGATGGCGGCGGCCGATCACCGCCGTGACTTGGTGTGGGGGGGGTCAGATCTTGGTGTCCAGCCATGGCAGATGCTATTGCAGCATCGGCCATGGCTGGATTGTAATATTTCACCAGTTTCATTGGTGAAATATTACAAATCGCTCTGATTGGCTGTTTCACTTTTAACAGCCAATCAGAGCGATCGTGGCCACGTGGGGGTTAAGCCAACCCCCCTGTGGTGATGCAGTAAGGGTCCTGTTACATGATCAGGAACATGATTTATAGCATGACGCCGACGTCGGCGTCATGGGTCGGGATGGCACAGGTTTTCATGACGTCGGCGTCATGGGTCGGGAAGGGGTTAAGAGACTGTTATTCTGTCACCTGGGTGTGCAGTGTCATTCTTGAGCGCTTGAATAATTAGCCTAATTGGGAACGGATGCAGCAAACACGGGGATAGATTTATCCTAATAAATTTCTATTACATCTGGCGCCCAACGTGGGGCTCAAATCCACAGCCCTGAGATAGAGTCTCATGCTCTACCGACTTGTTAATTACACACAAGATGCTTTGCAGGGCCTTGCAGACCAGTTGGGTCCTACTTCCATCATGGCATTCCAGAATAGGATGGCCTTGGATATATTAGCTGAGAAAGAAGGTGTTTGTAAGATGATCAAAGACACATGTTGCACCTTCATTCCAGATAATCTTGGCCCAAATGGTAAAGTCACATTGGCAATAAAGAAACTGGATGAGCGGATGAAGAAAATGCTCGCACAAATTGGAGTAGCCATATTGGTGGTTTTTATTCTTGTGATGATTGTTGGCTGCTGTGTTATCCCTTGTGAACACAGGATGATGGAAAAATCAGTTCATGATACAACTCTGATTCCACTCACTGCTGTGGATGCTCGCCTGTCCAGATAAATGTCCTGCCTGACCAAGAATACACGCCTCTGACTACGCATGTTGTCGAATACGAGACCATGATTGCCATTCCATGAACCCCTGTTAGGGACAGATCTTCTGACTTCCCTATGTGAAAGTCTGCACAAAGGGGGTGTATGCATTAGACATACATTGTCTAACCGACAGCACTAAAGAGTTAATAGCACATTGGGACAGAAAGTTAGGATTTGTAGGGCAAGTGAGATCTAAGGGGGGATTTGTGATGGAAATATAAAAAATATATAGATTCATTTGCATATATGCTAACTGCTAATATATACATTATAATCAATTGCTTAAAATGGCCTCCACAGACCAGATAACGCCTAGGGACTTTCCAGAGATGAAGAGGACCTGAACTCCAGATGTCTCAACTTTGTCCTGATTACAGAAAAAGCGACAGCTGTACGTTAGTTGCTTAATCAGCCTGTTGCTATGCCTTAACCACAATATTCCATATATTTAGATAACCAATAAAGAGAAGCTTGGCCATATGATCCTTAACTAACCTCTCCTTTCTATATGCAACTATTAAAATCATATGTTATTATAATAAAGCATCAGTATTGAGAGAATGTTATTCTGTCACCTGGGTGTGCAGTGTCATTCTTGAGCGCTCAAATACTTAGCCTAATTGGGAACGGACACAGCACACACAAGGATAGATTTATCCTAACAAATTTCTATTACAGTACCTGCTGGCATCTTCGGGTTTTCGGATGGATCCGGAGAAGATCCATGCTGTCCTTAATTTGGACCGTCCGAGAACTTGAAGGTTGTACAACATTTCTGGGCTTTACTAATTTTTACCGGAAATTCATCCAGAATTATTTAGTAATTGTGAAATCCCTTACTGACATGACAAGGATGGAGTCTGATTTTTCCAAGTGGTCGGATGCCGCCCTGCAGGCTTTTTCCTCCCTAAAGAGCTATTTTGCCACGGCCCCTATATTCATTCAACCCGATGTTTTCCAACCCTTTGTTGTGGAGGTTGATGTGTCGGAGGCGGGGGTTGGGGCTGTGTTGTCTCAGGATCCATCCCCTGGTAAATGGCGTCCATGTGCTTTCTTTTCTAAAAAATTGTCTTCAGCTGAGAGAAATTATGACATGGGTAATAATGAGCTTTTGGTGATTAAATTGACATTTGAAAAATGGCGACATTGGTTGGAGGGGGCAGTCCATCCTATTACTGTTATCACTAAACCATAAGAAACTCTCATATCTTCAATCGGCTAAACGTCTCAACCCTAGGCAAGCTAGATGGTCCCTGTTTTTACTAGGTTCAATTTTGTGGTCACTTTCTGTCCAGGGGTCAAAAATTTCAAGGCTGATGCTTCGTACTGGAGCTTCCCTGGTGGTGGTGACCATGAGAACCCTGTCCTGATTTTGCAGAATGGGGTAGTCATTTTGGCATTGTACCCTGAGCTGGAGGGTGAGATGTTGGAGGCCCAGGGGGACGCCCCTGCCTTCTGCCCTCTAGGAAGGTTATTTGTACCATCTAATCTGCGCAACAAAGTAATTAAGGAACATCACAACTCTGTGCTTGCTTGTCATCCAGGTGGTAAGGCAACTGCAGACCTCCTAACCCATCGTTTTTGGTGGCTGGTGTTGAATCGGGATGTGGTTGTAGTATCTGTGAGCATTCTAAAGTATTGCATACCCATCCATCTGGTACTCTTCTTCCGCTACCTATTCCTAGCAGACCATGGACACTCTTGTCCATGGATTTTATTACTGACCTACCGGTATCTGCAGGCAAGACTGAGGTTTTAGTGGTTGTAGATAGGTTCAGTAAAATGGTTCACTTTGTCGCATTACCGGCACTTCCGAATGCCAAGACTCTTGATCAGTTGTTTATAAATGAGATTGTGAAGCTTCACGGGGTTCCCTGCGATGTGGTGCCAGATCGGGGACCCAATTTGTTTCACAGATCTGGAGTGGAGGGCGTTCTGTTCTTGATTGGGGGTGCAGCTGTCCTTTTCCTCTGCCTTCCATCTCCAGTCAACTGGACAGATCGAGTGCGTTAACCAGAATTTGGAGACTTACCTTAGGTGTTTTGTCTCAGAAAATCAGGAGGATTGGGCATCCTACTTACCGCTGGCAGAATTTGCTATGTATAATCACCGTCAAGAACCCACCGGCAGTTCACAGCTCTTTGGTGCGTACGGTTACCATCCACAGTTTGGTACTTTAAGTGGGGAAAGGACTTCGGGAGATCCTGAAGAGCAATGTTTTGCTTTGTCGCTCTCGCAGTGTGGCGGGGGTTCTGAGTAATTTGAAGATTATGGGAGACAAGTACAAAGTATGGCTGACAGAAAACGCTTGCCAGGTCTAGACCTGAATGTGAATGACTTTGTGTGGTTGTCTACAAGGAATATCAGGTTGAAGGTTTCTTCCTGGAAGTTGGGACCTAGATTTATTGGTCCCTATAAAATAACAACAGTCATTAATCCAGCAGCGTTTTGCCTTGAGCTACCTCAGGCCTTTAAGATACACAATGTCTTTCACAGCAATTTGCTCAAGAAATATGTGGAAACCTAGAGTTTCAGATTTCGAGGATTGTAGATTCTTACCTCCAAAGTCGTTCCCTACAATACTTGGTGCACTGGAAAAGTTACGGTCCAGAGGAGAAGACGTGGGTCTCAGCCTCAGAGGTGAATGCCCCCAGGCTGGTTCATTTATTTCACACCTCTTATCCTGAAAAACTTGGTCCTGAGTGTCCAGAGGCCACTCGTAGTATCACGGGTGTGTCAGATGCAGCAAACAGTCACTCTGCATCTGGCTGCAGAAGGTCTCTGCGTTTGGCACTGCAGATGCCTTCTTAATCCTTCTGACTCTTAGACCCAGTGGCAGCCTCCCTCTGGCTCTAATTGACACACCTAGACCTGGGTGTTTATAGACTTACAGTTTGCTTCTGGGAATTGGCAGTGATATTCACATTTCTCCCTTGTAAAGGCTTGGAGCTACAACAGTCGGCTATCTTGTTCGTCTACCCTCTCTGTCTTTAGTTGCAGTGAGGACTAACTAGTGCACATCCTGTCCTCTCCCTAACCAGGGACTATGGCTAAGGGTCAGGCAGGGATTAGGTTCCTGCTCGGCGATAGATGCAGAACCTATATAGGGACATTTAGGGCACACAGGGTGATGTTAGAGCTGCCTAGGGGGCTCTACTCTTTATTTCCCCAGCGTTTGGGCCCCCTCTCTTCTCCTCGTGTTGCACTTAGTCTTCCCACATTGTGCTTATGAATATCTCTCTGTCTTGTGGAGCTGGGAATGCTTCGTCCTGTTGTTATAGAGTACAGACCAAAAGTTTGGACACACCTTCTTATTCAAAGATTTTTCTGTATTTTCATGACTATGAAAATTGTAGAATCACACTGAAGACATCAAAACTATGAATTAACACATGTGGAATTATACATTACACTTTACAAAAAAGTGTGAAACAACTGAAAATATGTCTTATATTCTAGGTTCTTCAAAGTAGCCACCTTTTGCTTTGATTACTGCTTTGCACGCAGAAAAGTTGAACGGATGGACTCTACATGCCTGGTTCCCACCGTGAAGCATGCAGGAGGTGGTGTGATGGTGTGGGGGTGCTTTGCTGGTGACACTGTTGGGGATTTATTCATCCATTTTATTCTACTTCTAATCATTATTACTACTATTATTTTTATCTATGTTGAGCTATACATAATCACTGAGTAAGATTGTATATATATTATGGACCATTTATGTAATTATTATTGGTGTGTTTTTTATGTACTGTGTTATTAAACCATGAACTATTAAAGGTTTTTTACTAAAATTTACTCTTTGCCCCCTCTCTTATAATAAGTTTAATTCCCATGGATATAACGATCTTTTTTAATTAATTACCGAAAGGTCTGCCATTCATTTTTATGCAGAGAAATATAATGATTTTTATTTGATTTTTTCAATATTAATATTTTAAAACATTTTTATATTCTTCTGCTGGGTTCTATTACTATATCACTGTATCTTGTGTAACTGGTGATACTACGTCCTTTTACTACGTTACTACATTGCAGTATCTTGTGGAGCTGGTGATACTATGTTCTGTTACTATATGTTACTACAGTTTTTCTCAAAAGTTTACATACCCTGGCAGAATTTTTGCTTTCTTGGCCTTTTTTAAGAGAATATGAATAATAACACCAAAACCTTTTCTCCACTCATGGTTAGTGGTTGGGTGAAGCCATTTATAATCAAACTACTGTGTTTCCTCTGTTTAAATCATGCTGACAACCCAAAACATCCAAATGACCCTGATCAAAAGTTTACATACCCCATTTCTTAATACCGTGTATTGCCCCCTCTAACATCAATGACAGCTTGAAGTCTTTTGTGGTAATTGTGCATGAGATTCTTTATTTTCTCAGATGGTAAAGCTGCCCACTCTTCTTGGCAAAAAGCCTCCAGTTCCTGTAAATTCCTGGGCTGTCTAGCATGAACTGCGCGCTTGAGATCTCCCCAGAGTGGCTCAATGATATTGAGGTCAGGAGACTGAGATGGCCACTCCAGAACCTTCACTTTGTTCCACTGTAGCCAATGACAGGTCGACTTGGCCTTGTGTTTTGCATCGTTGTCATGTTGGAACGTCCAAGTACGTCCCATGCGCAGCTTCTGGGCTGATGATTGCAAATTTGCCTCCAGTATTTGCTGATAACGTGCTGCATTCATATTTCCTTCAACTTTGACTAAGTTTCCTGTTCCTGTGTAGCTCACATATCCCCAAAACATCAGCGATCCTCCTCCGTGCTTTACAGTAGGAATGGTGTTCCTTTCATCATAGGTGTCATGTATAGTGTACAGTTCCTATAGCGTCTTGTGCTTGGGTGCGAGGAAAACACAGGAGACACAGGTTGATATGAAATAACTTGTATTACTTCATACAAGCATGCTGAAAAGTTCACACAGTTTGCAGGAACAGCGACAGGAGACACAGCAGGCCAGAGTAACTTCAAGCACTACAATAAATCTCCAAAGCAGGTTCAGGATCTCTTCTCTGTACCGTAATTCCTCTGCAAACATGGATTCACCAAACAGCTGGTTTCCAGAGTCCAAAAGTGTTCCAAGGTTCCTCAGTAGGAAATAGCTGGAGTACAAGTCCAAGGTTTCCAGAAGTCAGGTCACAGACTGACTGAGGCTTGATTCAGGAGCACTGATTGTTCAGCTGAGGCTGCTTAAGAAGCAAGAGGGAAGAATCAGGGCGCGAACATGAAAACTGGAAACTCCATATTAACTGAGGGCAAGAGCTGCAGAAAGACAGAAAGCAAAATGGCCGACGGAAAACTGAGTTTCAAGGAACATGTCAACAGAGACAAAGAACCTTACATTACTCCCCCCTTAGGGACAACCTCCGGATGACCTCAGACCAGGCTTGTCAGGGTACCTCTGATGAAACTGGCGGAGCAGGCGAGGAGCATTTACATTATTGACTGGTTCCCATGAGTTGTCCTCCACTGGGTAGCCCTGCCATTTAATCAGATATTGCAACTGATTTCTGTACAACCTGGAATCTAGAATCCTTTCCACCATAAATTCTTCCTGACCATCGACCAGCACTGGGTCAGGGCAAGGAGAAGAACGTCCAGGAAACGTATTGGGTGTTGCAGCCTTTAGTAGGGATACATGAAAGACAGGGTGGATTCTCATAGTTCTGGGCAGTTGAAGACGACAAGCAACAGCACTTATAATCTTATTGATCTTATAAGGTCCAATGTACTTATGTCCCAATTTAGACGATGGAATCTTTAATTTAAGATTTCTGGTTGACAGCCAGACCAAATCTCCTACCTTGAAAGCTGGTGCAGGTTTACGAAATTTATCTGCTGCTTTCTTGTACCTTTCCTGAGCCAATTCTAGATTTTCCTTTAGAAGATCCATATTCTTTTGTAAAGAAGTGATTCTTTCAGCCACTGCCGGCAAGGGCGTATCTATGGGAAATCGAGGAAGAATGTTAGGATGATAACCTAGATTGGAGTAAAAAGGAGACTGCTTAGTGGAGGCCTCTGAGAGTTGTTATAAGAGAACTCAGCCAGTGGAAGTAGATCCACCCAATCATCCTGTAGGTGGCAGATAAAACAGCGGAGATACTGCTCCAGGGTCTGATTGGTTCGTTCTGTCTGTCCACTAGTCTGGGGATGAAAAGCAGAAGAAAGGTTTACTTTAATGTCCAATGCTGCACAGAAATTTTGCCAAAACCTTGAAGTGAATTGCACCCCTCGATCCGAAATGACCTCATCCGGTACTCCATGTAAGCGAAACACATTCTTAATCATCAAGTCTGATGTCTGTTTTGCAGTGGGTAAGCCGACACAAGGGATAAAATGAGCTGCCTTTGTTAGACGGTCAACCACCACTAGAATGGTGTTCTTCCCTTGAGAGGTTGGTAACTCCACAATGAAGTCCATAGAAATGGATCCCCATGGGCGGGACGGGGTGGGAAGAGGTTGCAACAGACCAGTTGGTGAGGAGCGAGGTGTTTTGCATCTTGCACAGACTTCACATGAAGTGACATAGTTTAAGACATCTTTCCTGTAAGTGGGCCACCAAAAGAAACGAGAAAGAAATTCTTGTGTCTTTAGAATTCCCCTATGCCCGGCTATCTTGGAATCGTGGATGAGTTGCAATACTCTCAATCTGACTGTTTCAGGTATATACAGACGTTGTCCCTGAATCCACACACCATTCTTAAAGACAAGACTTACGTCCCTTGGGGGTTGAGCCAACAAAGAATCCGCATGGTATGCTTCCTTGATGTCCTTAAGTAGGTCTTGATTATGAATCACTCCCAGGAATCTAGAGTCAGGAAGAATAGTCTTAGGAGGAGTAAGTGGACGTGTCTCTGCTGAATGAATCCTAGAGAGTGCATCAGCCTTTCCATTGCGTGATCCTGGTCTATAAGAAATGACAAAATTAAATTGGTTTAGGAAAAGATTCCAGCGAACCTGGCGAGGAGTCAGGCACTTAGCCGACCTGATAAATTCAAGGTTACGATGGTCTGTCAGGACGACTATTTGCTGTGCAGCTCCCTGAAGAAGGTGTCTCCATTCCTTGAAGGCGGCAATAATGGCCAACAATTCTCTATTGCCCACATCGTAGTTCCTCTCAGCCGAAGACAACTGCTGGGAAAAGAAGGCACAGGGATGCAAGACATTCTTCTCACCTGTTCTCTGAGAGAGTATAGCTCCAACGGCACAGTCTGAAGCATCCACCTCTATTATGAAGGCAAGCTCGGGGTTGGGATGTACTAAGATAGGTGCGGTGGTAAATTTATCCTTTAAACAGGAAAATGCTTCCTGAGCTTGCGGGGTCCAGGAGAACCTAGACTGTTTCCGGGTAAGTTGGGTGATAGGTGACACTACCTCAGAAAAATTCTTAATGAAACGTCTATAGAAGTTGGCAAACCCGATGAAACGCTGCACCTCCTTCACATTTCTAGGAATTGGCCAATCCTTGATGGCTTGGGTCTTGCTTCCATCCATACTAATCCCTTGCGTAGATAGTACATACCCCAGAAATTGAATTTCGGTCCTATGGAATTCACATTTTTCAAGTTTGATGTAGAGATGGTTTTGTCTTAGGCGTTCTAAGACCATTCTCACATGTCCATGATGTTCCTCTGTGGAGTTAGAAAAAATTAGAATATCATCCAGATAAATCACCACAAATGTATCTAGGAGATCCCTGAAGATATCATTCACGAAGTGTTGGAAAGTGGCTGGGGCGGTACTCAGACCAAAAGGCATAACTAGATATTCAAAGTGTCCATAGCGTGACCTGAAAGCAGTCTTTCATTCATCCCCAGGTCTAATACGGACCAAGTTATAGGCCCCACGGAGATCCAGTTTAGAGAAAATTTTGGCATGCCGCACTCTCTCCAACAACTCAGGGATTAAAGGCAATGGATAACGGTTTCTAATAGTAACCTTATTGAGTTCCCTATAGTCTATGCAGGGTCTCAGAGATCCATCTTTCTTCTTCACAAAGAAGATGGGTGCACCTGCGGGAGATGAAGAGGGGCGTATGAAGCCCTTGGCTAAATTTTCGTCTATATAATCCTTCAAAGCTTTTAGCTCGGGCCCCGCTAGGGGGTAGATCTTACCAAAAGGTATCTCGGCTCCAGGCAATAATTCAATTGGACAATCATATGGACGGTGAGGAGGAAGCTGATCAGCGTTCTTCTTGTCACATAATGTCCTGGTATACAGCTGGTAGTTCAGGGACTGACATGGTTCCTTTAGGAACAGAGCAAGCTGAAACTCCTTGACTCATCTGTTTCTCCGGAAAGTGTAATTCCTTGGTCTCCCAGTTAATCGTAGGATTCTGCGCCTGCAGCCATGGTAGCCCTAGAATAATGGGAAAGTGGGGAGAAGAGATAAGCAAAAAAGACATTTTCTCCTGATGATCTTTACCCATAAGGACCCTCAAAGGCTCTGTTTCTTGATCCACTGGTCCAGAAGTCAGTAGAGAGCCATCCACAGTCTCCATCTGTACTGGAGTAGCCTTCTTCACTGAACGTATCCCCTGTTTCAGAGCAAAGGAGATATCCATAAAATTTCCACTTGCTCCTGAGTCGATCATAGCAGAGCTAGACACCCAGACTGAGTCAACCCAGAGTTTGATGGAAAGGAAGCAATGAGAACTGTTTCTTTTACAACTCAGCTGGGACACCGCTGAGGAAACTGTCACGCGGTCTTATGATATGTGTACGATGTCAGTAAACTATTCTTAAAAGAACAACACTCTATACAACATATAGATTAGCAACATCAGCATGTAAATATAGAATAGATTTACCTGACACGATATCCGTTGAACTCGGGGTTAATCTTGAGGACTTGATACACTGTCACAGGAAAGAGGAGGACCGGGGGTCTAACCTGACCCTAAACTGGGGTCCTAACTAATCCCTCACCTTGGAGGTACTGATAATGGTTCAGAGGTCCAAGTCTCCAGCCTAACCCTGTCTCCTATCAGTCCCTGAACCCTGTAATCAGTCCTAAGAAGGATTCTGATTACCACCAAAGGGATATGGGCTGATCTCTGCTAAATACACAGATTAACATATAAGACAGACTGGAGAAAACACAGACTTGCATACACACTCAAACACAG
Organism: Oophaga sylvatica; assembly: GCA_033576555.1. Taxonomy (NCBI): domain Eukaryota; kingdom Metazoa; phylum Chordata; class Amphibia; order Anura; family Dendrobatidae; genus Oophaga; species Oophaga sylvatica. The sequence goes on along the minus strand of JARQOD010000004.1, from coordinate 540,664,892 downwards.
AAGGAACATAAATGATCTGGGATATTAAACTCTAAGCAAGGTGAGCTTAAAACAACTAAGGAGCTCTTTAACTTAAGTCTATACAGATACAATCTATCTGTGGTCTGCATGAAGAATTTCACTGGCAACTCCCAACACAGACAACCAGAGATTTAAAGGAAACCAATCAACAAATAATTAATTGCAGCCGGGAGAAACTGCACCCAGTCCCAGAACTGAGCACAGACAGAATTAACTCCCTAACTGCCAAACACAAAGAAACAGCAACTCAGCTGTGAGAAGTCAGAATGTGCAACCGCGACGATCTTCGTGGCGATGCACACATGACAGTACCCCCCCTTCTACGAGGGGCCTCCGGACCCTCAGGGCCAGGTTTGCCCGGGTGAGTTCTGTGGAAGGTCCGCACCAAACGATCTGCGTTAATGTCAGACGCAGGAACCCACGTCCTCTCCTCTGGACCATACCCCTTCCAATGCACCAAGTACTGAAGGGACCGGCGATTCAGACGTGAGTCAATGATCTTTGACACTTGAAACTCCAAGTTACCATTGACCACCACTGGAGGAGGAGGTAGAGGTGATGGTATGACTGGTGCCACGTACCTCTTAAGTAATGACTTGTGGAACACATTATGAATTTTAAACGTAGGAGGGAGGTCCAGACGAAATGCCACAGGATTAATTATGGAACTGATCCTGTACAGGCCCGATGAATCTGGGGCCCAGCTTCCAGGAGGGAACTTTAAGTTTTATATTCCTGGTAGACAACCATACCAGATCGTTCACATTAAGATCTGGACCAGAAACTCTCCTCCTATCAGCCATACGTTTATAACGGTTCCCCATAGCACTCAGATTATTCAATACACCTCTCCACACTGAAGCAAGTGACGACGAGAAACGCTCCTCCTCAGGAACCCCAGAAGGGCCCCCCCCATTGAATGTACAAAACTGGGGATGAAAACCATATGCCCCAAAAAACGGGGACTTACCAGTGGACTCGCTCCGCCTGTTGTTAAGAGCGAACTCTGCCAGAGGCAAGAAAGAAGACCAGTCCTCCTGGTTCTCTGAGACAAAACACCGAAGATAAGTCTCTAGGCTTTGATTCAGACGCTCTGTCTGACCATTGGTCTGCGGATGAAAAGCCGAGGAAAATGACAATTGCATCCCCCGACGTAAACAAAATGCCCTCCAAAACTTGGACACAAACTGAGACCCCCTATCTGACACCACATCAGAAGGCAACCCATGAAGTCTCACAATCTCCCCAATGAACACCTGCGCCAGAGTTTTAGCATTAGGGAGGGCAGGAAGAGCAATGAAATGTGCCATCTTACTGAACCTGTCAACAACCACCAGTATGACAGTCTTCCCTGACGACTGAGGAAGGTCCGTGATGAAGTCCATAGACAAATGAGTCCATGGACGCTCCGGAAGTTTCAAGGGTAAGAGGGTCCCAGACGGACGGGTATGAGGGGTCTTAGAGCGAGCACAAACCCCACAGGACGCGACAAAAGTTAAAACATCTTTATTAACGTTAGGCCACCAAAACCGGCGAGAAAGGAGATCTAAAGTAGCCTTACTCCCTGGATGTCCTGCTAAAGCAGAATTATGATGTGCCTCAATAACCTTTTGTCTCAACTGATTTGGGACAAACAGTCTCCCTGGAGGTCCTGCAGGGGCGTCCCCCTGAGCCTCTAACACCTCCTCCTCAAGCTCAGAACATACAGCCGACACTACCACCCCCTCCTGAAGGATAGGAATCGGGTCATCCATTTTCCCGGCCCCTAGGAAACTGCGAGACAAGGCATCCGCCTTAACATTCTTAGATCCAGGGCGATAAGTGACAACAAAATTAAACCTGGTAAAAAACAACGACCATCGAGCTTGTCTGGAATTCAGACGCTTAGCAGATTCCAAATACAGCAGGTTCTTGTGATCAGTAATGACGGTGACCGGTGGACTGCCCCCTCCAAAAAGTGACGCCATTCTTCAAAAGCCAACTTAATGGCCAAAAGTTCCCTATTGCCGATATCATAATTCCTTTCGGCGGACGACAATTTTTTAGAAAAGAAAGCGCACGGATGCCATTTACCAGGGGACGGACCCTGGGACAATATTGCACCCACCCCTACGTCAGACGCGTCCACCTCCACAACGAACGGCTGTGATGCATCTGGTTGGATGAGAACGGGTGCCGAAGCAAAACATTTTTTCAAAGAGGAAAAAGCTTGGCAAGCTTTGTCCGACCATTTAGAAAAATCCGTCCCTTTTCTTGTCATGTCAGTGAGAGGTTTGACAACAGATGAGAAATTACAAATAAATTTCCGGTAGTAGTTAGCAAACCCCAGAAAACGCTGCAGAGCCTTAAGATCCTCTGGCTGATCCCATTCAAGCACTGCTCTCACCTTTTCAGGGTCCATACGGAAACCGGAGGCTGACACCAAGAAACCCAAAAACTGAAGTTCCTGTACGGCGAATACACACTTTTCCAGTTTGGCGTATAGTTTATTGTCTCGCAAGATCTGCAACACCTGTCTCACATGCTCCTGGTGAGACACAAGATCTGGTGAGTAAATTAAAATGTCATCCAAATATACGACCACAAACAGCCCCACCAGATGACGAAAAATGTCATTAACAAAATGTTGGAATACTGCTGGTGCAGTAGTCAGACCAAAAGGCATGACAAGGTTCTCATAATGTCCCTCCGGCGTGTTAAACGCCGTTTTCCACTCATCCCCCTCTTTTATCCTAATCAGATTATACGCCCCCCTGAGATCCAATTTAGAGAACCATTTGGCGCCAACAATTTGATTAAGAGATCAGGAATCAGAGGGAGTGGATACGGATCTCGAACAGTAATCCGATTAAGTTCGCGGAAATCCAAGCAAGGGCGTAGGCCTCCATCTTTTTTCTTCACAAAGAAGAACCCCGCGGCCACTGGGGAAGATGAAGGTCTAATATGCCCTTTGGCCAGACTTTCCGAAATATAATCTTTCATAGCCTGCCTCTCAGGACCAGAAAGGTTATATAACCTAGCTTTAGGTAACTTAGCATCAGGAAGTAAATTAATAGAGCAGTCATACACGCGATGAGGAGGCAACTCCTGACACCCCTCCTCAGAGAACACATCCCCAAAGTCCTCCAAAAAAGGAGGCAAAGTACTAGGCACGACCGCACTGATGACTGTGTTCATGCAGTTACTTTTGCAAAACTCCCCCCATTGGCTTATATCTCTGGACTGCCAATTAATCACAGGGTTATGTTTAACCAACCAAGGAAGTCCCAACACAATAGGAGTAGGTAGACCCTCCAAACATAACAAGATAATAGTTCCCTATGTATTGCCCCTACCCGAAGGTCAATGTTATGAACCTCATGAACAAAGCTACCTTGGCCGAGAGGCCTGGCGTCAATGGAGAATATAGGGATCGGTTTGACCAATACACTCAGATGCATACCTTGAGCCTGAGCAAACTGAGCGTCAACCAGATTAGCCCCGGACCCACTATCAAGAAGAACAGAAAATCTCTCCACTCTCGTACCAACCACCACCTCCACTGGTACAAGGAACTGAGAAGAACTAGCGGACGAAATACATACTCCAGGTTGTCGTCCACCACACAACCTGGGATTAACAGTTTTCCGGCGACTTTTTGCTCAACAAGGCACGGGATGGACATCCCCCAACAAAATGTCCCTCTTTCCCGCAGAAGAAACACCTTCTAGTCCTGCGGCGTACCGCCAATCCCCTCCTACGAAATGATGTCCCTCCCAACTGCATAGGCTCCTCCGAACAGACAAGGGGAACCTCAACATAAGGGACTTTAGTAGTAGGTGGAGTAACAACAGGGGGCGGAGTTACCTCGCACCTCTCCCGGAGCCGTCTATCAGTACGGATAGCTAGGGCCATAGCAGCCTCCAGTGATGGAGGAGAATCATACTGAGCCAAAACGTCCTTTAATTTGTCAGAAAGCCCATGACAAAACTGGCTCCTAAGAGCTGGGTCATTCCACTGAGTATCTGTGGCCCATCTACGGAACTCAGAAGCAAATTCCTCCGCCGGACGATCTCCCTGCTGTATCTTACGTAATTTTGTCTCAGCAAGAGAGACCCGATCTGGGTCATCATATACCAAACCCAGGGCAGTAAAAAATCGATCTACTGACTGTAGAGCCGGGATCCCGGAGGAAGGGAGAAGGCCCAGGATTGAGGGTCCCCTTGTAGGAGCGAGATAACAATTCCCACTCTCTGCTCTTCACTCCCTGATGATCGAGGCCGAAGCCGAAAATACAATTTACATGCTTCCCTGAAGGTAAAAAATTTGTCTCGCCCACCAGTGAACCTGTCCGGGAGAGCTACTTTAGGTTCAAATCTGGTTTGCTCCGAGGGAGACAAAACTTTGGACTTAATGTCCGTCAGCTCCATGGATAATCCCTGCAACTGCAGAGCCAGCTGGGCTACTGGATCCATGGCAACTGGGAATAATTTTATGGGCCAGTGAAAATGTCACGCGGTCTTATGATATGTGTACGATGTCAGTAAACTATTCTTAAAAGAACAACACTCTATACAACATATAGATTAGCAACATCAGCATGTAAATATAGAATAGATTTACCTGACACGATATCCGTTGAACTCAGGGTTAATCTTGAGGACTTGATACACTGTCACAGGAAAGAGGAGGACCGGGGGTCTAACCTGACCCTAAACTGGGGTCCTAACTAATCCCTCACCTTGGAGGTACTGATAATGGTTCAGAGGTCCAAGTCTCCAGCCTAACCCTGTCTCCTATCAGTCCCTGAACCCTGTAATCAGTCCTAAGAAGGATTCTGATTACCACCAAAGGGATATGGGCTGATCTCTGCTAAATACACAGATTAGACATATAAGACAGACTGGAGAAAACACAGACTTGCATACACACTCAAACACAGAAGGAACATAAATGATCTGGGATATTAAACTCTAAGCAAGGTGAGCTTAAAACAACTAAGGAGCTCTTTAACTTAAGTCTATACAGATACAATCCTATCTGTGGTCTGCATGAAGAATTTCACTGGCAACTCCCAACACAGACAACCAGAGATTTAAAGGAAACCAATCAACAAATAATTAATTGCAGCCGGGAGAAACTGCACCCAGTCCCAGAACTGAGCACAGACAGAATTAACTCCCTAACTGCCAAACACAAAGAAACAGCAACTCAGCTGTGAGAAGTCAGAATGTGCAACCGCGACGATCTTCGTGGCGATGCACACATGACAGAAACTTGAAAAATTGCAGCGTTTATACCGTCATCGTCCCAGAACTAACAGAGTTTAAGTCCGAGAAATCAAGATCTCTTGCAGCAGATCTCTCTGGAGCCTGAGGCTCGGACATGACAGAGCTCCTCTCGCAACACTCACAGTGAATGACTGCTGCAGTAGTCTTACGAGAACGGCTGAGGCAGTTTATAATGAAGTGCCCTGACTTACCACAGTAGAAACATAGATTTTCCTTTATACGATGTTCTTTGCGTGCATCACTAACCCGTCTTTGTAAAGAGTCCACCTGCATGGGTTCAGGTTCTGGTTCCCTTGTGATCCTACTCAAAGGTTCCTTAGCTGAGGAGGGAGGTAGTAAAAGGTTAGTGCGATTATTTTCGAACCATCTCTCTTGTCTGCGTTCAGTCAGACGAGCATCAATACGGATACAATAGTTAATAAAGTCACCTAACGCAGTGGGAGGGTCGGCACGAGCAAGTTCATCCTTAATCAGTGGAGACAACCCTTTCCGAAAAATAGATTTTTTAGCGGAAGTGTCCCAGGTGGTATCAAGAGCCCATCTCCTGAAATCCAGGGCATATTCGGCTACTGAACGCTTACCTTGGCGCAAAGTTAACATGGCTGCTTCAGCTGTTGCACCTCGATTGGGGTCATCAAACACCTGCCCCATGGCTGAAATAAAAGCATCAAGGTGATTCAAACAATCATCCTCAGTCTCAATCAGAGGGTTTGCCCACATCAAAGCCTTATTGGTAAGCAACATGATTATAGTAAGCACTTTGGATCGTTCAGTGGGAAATTGTGAAGCATGTGCAGAGAAAAATAAATTGCATTGATTAATAAATCCCCTGAATTTCTCACGTTCACCGCCAAAATGAAAAGGAGGTAATTTGGGGATCCCAGAACTCGGGGTTATGGCAGGAGCCTGGGCTCGTTCCTCTAGAGCCTCAATCCTGGCTCGCAATTCCTGGGTAGTCTGTCCAAACACTTGCAAATTATGATTAGTGAGGTCCTGTAGGCTTGCAAAACGGGTTTTTAAAGTCTGTACATCTGAAAGGATTGTATCAGTCACTCCGCAAAGTTCCTTTATGCGGGCCTCCATCTTCCAGATCTTTTAAGGCAGAAGTGCTGGAAGGAGAAGAGGAAAGGAAAAAAAAAAAAAAACAAGTGTTTACCTGTGGTAACACTCCAGAGTAAAATTTTAAGGGAATGCGCTCACCTGGAATGGTTGTGAGAAGTCACAACCACTGTCATCACATAAGGTATTAAACGGACATCTGATATCCACAGTCACAGCAGACACGGCTTTCCCAGACCCAGCAGACACTAAACATTGGCTCCTGAATCTTGTCATGTATAGTGTACAGTTCCTATAGCGTCTTGTGCTTGGGTGCGAGGAAAACACAGGAGACATAGGTTGAAATGAAATGACTTGTATTACTTCATACAAGCATGCTGAAAAGTTCACACAGTTTGCAGGAACAGCGACAGGAGACACAGCAGGCCAGAGTAACTTCAAGCACTACAATAAATCTCCAAAGCAGGTTCAGGATCTCTTCTCTGTACCGTAATTCCTCTGCAAACATGGATTCACCAAACAGCAGGTTTCCAGAGTCCAAAAGTGTTCCAAGGTTCCTCAGTAGGGAATAGCTGGAGTACAAGTCCAAGGTTTCCAGAAGTCAGGTCACAGACTGACTGAGGCTTGATTCAGGAGCACTGATTGTTCAGCTGAGGCTGCTTAAGAAGCAAGAGGGAAGAATCAGGGCGGGAACATGAAAACTGGAAACTCCATATTAACTGAGGGCAAGAGCTGCAGAAAGACAGAAAGCAAAATGGCCGACGGAAAACTGAGTTTCAAGGAACATGTCAACAGAGACAAAGAACCTTACAATAGGCCTGGTTGACCTCTTTACAAATGTAACAATTATGGTTGTGGCCAAAAAGTTCAATTTTGGTCTCATCAATCTGAATTACCTACTTCCAGAAGTTTTGAGGCTTGTCTCTGTGATGTTTTGTGTATTGTAGGCGTGATACTTTGTGGTATTTGCGCAGTAAAGGCTTTCTTCTGGCGACTCGACCATGCAGCCCAGTTTTCTTCAAGTGCCTCCTTATTGTTCATCTTGAAATTGAAACAGCCACACCGTTAGTTTTCAGAGAGTCCAGTATTTCAGCTGAGGTTATTTGTGGGTTTTTCTTTGAATCCCGAACAATTTTCCTGGCAGTAGTGGACAAAATTTTTGCTGGTCTACCTGACCGTGATTTTGTTTTTACAGAGTCCCTGATTTTCCATTTGTTAATCACAGTTTGAATGCTGCTGACTGGCATTATCAATCCTTGGATATCATTTTGTATCCCTTTCCTGTTTTATACAGTTCAACTATCTTTTCCCGTAGATCCGTTGACAATTTTTTGCTTCCCCATGACTCACAGTCCAGAAACGTCAGTGGCTGGATGAAAGATGCAAGAGTCTGTCTAGATCCCAGAAACTCACTCAGCTTTTATGCACACACACTGATTACAAACAGGTCACAGGTGAGGATGTTACCTTTAGTGGCCAGTCAAACCCCTTTGTGTCAACGTCTGTGCATGTTATCAGGCCAAAATCACCAAGATATTGGAACTTTTGATCAGGGTCATTTGGATGTTTTGGGTTGTCATTATGATTTAAAAAGAGAAAACACAGTAGTTTGACAATAAATGGCTTCACCCAACCACTAACTAGGAGTAGAGAAAAAGTTTTAGTGTTATCATTCATATTCTCTGAAAAAAGGCCAAGAAAGCAAAAATTCTGCCTGGGTATGTAAACTTTTGAGCACAACTGTATATCTATGTATGTTGCAGAGCTGGTGATACTACGTCCTGTTACTACATGTTACTATATCTCTGTATCTTGTGGAGCTGGTGATACGATGTCCTATTACTATATGTTTCTATATCACTGTATCTTGTGGAGCTTGTGATACTATGTCCTGTTACTATATGTTACTATATCACTGTACCTTGTAGAGCTGGTGATACTACGTCCTTGTCAGGAACTGGGGGTGTGAAGTTGCCCCCAGTTGTCGGGATTTATTAAATCCCACCGCTGTTCCACTAATATGTCAGGGAATCCTATTTTGGGTTCCCACTTTCAGTTCCAGTTCGGAACTTGCAGCTCTCTGGCACCCCCATTACCCTCAGTTTAATCAGGGAGCTACACCTAGGATAAGTAGTCACCAGAAAGGCTGCCTTGCCATGTACTAGCTATTGGGCACTCTGCAGTGAGGGCGGCATGTATATCCCCTGCCTCAGGGAGGAAATACACATATAAACCCCCCGTTCCATCGCTGCCAGGGTCTCCCAAATTCCCCAGAACACTTCGCTTCCACCAGCTCCTTGTTTGACATTAAAACCAATATCGGGTTAGGAGCCCACTCCACACGGTAGCGTAATTTAGCACAGAGGATGTGGCAGTACGTTATACAGCAAGGAAAACGAAACTAGTAAATTTTTATAGATTTACTCCATTAAATATAGGCAGTGTTTACAAGAATACAAAAGAGACAAAATACAGTATATACAGAACAGTTATAAATAAAAGAGGATTAAAATAAGAACTTATATATCTCAGTTAATGGTATGCCAGGTGGAGGAGGGAGAGGGGAACCTTTCCTGAACAACGGGTCCAAATGCACAGCTACCTATAGCTGATTCCCCAGGCAAAAGACCCCCCTTTGTCTTGGCCTCTGAGCTTTATACGTTTGCCCAAAACCAAGGGTCTCCCCCCTTGATGACCTCACAGTGTGGGCTGGTTACACCCCATTTAGAAAGTTACTAAAAAACTTCTGTGGGCCATATCTCAGGCTGCAACGCTCCCAGAGTGACGATAGGAGTATTATATGTCTTCTTACCAAATTATCTTTCATTTAAGACTGAACATACCGTGTCTGGAAGGTACGAGCGGGCAGAAATCTGTTTCTCGGCCTCTGGTGGCCGCACAAGCCCCAAAATGCTGCTGTGAATAGCTCTGATCATGCAGATTAAAAAGATATAAGTTTCCTGCCTCTATGATTATTTTGTGTTATTATATTCGAGTTTGAATAGACAAAGGAACTTTTACATCCATGTGCTACAGACAAACCGGATTTACCTGGTCAAAAGCCACATTCCAGAGGGAGGGGAAAGAGTGGGATAGAATTAAACACAGGCTGGGGAACTGCATCTATGTGAGGGGGATGTTGTTGAGCTGTGCCTGCACTGCATAAATGAAATGGGGGAGGGGCAGCATGAGCTCTGGAAGTGTACATAGAATTTAAGGACTTATTCATATTTCCTGACAGTCCTGTTACTATATGTTACTATATCATTCTAACTTTTGGAGCTGGTGATACTACATCCTGTTACTATTTGTTACTATATCTCTGTATCTTGTGGAGTTTCTGATATTAGGATCTGTTACTATTTGCTAAAATATCACCAGATCTTGTCGAGCTGGTGATACTACGTCCTGTTACTATATGTTACTATAACCCTTTATCTTGTGGTGCTGGTGATTCTAGTTCCTATTTCTTTATGTTACTATATTGCTGTTCCTTGTGAAGCTGGTGATACTACGTTCTGTTACTATATGTTACTATAGTACAGACCAAAAGTTTGGACACACCTTCTCATTCAAAGATTTTTCTGTATTTTCATGACTATGAAAATTGTACATTCACACTGAAGGCATCAAAACTATGAACTAACACATGTGGAATTATATACTTAACAAAAAAGTGTGAAAATATGTCTTATATTCTAGGTTCTTCAAAGTAGCCACCTTTTGCTTTGATGACTGCTTTGCACACTCTTGGCATTCTCTTGATGAGCTTCAAGAGGTAGCCACCGGAAATGGTCTTCCAACAGTCTTGAAGGAGTTCCCAGAGATGCTTAGCACTTGTTGGCCCTTTTGCCTTCAATCTGCGGTCCAGCTCACCCCAAACCATCTCGATTGGGTTCAGGTCTGGTGACTGTAGAGGCCAGGTCATCTGGTGTAGCACCCCATCACTCTCCTTCTTGGTCAAATAGCCCTTACACAGCCTGGAGGTGTGTTTGGGGTCATTGTCCTGTTGATAAATAAATGATGGTCCAACTAAACGCAAACCGGATGGAATAGCATGCCGCTGCAAGATGCTGTGGTAGCCATGCTGGTTCAGTATGCCTTCAATTTTGAATAAATACCCAACAGTGTCACCAGCAAAGCACCGCACACCATCACACCACCTCCTCCATGCTTCACGGTGGGAACCAGGCATGTAGAGTCCACCGTTCACCTTTTCTGCGTCGCACAAAGACACGGTGGTTGGAACCAAAGATCTCAAATTTGGACTCATCAGACCAAAGCACAGATTTCCACTGGTCTAATGTCCATTCGTTGTGTTCTTTAGCCCAAACAAGTCTCTTCTGCTTGTTGCCTGTCCTTAGCAGTGGTTTCCTAGCAGCTATTTTACCATGAAGGCCTGCTGCACAAAGTCTCCTCTTAACAGTTGTTGTAGAGATGTGTCTGCTGCTAGAACTCTGTGTGGCATTGACCTGGTCTCTAATCTGAGCTGCTGTAAACCTGCGATTTCTGAGGCTGGTGACTCGGATAAACTTTTCCTCAGAAGCAGAGGTGGCTCTTGGTCTTCCTTTCCTGGGGCGGTCCTCATGTGAGCCAGTTTCTTTGTTGTCCTTGATGGTTTTTGCAACTGCACTTGGGGACACTTTCAAAGTTTCCCCAATTTTTCAGACTGACTGACCTTCATTTCTTAAAGTAATGATGGCCACTCATTTTTCTTTACTTAGCTGCTTTTTTCTTGCCATAATGCAAATTCTAACAGTCTATTCAGTAGGAATATCAGCTGTGTATCCACCAGACTGATGGTCCCAACCCCATTAATAAGGCCAGAAATCCCACTTATTAAACCTGACAGGGCACAAGACTGTGCAAAGCAGTAATCAAAGCAAAATGTGGCTACTTTGAAGAACCTAGAATATAAGACATATTTTCAGCTGTTTCACACTTTTTTGTTAAGTATATAATTCCACATGTGTTAATTCATAGTTTTGATGCCTTCAGTGTGAATGTACAATTTTCATAGTCATGAAAATACAGAAAAATCTTTGAATGAGAAGGTGTGTCCAAACTTTTGGTCTGTACTGTATATCTCTGTATCTTGTGGAGCTGGTGATACTACGTCCTGTTACTATATGTTACTACAACACTGTATATTGTGGAGCTGGTGATACTACGACCTGTTACTATATATTACTATATCTCTGTATGTTGTGGAGCTGGTGATACTACATCCTGTTACTATATGTTACTATATCTCTGTATATTGTGGAGCTGGTGATACTACGTCCTGTTACTATATATTACTGTATCTCTGTATCTTGTGAAGCTGGTGATACTACGTCCTGTTACTATATGTTACTACATCACTGTATATTGTGGAACTGGTGATACTACGACCTGTTACTATATATTACTATATCTCTGTATCTTGTGAAGCTGGTGATACTATGTCCTGTTACTATATGTTACTATATCTCTGTATATTGTGGAGCTGGTGATACTACGACCTGTTACTATATATTACTATATCTCTGTATCTTGTGAAGATGGTGATACTACGTCCTGTTACTATATGTTACTACATCACTGTATATTGTGGAACTGGTGATACTACGACCTGTTACTATATATTACTATATCTCTGTATGTTGCGGAGCTGGTGATACTACGTCTTGTTACTATATATTACTATATCTCTGTATGTTGTGGAGCTGGTGATACTACATCCTATTACTATATGTTACTATATCTCTGTATGTTGTGGAGCTGGTGATACTACGTCCTGTTACTATATGTTACTATATCTCTGTATCTTGTGGATCTGGTGATACTACGTCCTGTTACTATATATTACTATATCTCTGCATGTTGTGGAGCTGGTGATACTACGTCCTGTTACTATATGTTACTACATCACTGTATATTGTGGAGCTGGTGATACTACGTCCTGTTACTATATGTTACTATATCTCTGTATCTTGTGGAGCTGGTGATACTACGTCCGTTACTATATGTTATTATATCACCGTATCTTGTGGAGCTGGTGATACTACGTCCTGTTACTATATGTTACTTTATATCTGTATATTGTGGAGCTGGTGATACTACATCCTGTTACTGTATGTTACTATATCTCTGTATCTGGTGGAGCTGGTGATACTACGTCCTGTTACTGTATGTTATTATATCTCTGTACATTGTGGAGCTGGTGATACTACGACCTGTTACTATATGTTATTATATCACGTATCTTGTGGAGCTGGTGATACTACGTCCTGTTACTATATGTTATTATATCACCGTATCTTGTGGAGGGCTGGTGATACTACGTTGTTTACTATATGTTACTGTATCTCTGTATCTTGTGGAGCTGGTGATACTACGTCCTGTTACTATATGCTATTATATCACCGTATCTTGTGGAGCTGGTGATACTACGTCCTGTTACTTATATTACTGTATGTCTGTATCTTGTGGAGCTGGTGATACTACGTCCTGTTACTATATGTTATTATATCACCGTATCTTGTGGAGCTGGTGATACTACGTCCTGTTACTATATGTTATTATATCTCTGTATCTTGTGGAGCTGGTGATACTACGTCCTGTTACTATATGTTATTATATCACCGTATCTTGTGGAGCTGGTGATACTAGTCCTGTTACTATATGTTACTGTATCTCTGTATCTTGTGGAGCTGGTGATACTACGTCCTGTTACTATATGCTATTATATCACCGTATCTTGTGAGCTGGTGATACTACGTCCTGTTACTATATGTTATTATATCACAGTATCTGTGGAGCTGGTGATACTACGTCCTGTTACTATATGTTATTATATCACCGTATCTTGTGGAGCTGGTGATACTACGTCCTGTTACTATATGTTATTATATCACCGTATCTTGTGGAGCTGGTGATACTACGTCTGTTACTATTGTTATTATATCACCGTATCTTGTGGAGCTGGTGATACTACGTCCTGTTACTATATGTTACTTTATATCTGTATATTGTGGAGCTGGTGATACTACATCCTGTTACTGTATGTTACTATATCTCTGTATCTGGTGGAGCTGGTGATACTACGTCCTGTTACTGTATGTTATTATATCTCTGTACATTGTGGAGCTGGTGATACTACGACCTGTTACTATATGTTATTATATCTCTGTACATTGTGGAGCTGGTGATACTACGACCTGTTACTATATGTTATTATATCTCTGTACATTGTGGAGCTGGTGATACTACGACCTGTTACTATATGTTATTATATCACCGTATCTTGTGGAGCTGGTGATACTACGTCCTGTTACTATATGTTATTATATCACCGTATCTTGTGGAGCTGGTGATACTACGTCCTGTTACTATATGTTACTGTATCTCTGTATCTTGTGGAGCTGGTGATACTACGTCCTGTTACTATATGCTATTATATCACCGTATCTTGTGGAGCTGGTGATACTACGTCCTGTTACTATATATTACTGTATCTCTGTATCTTGTGGAGCTGGTGATACTACGTCCTGTTACTATATGTTATTATATCACCGTATCTTGTGGAGCTGGTGATACTACACCTGTTACTATATGTTACTATATCTCTGTATCTTGTGGAGCTGGTGATACTACGTCCTGTTACTATATTTACTTATCTCTGTATATTGTGGAGCTGGTGATACTACATCCTGTTACTATATATTACTATATCTCTTTACTTGTGGAGCTGGTGATACTACGTCCTGTTACTATATATTACTGTATCACTGTATATTGTGGAGCTGGTGATACTACATCCTGTTACTATATGTTACTTATATCTCTGTATTTGTGGAGCTGGTGATACTACTCCTGTTACTATATCTCTGTATTTGTGAGCTGGTGATACTACGTCCTGTTACTATATGTTACTATATCTCTGTATCTTGTGGAGCTGGTGATACTACGTCCTGTTACTATATGTTACTATATCTCTGTATTTGTGGAGCTGGTGATACTACGTCCTGTTACTATATGTTACTATATCCCTATCTTGTGGAGCTGGTGATACTACGTCCTGTTACTATATGTTACTATATCTCTGTATGTTGTGGAGCTGGTGATACTACGTCCTGTTACTATATGTTACTATATCTCTGTACTTGTGGAGCTGGTGATACTACGTTCTGTTACTATATCTCTGTAGTTGTGGAGCTGGTGATACTACGTCCTGTTACTATATGTTACTATATCCTGTATTTGGAGCTGGTGATACTACGTCCTGTTACTATATGTTACTATATCTCTGTACATTGTGGAGCTGGTGATACTACGTCCTGTTACTATATGTTACTATATCGCTGTACTTCTGGAGCTGGTGATACTACGTCCTGTTACTATATGTTACATATATCTGTATCTTGTGGAGCTGGTGATACTACGTCCTGTTACTATATGTTACTATATATCTGTATCTTGTGGAGCTGGTGATACTACGTCCTGTTGCTATATGTTACTATATATCTGTATGTTGTGGAGCTGGTGATACTACGTTCTGTTACTATATCTCTGTATGTTGTGGAGCTGGTGATACTACGTCTGTTACTATATTCATCCTGTATTGTGGAGCTGGTGATACTACGTCTGTTACTATATGTTACTATATCACTGTACCTTGTGGAGCTGGTGATACTACGTCCTGTTACTGTATCTTACTACATCACAGTATATTTTGGAGGTGGTGATACTATGAACCATAACTATGTCGCAGTATTAGTTTGCGCTAATGATTCTATACACTTGCAGGATACTACAGTAAATTATATAGTTTTTATTACTTTGGATTGTAAATCATATTATACAGATGGTAATACTATAAGCTGTTTCTATACTGCAGTATCCGGTGACTTTTGTGATCTGACTCCTCAGTGAGCTGATAGTCTATGTTGTCTTGTACAGAAAATATTTTTATAGTTTTTCTGTGAGTGATGAGTTCAAGAGGCAGCAGGGAGGAGAGGACATGGCTTCTAAGTGGAGGAAGAAGCACATTTATCTGATGAAATATATTACAAAATTTCATACATCTCTTTGCACTATTGATTTATGCAAAGTTTATTGAAAAGAAATTGACCATTTAAATGCAATTTCTTGTGGAGCTGATGGTACTGTGAACTGTTAATTCAATGCAGCATCTTATGAATCTGGTGAACTTCTGCTATTTTACTGTATATTGTGGATTGGTAAGGTTAAAAAATCCCAGCATCTTGTGGAGCTAGTTTTGTTATGACAATGAGGTCTTTTGTAGACTTTATGAACTTTTCTTCCACTGTAGTATCTTTTGAAGCTGACAATACTATGAATTTCTACAATATTGCAGTATCTTTAATTATACTGTAATTGTAGTTCTTCTGGTTTTATTATTAACAATTGCTATATTGCAGTATCTAATGGAGACGATGATACTGAGATATCCTATCATATTGCTGTACGGAATAGTGTTGAAATTGCTATTATCTGTTAATACAGTATATTGTGGTATCTTGTAGAATTTGTGATACCTTGACTTACTTGATTACATTATATGAGGGAGCTGGTGACTTTATGAACTGTTGCTGACCCTATGATCTGTCGAAATATCATAGTACCTTGTGACAGTAGTGAATCAGTTAATACATCAGAGCATCAGGCGTGGCCCTGGTAATATTATCAACTGTTACAACATCAAAGTAATCACACAATAGCATCTTATAACTTTGTGACACTGTTACAATGTTGCAGCTTGTGTTACTACATCAGCAGCCGATGAGCTGACGATCACAGCATCTTGTCGACAGTAACAATACCAACCTATAGAGCACTGACATTACGATCAGTTTATACATCACACTTTGTGGAGCTGGTATTAATATGATCTGTTACTACACAGCATTATCCTGGAAAGCTGCTAATATAATGATCTGATGATAATGCAGTATTTTGTGGGGCTGGTGATAGCATGAACTGTTACTATATCACAGTATATTCTGTAGCTGGTGAAACTATGAACTATTACTATATCACAGTATCTCCTGTAGCAGGTGATACTATGAACTATTAATATATCACAGTATCTTCTGTAGCTGGTGATACTATGCACTATTACTATATCACAGTATCTCCTGTATCTGGTGATACTATGAACTATTACTATATCACAATATCTTCTGTAGCTGGTGATACTATGTACTATTACTATATCACAGTATCTTCTGTAGCTGGTGATACTATGTACTATTACTATATCACAGTATCTTCTGTAGCTGGGGATACTATGTACTATTACTATATCAAAGTATCTTCTGTAGCTGGTGATACTATGCACTATTACTATATCACAGTATCTCCTGTAGCTGGTGATACTATGTACTATTACTATATCACAGTGTCTCCTGTAGCTGGATATACTATGTATTATTACTATATCACAGTGTCTCCTGTAGCTGGTGATACTATGTATTATTACTATATCACAGTGTCTCCTGTAGCTGGTGAACTATGTACTTACTATCACATGTCTCCTAGTGAATACTATTACTATTACTAATCACAGTATCTTCTGTAGCTGGTGATACTATGCACCATTACTATATCACAGTTTCTTCTGTAGCTGGTGATACTATGTACTATTACTATATCACAGTATCTTCTGTAGCTGGTGATATTATGTACTAATACTGTATCACAGTATCTTCTGTAGCTGGTGATACTATGTACTATTACTATATCACAGTATCTTCAGTAGCTGGTGATACTATGTATTATTAATATATCACAGTGTCTCCTGTAGCTGGTGATACTATGTACTATTACTATATCACAGTTTCTTCTGTAGCTGGTGATACTATGTACTATTACTATATCACAGTATCTT
>JARQOD010000004.1:540607392-540647548 GCA_033576555.1 Oophaga sylvatica | reverse complement strand
AAAGTTGAGTGCCGAGTTCATTTTCTATTAGATACGGTTTGGGAACCTACTCTGGCACCTTCTTGGTTGTGCACACGGTTATTTTTTCATCTCATGCTATTTCAGTCTGCCCTAAGCGGGGAAGACGTTTTGCACGTTCAGTTGTCTTGGGTAGTGTTCAGACTAAATTTTTGTTGACTGTTACCCTGATTTGCTCCCTGTCCACATTTTCTGCTCAGGCTTTTGTTGATTCGGGAGCAGCTATTAACCTGATGGATTTTGATTTTGCTAAACGTTGTGGGTTTCCCTTGATACCCCTACGGAAGTCTATTCCCCTACTGGGGATCGATTCTACCCCTTTGGCTGAGAATAAACCTCAGTTCTCTACTCAGGTGATAATGAGGGTTGAACCTGATCATCAGGAGAGTTGCAAATTTTTGGTGCTGTATAATCTGCATGACATTATCGTACTGGGTTTCCCTTGGTTACAGTCTCATAATCCTGTTTTGGATTGGAAATCTGTGTCTGTAACCAGTTGGGGCTGCCAATGTGTTAATACCAACACTCCTGTTTTTTCTGCCTCCCCCCAGGCTCAGGATGTTCCTGACTTTTTGACTGATTTTTCTGATGTGTTTAGCGAAAGTAAATCTGCATCCTTGCCCCCACATAGGAGCTATGATTGCGCTATTGAATTAGTGCCTGGTAGTAAATTCCCTAAAGGTCGCCTTTTTAACTTGTCTGTACCTGAACATGACACTATGCGGTCTTATATCAAGGAGTCATTGGAGAAGGGTCATATCAGACCATCCTCTTCACCCTTGGGTGCCGGTTTTTTCTTTGTGGCCAAAAAGGATGGTTCATTAAGGCCGTGTATTGATTATCGTCTCTTGAACAATATCACTGTGAAATATCAATATCCGTTACCCTTGATTTCTGACCTGTTTTCCAGGGTGAAAAGTGCTACTTGGTTTACCAAGCTTGACCTCAGGGGGGCATATAACCTTATTCGCATTAAGCACGGGGATGAATGGAAGACTGCATTTAATACCCCAGAGGGGCATTTTGAGTACCTAGTGATGCCCTTTGGGCTCACTAATGCTCCTTCTGTCTTCCAGTTCTTCATGAATGACATTTTCAGGGATTTTGTGGATAAATTTCTGATTGTTTATTTGGATGATATCTTGATTTTTTTCCAATGACTGGGACTCTCATGTGAAACATGTTCGGACTGTGTTCCAGATTTTGAGAGAGAATGCTCTGTATGTGAAGGGATCAAAGTGTCTTTTTGGCGTACAGAGGATCTCATTTCTGGGATTCATTTTGTCCCCATTTGTTATTGAAAAGGACCCGGTCAAGGTTCAGGCCATCTGTGATTGGGTCCAACCTACTTCATTAAAGGCTCTTCAAAGATTCTTGGGTTTTGCCAATTTTTATCGTAAATTTATTGGTAATTTCTCTGTTATTGTTAAACCATTGACTGATTTGACCAAAAAGGGTTCTGATGTGGTGAATTGGCCTCCTGAGGCAGTCTCTACGTTTCAGGAACTTAAGCAGAGATTCACTTCTGCTCCTGTTCTACGGCAGCCTGATGTTTCTCTGCCATTTCAGGTGGAGGTTGATGCCTCTGAAATTGGGGCAGGTGCCGTTTTGTCCCAAAGAGATCCAGAGACCTCTAAAAGTAACCCTTGTGCCTTTTTCTCTCGAAAATTTTCTCCAACTGAACGTAATTATGACGTGGGTAATCGGGAGTTATTGGCCATGAAGTGGGCTTTTGAAGAGTGGAGACATTGGCTGGAGGGAGCCAAACATCAGGTGGTGGTCCTCACGGACCATAAGAATCTGGTTTATCTGGAATCAGCCTAGCGACTTAATCCTAGACAGGCCAGGTGGGCCTTGTTTTTCACACGTTTTAATTTTGTGGTTTCCTTTCTTCCTGGCACTAAGAATGTTAAGGCGGATGCCCTCTCGAGGAGTTTCCTTGCGGACTCTCCTGAGTTATCTGATCCTGCTGTTATTTTGAAAGAGGGTGTAGTTCTTTCCGCCATCTCGCCCAATTTGAGACTGGTTCTGGAAGGGTGTCAGGAGGATAAACCCGAGCGCTGCCCTATTGGGAAATTGTTTGTCCCAGACCGGTGGAAAAAGAGTGTGATGTCTGAGATTCATTGTTCCGCGTTGGCCGGTCATCCCGGAATTTTTGGTACCAGAGACTTGGTTAGTCGGTCCTTTTGGTGGCCTAATTTGTCTCGTGACGTCAGGGAATTTGTGCAGTCCTGCGGGACTTGCTCTCGCTCCAAGCCTTGCTCTCGCTCTAGTGGTTTGTTGATGCCATTGCCCGTGCCCAAGAGACCATGGACCCATATCTCTATGGATTTCATTTCCGACCTCCCTGTTTCTCAGAGAATGACCGTTATCTGGGTGATTTGTGATAGGTTTTCCAAAATGATACATCTTGTGCCATTACCTAAGTTGCCTTCCTCCTCTGAATTGGTGCCTTTGTTCCTTCAGCACGTGGTTCAGTTACACGGCATCCCTGAGAACATTGTGTCTGACAGAGGAGTCCAGTTTGTTTCCAGATTTTGGAAGACTTTTTGTTCTAAACTTGGTGTTCAATTGTCTTTCTCCTCGGCTTTTCATCCTCAGACCAATGGACAAACTGAGAGAACAAACCAGACATTGGAGACTTATCTGAGATGCTTTGTGTCTGCTGATCAGGATGACTGGGTCTCTTTTTTGCCTTTGGCTGAGTTTGCTCTTAATAATAGGGCTAGCTCTGCCACTTTGATGTCTCCATTTTTCTGCAATTTTGGGTTTCACCCTCGATTTTCTTTAGGACAGACGGAGGCTTCTGTCTGTCCAGGTGTTGACTCTGTTGTGGAGCGTATGCAGCAGATTTGGGACCAGGTAGTGGAGAGGTTGTCCCTCTCTCAGGAGAGGGCCCAGCGGTTTGCCAACCGGCATAGGACTGATGGTCCTCGGTTTGAAGTGGGGGACTTGGTCTGGTTGTCCTCAAGAAATATCCCTATGAGAGTTGCATCTCCTAAGTTTAAGCCTAGGTTCATTGGACCTTATAAGATCATGGAGATTCTTAATCCTGTTTCCTTTCGTTTACTTCTTCCAGGGACATTTAAGATCCATAACGTGTTCCACAAGTCCTTATTGAAGAGGTTTGTCGAGCCAGTGGTTCCTATGGCTGTGCCTCCTGACCCTGTTTTGGTTGAGGGCAATCTGGAGTATGTGGTTGAGAAAATATTGAATTCTCGTTTTTCTAGACGGAAACTCCAGTATTTGGTTAAGTGGAGAGGTTATGGTCAGGAGGACAATTCTTGGGTGTTTGCTTCGGAGATCCATGCTAGGAGACTCATCCGTGCGTATCACAGAGCTCATCCTGACCGACCTGGTTGCTCAAATGAGGGTTCGGTGACCCCTCCTCAAGGTGGGGGTACTGTTGTGAATGTGCTAGAAATTAATTCTGAGCAGAAGCTCCCTCTGGTGGTTACAAACAGTACTGAACTATCCAATGAAGATTGTGAAGATTGGCGATCAGGTGTTACTGACTGGTCTTATATAAGGGAGGTTCCCTCCCATCAAGGTTGCCGGTGATCAATTGTTCTGGTCTCATCTTTGATTCCTGTTCACTTTGTAGCTTGCTGTTTCGTGCCTGCATCTTCTGCTAACAGATAAGACATTTTCTTCTTTTAGTTTTTTGTGCTTGCTTTTTGCATTTTGTCCTGCACTTCTGTGGGGGTCTGCCGGGTCCCCTCCGGGGGCTTGTGCTCCTCTCAGTTTAGTTCAGCCACTGTTGTTTGTTCATTTGCCTTTTCCAGTTTTTTCAGTGGCTGCTGTTTAGTTTTGTTACACCAGAGAACTAATTTAGGTGGTAGAGGTCGTGTGATCTCAGGTGTTTTTGTAATTAGTAGAGTTGGTACTTTTCAGGGTTTTTTGGGATTGCAGTAAGTGTCCTTCCTATCCTTTTCTATTTAGGAAGTTTGGGCCCCAACGTTTGCTCATACTATTTTCTGTCTGTGTCTGTATTTTCCTCTTGTCTAACCGCCATTACATGTTTGGGGGCTTTCTATGTTCTTTGGGGATCTGCTCCGGGGCAGATAGTTTTCCTCTTTCTGTCTTTAGGTGTAGTTAGCTTCTCAGGCTGTGACGAGGCGTCTAGGACCAACGTAGGTACGCTCCACGGCTGCCTTTAGTTGTGGTGGTTAGTCAGGGTACTGGAATCCCATAGATTCCAACCTCTCTGGTGTATTTCCTTTTTTGCCTGCTCTCCTCAGCTACCAAATCATAACAGGGACCTCTATCCAACCAGTGCTCGGGGGGACCTCTATCCAACCACTGCTCGGGGGGGACCTCTGTCCAGCCAGTGCTCGGGGGAACCTCTATCCAGCCAGTGCTCGGGAGGGACCTCTATCCAACCAGTGCTCAGGGAGGACCTCTATCCAACCAGTGCTCAGGGGGGACCTCTATCCAACCTGTGTTTAGGGGGGAACTCTATCCAGCCAGTGCTCGGGGGGACCTCTATCCAGCCAGTGCTCGGGGGGGACCTCTATTCAACCACTGCTTGGGGGGGACCTCTATCCAGCCAGTGCTCGGGGGGACCTCTATCCAGCCAGTGCTCGGGGGGACCTCTATCCAACCAGTGCTCGGGGGGGACCTCTATCCAACCAGTGCTCGGGGGGGGACCTCTAACCGGCCAATGCTCGGGGGGAACCTCTATCCGGCCAGTGCTCGGGGGGACCTCTATCCGGCCAGTGCTCGGGGGGAACCTCTATCCGGCCAGTGCTCGGGGGGGGACCTCTATCCGGCCAGTGCTCAGGGGGGACCTCTATCCAACCAGTGCTCGGGGGGCATCTCCATCTGACCAGTGCTCAGGGGGAACCTCTATCCGGCCAGTGCTCCGGGGGGCAGGACCTCTATACGGCCAGTGCTCGGTGGGACCTCTATCCAGCCAGGTTTGGCAATGCTTTTATTAGTATGATACAACAGCTGTAGCCAAATGTGCTGGAGAGGAGCCTTCAGCATCCCTCACCAGTCCCAAAACACATGACGTGGGACTGAGTGGAAACCTAAAGTTAAAAACTTCCAAGATCAGCCTGCGTACGTTCTCCCATAGCCCCCCAGCTGTGAGCATAGCCAAACATAGGCATCAGATCCGTTCCTTGTTCCCCAGAGCGGGGGTAACACTCCTCCGTTCTGAGGCCCATACGGCAGCGTCTTTATAGACTATGGATCAAACACAATTGCGACCTCCGCCCTATGAATCGATCACTGACTTGTTGATTCCAGTCTATTGTCCTCCTTGGAAATGTGGCCCATCTGGACTTGACTGCAGCCATAGGGTCGCCCAGTAAACCCGGCAATAGGGAGCTATACAGCAAGGAGATAACGGCAGTAGTTGATTTACCTCGCAACCCTTGATCTAGGATCCCATTGTGTGATATGGAGAGACTTCTAGAGTTCGTACTGCCACTGTAGTGAAAACAATGGAAAGTGCAGGGGCCCAACATTTTGAGAAAGCCCAGGGCCCAGTGCAGCCTCGCACCACCAAACACCCCCTCATCGCAGCCCTGGGGCCCGCAGCATTGCCCCACTTCCACAGCCTCCGGCCACCTGCAGCAGCGACTCTGCCTCCTGGGAAGATCCAGCAGATTTATCCAGGCAGATCTATTCAGGACCACAGTCCCCGCTCCCTGAATCCCCTCTGAGATGTTGGAATTGGGACACTAAAGGATAACCCCATGTATGAGCCGGGCCTCCTTGATCTTTGGGAAGTTGTAGTTTTTTGAGTTTTATTCTAGGAATACCCCTTTTCCAGACCAGGTCTCTAAAAATATGCATTTTCCTGAACCAACATTTAAGTGTCCAGACCGGAGAATTACCCAGGGCACATAAAATGGAGGGTATAAGGCACATGGTAATGAGATTGGCTCTGCCCAGGGCCGATACGGGTCATTTGCCCCAAGCGCTAACTTTATTTCTTGCTTAATGTAGATACCAAGGTATTCGACCCCATCTTATCCCTCTCATACAGGGGCGGCAGAAGTGCAGATTCTGACCAGTTTATAGTCAGCCCTGAGAAGTTCCCAAATTTACCAACAGGAAGAGAGACATTAGAATTATTAATAATAGCAGATCATCTGCATATAAGGCAATCTTCTTTATTCCTGTACCTAAACTCCTTGTCTTCGATGTTTTCTGATAATTAGCTTTGCTAGCGAACAGCAAGCCGTCCGCCTTGTGACTAGAGTCCAGCGAGAGGACCGCCTTGTGACTAGAGTCCAGCGAGAGGACCGCCTTGTGACTAGAGTCCAGCGAGAGGACCGCCTTGTGACTAGAGTCCAGCGAGAGGACCGCATTGTTACGAGTCCAGCGAGAGGACCGCTTGTGGACTAGCGTCCAGCGAGAGGACCGCCTTGTGACTAGAGTCCAGCGAAAGGACCGCCTTGTGACTAGCATCCAGCGAGCGGTCCGCCTTGTGACTAGAGTCCAGCGAAAGGACCGCCTTGTGACTAGCATCCAGCGAGCGGTCTGTCTTGTGACTAGAGTCCAGCGAGAGGACCGCCTTGTGACTAGAGTCCAGAGAGGACCGCTTTGTGACTAGCATCCAGCGAGCGGTCCGCCTTGTGACTAGAGTCCAGCGAGAGGACCGCCTTGTCACTAGCGTCCAGCGAGCGGTCCGCCTTGTGACTAGAGTCCAGCGAGAGGACCGCCTTGTGACTAGAGTCCAGCGAAAGGACCGCCTTGTGACTAGCATCCAGCGAGCGGTCCGCCTTGTGACTAGAGTCCAGCGAGAGGACTGCCTTGTGACTAGCGTCCAGCGAGCGGTCCGTCTTGTGACTAGAGTCCAGCGAGAAGACCGCCTTGTGACTAGCGTCCAGCGAGAGGACCGCCTTGTGTGGCTAAAGTCCATCGAGAGGACCGCCTTGTGTGGCTAAAGTCCAGCGAGAGGACCACCTTGTGACTAGAGTCCAGCGAAAGGACCGCCTTGTGACTAGAGTCCAGCAAGAGGACCGCCTTGTGACTAGAGTCCAGCAAAAGGACCGCCTTGTGGCTAAAGTCCAGCGAGCGGTCCGCCTTGTGACTAGAGTCCAGCGAAAGGACCGCCTTGTGACTAGAGTCCAGCAAGAGGACCGCCTTGTGACTAGAGTCCAGCAAAAGGACCGCCTTGTGGCTAAAGTCCAGCGAGAGGACCGCCTTGTGACTAGAGTCCAGCGAGAGACCGCCTTCTGACTAGAGTCCAGCGAGCAGTCCGCCTTGTGACTAGCGTCCAGCGAACGGTCCGCCTTGTGACTAGCGTCCAGCGAGCGGTCAGCCTTGTGACTAGCGTCCAGCGAGCGGTGCGCCTTGTGACTAGCGTCCAGCAAGCGGTCCGCCTTGTGACTAGAGTCCAGCGAAAGGACCGCCTTGTGACTAGCATCCAGCGAGCGGTCCGTCTTGTGACTAGAGTCCAACGAGAGGACCGCCTTGTGACTAGAGTCCAGAGAGAGGACCGCTTTGTGACTAGCATCCAGCGAGCGGTCCGCCTTGTGACTAGAGTCCAGCGAGAGGACCGCCTTGTGACTAGCGTCCAGCGAGTGGTCCGCCTTGTGACTAGAGTCCAGCGAGAGGACCGCCTTGTGACTAGAGTCCAGCGAGAGGACCGCCTTGTGACTAGAGTCCAGCGAGAGGACCGCTTTGTGACTAGCATCCAGCGAGCGGTCCGCCTTGTGACTAGAGTCCAGCGAGAGGACTGCCTTGTGACTAGCGTCCAGCGAGCGGTCCGCCTTGTGACTAGAGTCCAGCGAGAAGACCGCCTTGTGACTAGCGTCCAGCGAGCGGTCTGCCTTGTGACTACAGTCCAGCGAGAGGACCGCCTTGTGTGGCTAAAGTCCATCGAGAGGACCGCCTTGTGTGGCTAAAGTCCAGCGAGAGGACCGCCTTGTGACTAGAGTCCAGCGAAAGGACCGCCTTGTGACTAGCGTCCAGCAAGAGGACCGCCTTGTGACTAGAGTCCAGCAAAAGGATCGCCTTGTGGCTAAAGTCCAGCAAAAGGACCGCCTTGTGGCTAAAGTCCAGCGAGAGGACCGCCTTCTGACTAGAGTCCAGCGAGCAGTCCGCCTTGTGACTAGCGTCCAGCGAACGGTCTGCCTTGTGACTAGCGTCCAGCGAGCGGTCCGCCTTGTGACTAGCGTCCAGCAAGCGGTCCGCCTTGTGACTAGCGTCCAGCAAGCGGTCCGCCTTGTGACTAGCGTCCAGCAAGCGGTCTGTGTCATGTTGTGACATGCATGTGTATGCTTTAACCCTTTGCTCCTTTTCCCCCTAATATAGCTGGGATACTGATATCCGTTACCTGTATGGATGATGCTCAGTTCCCAGCTCCTCTGCGTAACCGTACATGCGTGGGTGTCTCCGCTGCGCTGCATGATCACCCGCATGTGCGGTCCCTGGCTACTGCTGTGAAAGCTACCCTTAGGTTGCAAGTTCCTCTGCACTGGTGCATGGCTTGCTACGTGGGTTTGGGCTGCAGCCATTTCCAGGTGCCCTTGCTGTGCTTATGTCTGGCTCTCATAGGGTGCGCAGGCCACACCTGCCCTGCTTTTATCAGGGTTAGTGTGTGTACCTGAAATTCTGTCCCCAGCCAATTGCTGAGGGGCAGCTCATATATAAAGGCTCCCTGCCCTATGGGCGGGGTCTTAGCTACTCACATAGCTGCTGAACCTAGCCTTGTGTGTTTGTGTGTTCAGCTTCTGATCTGAGTCTGATCAGCTCTGGAGAGCTGATTCCCTTGTCCTGTTTGGTGTTGCTGAAACTCGTTCCTGTGCCTTTCCTAGAGGCGGTAATTCTAGGCTCGTATCCCTGTTGCTGAACTCGTTCCTGTGCCTTTCCTAGAGGCGGTAATTCTAGGCTCGTATTCCTGTGCCTTTCCTAGAGGCAGTAATTCTAGGCTCGTATTCCTGTGCCTTTCCTAGAGGCGGTAATTCTAGGCTCGTATTCCTGTGCCTTTCCTAGAGGCAGTAATTCTAGGCTCGTATTCCTGTGCCTTTCCTAGAGGCGGTATTCTAGGCTCGTATTCCTGTGCCTTTCTAGGCGTAATTCTAGCTCGTATTCCTGATCCTGAACTCGTTCCTGTGCCTTTCCTAGAGGCGGTAATTCTAGGCTCGTATCTCTGATCCTGTACCTGACAGTCTGAACTGTGTCTGCTGTGTAATGTTCCTGAATCCTTCTGTGTCCTGAACCCAGTGCCTAGTGACTGTGAGACTTTGCTACTGACTTCCTTTGATACTACCTGGGTTCATCTTGGAAGGAGGAGTCCGGTGTGGGTGTGCTGAGTTTCTGTTACTCTGTGCTCAGCTAGCTTTTGGTGCAATGCCCGCCCGGCTCCAGTTGAGCCTGGTGGGACTTGCACCAGACCGCTTGGGTTCCTTTTTAGATCGCTTCCAGATGTCCGGATCCGATCCTTTCCTGCCTAATGTCCGGAGCCTGCCGATCGTTGCCAGATGTACGGAACCTGCCGATCGTTGCCAGATGTCCGGAGTCCGATGCCAGTGTTCTCCGTGTCCTGATGTCCAGTCCGTGTTCGGTGTCCGTGTTCTGATGTCCAGTCCGTGTTCGTGTTTCGTGTACTGGATCCAGTTCGTGTTCCTGATGTCCAGTCCGTGTTCGTGTCGTGTTCTGATGTCCAGTCCGTGTTCGTGTGTTCGTGTTACTGAGATCCAGTTCGTGTTCCTGATGTCCAGTTCGTGTTCCTGATTCCATGTTCCTGAGTTCGTGTTCGTGTGTTCGTGTTACTGAGATCCAGTCCGTGTTCCTGAAGTTCAGTTCGTGTTCCTGAGTTCGTGATTCTGATAACCTCGTCTCATGTTTGAGTTATGTACTGTGTGTCTTCACATATTTACTTTAGTAAACTTTACTTCACTATATCTGAAGTTGTGCGGTGTGATCAAGTCCTACGTGTTTCTATCTTGTCCTCATGCTCAGCTGCCACAGAACCCCGGTCTCTGCCAGTCCCTAAGTATGGGTAGGACCGGGTCCCCCTCTGTGGTATGGAGGGTCCAGATTTCATACCCGAGGGATGCCCGCGCCACGCCATGGTGGGCGGCTGAAATCCCCAAACGTGACAGTCTGCCTTGTGGCTAAAGTCCAGCGAGAAGACCACCTTGTGACTAGAGTCCAGCGAGAGGACTTCCTTGTGTGGCTAAAGTCCAGCGAGAAGACCACCTTGTGACTAGAGTCCTGCGAGAGGACTGCCTTGTGACTAGAGTCCAGCGAGAGGACCGATTTGTGACTAGCGTCCAGCAAGCGGTCCGCCTTGTGGCTAGCCTCCAGCGAGAGCAGTGTCGGACTGAGGCACCGGGACACCGGAGAAATCTCCGGTGGGCCTTGGCCCCAGCCTCCATCATTAGTCCCTGCCCTGCATGTCGATAGTGCCTACACAACTGACCGGCCATGCTGTGTGCAGATGTCAGGCGCAAACTCCCCTCATCCAGCTGAGAGCACTGCGCCAGCCATTTCCACATCATCCTATAAATCATTCCTAGCAATCACATCGCTAGGCTGCTCTGTGCGCACAGGACCTGTGATGAGGTCACGGGAGGGGAGGAGTTAGGGGTCACATGATCAGGGGCCTCTGTATGCAGGACTTTGCGTGCTGATTGTCATGGTGCTGGATGAGGGGAAGTTTCTGTGTGAGGTCAGGAGGGGTTTACAGGGTGGATGTAGCAGAGCTGTTTGTGTATGAGGTGTACGGAGCAGAGCCACGTGTGTATGGGGTGTACGTAGCAGAGCCACGTGTGTATAGGGTGTACGGAGCGGAGCCGCGTGTGTATAGGGTGTGCGAGCGGAGCCACGTGTGTATGGGGTGTACGGAGCAGAGCCGCGTGTGTATGGGGTGTACGGAGCGGAGCCGCGTGTGTATGGGGTGTACGGAGCGGAGCCGCGTGTGTATGGGGTGTACAGAGCGGAGCCGCGTGTATGGGGTGTACGGAGCAGAGCCACGTGTGTATGGGGTGTACGTAGCGGAGCTGTGTGTATGGGGTGTACGGAGCGGAGCCGCGTGTGTATAGGGTGTACGGAGCAGAGCCGCGTGTGTATAAGGTGTACAGAGCAGAGCCACGTGTGTATGGGGTGTAAGTAGCGGAGCTGTGTGTGTATGGGGTGTACGGAGCGGAGCCGCGTGTGTATAAGGTGTACGGCGCAGAGCCACGTGTGTATAGGGTGTAAGTAGCGGAGCTGTGTGTGTATGGGGTGTACGTAGCGGAGCTGTGTGTGTATGGGGTGTACATAGCGGAGCTGTGTGTGTATGGGGTGTACGTAGCGGAGCTGTGTGTGTATGGGGTGTACGTAGCGGAGCTGTGTATGGGGTGTACGGAGCGGAGCCGCGTGTGTATAGGGTGTACGGAGCCGCGTGTGTATAAGGTGTACGGCGCAGAGCCACGTGTGTATGGGGTGTAAGTAGCGGAGCTGTGTGTGTATGGGGTGTACGGAGCTGAGCCGCGTGTGTATAAGGTGTATGGCGCAGAGCCACGTGTGTATGGGGTGTAAGTAGCGGAGCTGTGTGTGTATGGGGTGTACGGAGCTGAGCCGCGTGTGTATAAGGTGTACGGCGCAGAGCCACGTGTGTATGGGTGTAAGTAGCGGAGCTGTGTGTATGGGGTGTACGGAGCAGAGCCGCGTGTGTATAAGGTGTACGGCGCAGAGCCACGTGTGTATGAGGTGTAAGTAGCGGAGCTGTGTGTGTATGGGGTGTACGGAGCGGAGCCGCGTGTGTATAGGGTGTACGGAGCAGAGCCGCGTGTGTATAGGGTGTACGGAGCAGAGCCACGTGTGTATAGAGTGTACGGATCAGAGCCACGTGTGTATGGGGTGTACGGAGTGGAGCCATGTGTGTACTTGGTGTACGGAGCGGAGCAACATGTGTACGGGGTGTACAAAACAGCCCTGTGTGTACGAAGTGTACGGAGCTGAGCCATGTGTGTACGAAGTTTACGGAGTGGAGCCATGTGTGTATGGGAGGGGAGCGGGGAAGGAACAGGCACCAGGAGAGAGGAGAGCTGGGCGAGAAACTGGTGGCTGTGTCCGCAGCTGGCTCTAGGCTGTTCCTCATCCAGCAGTGGGCAGTCTGTGGACGCCCAGCCGTGCACTATGGCGGCTGTGGAAGTCACCGGGACCAGCAGCTGCAACGGGAGTAGCGACACCTCCAGCCCCGGCGAGGAGAGGATGAGGCGCCTCTTCCAGACCTGTGATGGGGACGTCGATGGCTATATCAGCAGGTATGAGGGGCACAACTTTCCAACTTACTCCTGAATAGTTGGCTGCAGGGTTCACTTATCCCCTGTGAGTGCAGGAGGCTGGGCTGAGAGCCCTTGTGCCCACTGATGATGCCACCTTCAGGCCCTGGGGCTCCACTCATTCTGCTCCGGTACAGCACATGTCCCTCCTTGCCCCTGTGCTGCCCACCTTTCCTGGGTACAGCAGGGGGAATCTGCTGGCAGGGTCAGTCCTCAGGGCGCTGCTCCCATTGCTCTGAGAAGTGGAGTTATTTCTAGCAATTCCTGACATTTGTGCCCATGTACTTAGAACAGATTATGAAGGGCAGCGCTGGCACATGAGAAATCCCAGCAGGATGTGACATTCGGGCTCAGTCACACTGAAGTGTAAGTGCACCAGAATATGAAGCAAAAAAATCTGGGGCTGACCCTGTGGTGCTCGCTGTGGGGTCTGCGCGTGGAATACCCCATCCCATTGTGTAAAGCCACGGGCCACCCACTGCGGTGTCCAGGAAGATTGTTCACTAGGTAACATGTCACAGGTTAAAATCCACTGGAATGACCAGCAGTGCAGATTACCCATTGCAGTTTATGGGGGCGATTTGTGGGTAGTTCATATGTTAATCTGCTCTGTGGAGACTAAAGGGCCTGTCTCACATAGCGATATCGCTACCGAGATCGCTGCTGAGTCACTAGTTTTGTGACGCAGCAGCGAGCTCACCAGCGAGATCGCTGTGTGTGACATTCAGCGACGATCAGCCCCCCTGCCGGGTATCGCTGATCGTCGCTGAAATGTCAGGACATTTTTTTGATCGCTGGTCTCCCGCTGACAGGCACGCATCGCTGCGTGTGACAGGCGGGAGACCAGCGATCCGCTGGTAACCAAGGTACACAGCGGGTTTCCAGGCGCGGGGCTGTGCCTAGAAACCCGCTGTGTACCTTGGATACCAGCGCCCTGATGCAGGGAGCTGGTATCCAAGGTACACAGCGGGTTTCTTAGGCACCGGGCAGCGCTTGGAAACCCGCTGTGTACCTTGGATACCAGCTCCCCTGCATCAGGGCGCTGGTATCCAATGTACACTGCGGGTAACTAAGCGATGTTACCCCAGTGTCGCTGTCCTGATCGCTGCCTGTTTGGCAGCTCAGCAGCGATCATGTAGCGATACACCAGTGATCCTGACAAGTGCATATCGTTGTCGGGATCGCTGGTGTATCGCTATGTGAGACCCAGCCTTAAGGTAGGCTCATACTGACGGTGTTTTTTCTCAGTTTTTGCAGTAGAAAATCTTAAAAAAAAAAACACCAGTTTTAGAGTTTGTGTTGTAAAACACTGCCAAAAAACCCTCTGTGTGAACATGTTCTACGAGAGGAAAAACAATCTGTTTTTCAAGAAGAAAACTCTTCAGGAATTATTACTTTTCTCTTGGGTTTTGTAGACCTAAAATCTCCTTTATATTAGTATTTTCTGGACTTTACTTCAGCTCTTTTTCAACACTTTGGCAAGCACGGCACCGAATAGGGATCGAGCTTCTGACTGAGGAGCCCATATAGACTATAACTTAAAATGAACTGTGTGCTGTGCTTCCCTCCTCCTGTCACTCCCCTCCCAGGTGATGCCATATACCGGACTTCACTGACCAGTGGGGACGAGGGGGAAGTGGAGTCCGGCCACACCCTCAGGGGTTAAATTCTCGTGCGAGGGCTGGACCCTTCCTCTTCCTCCCTCGGCTGATCAGTGGAAGTCTTGTCCCTGCAGTGACGTCTGATCCCCTAACTGAGGCCCTGCGGCAGAGAGCAGCACAGGAAGGTGAGCCATGGATACAATCTTTACTGTCCTCCCTTAGTGCTCACCTCCCTGTGCCCTCTCCAGCGTCGCCGCAAGCCTCCCCGATGTTCGCCCCCTCTCCCAGGCCCCGTGCTCCACTGTCGTCTCCGTCTGCCCCTCCGTCGTCGTGCGTTCTGTTCTCCCCTCACTTCCCCTCCGGGCAGCCCGTGTCTCACCTTTGGCCATCGGGCCTGGTGCTTTGCCGGTCCCTCCTGGTTCCGGAGCTGCGGCCCTCAGACAGTCATGGGTCTCCCCCTGTATATTGCTGCGGGGGCGCCTGGTGCCGGGGACCTGCTGAAGGGATGGCGGATCGGGTGGGTATGACCGCGTGTGCGGGGCTCCTGGCACGCGGAGTGCAGCTTGTGGCCTTTAGCACGGCCTGCTCCTGGACCCTGGGCCCCCCAGCTACTGCCGCTGCCTTTCTCGGTAGGCCGCGGGCCCTCTCCGGGCTGCCACCGCGGCCGGCTCCTGGGAGTCGGTCCTGCTCCTCACCTCCCGCGCGCTGTTGCCCCCATGTACCGTGGCCGCCTCCGCCTGATGCGGCTGTTCCCCGTACTTTACTCCCCGGCTTTTGGGCCGGGTAGGCCTCACTATGCACTCCTGGGTAGCTCCGCCCACTATCAAACGTCACTTCCGGTCTCTGCCAGTCGACTTCCGGTCGGCGGTGGTGCAGGGCCAGCTCTGCATCTCTCTCCTTCAGGCACAATAGCGATGCCTGTACGGAGCCTTAACGGCCCCAAAACATTACGTGGCCTGCTCCAAAGCGACTCTCCAGCAGGCACATGTGCACTGCCTGCGAGGAGGGATGCCGGAGCAGCCACAAAATATAACCACGCTGCTGCAGAGCACGCCGATTGGTCCATACAGACCGACCAGCGCGCTCTGCATCAAATAAAGTATAAAACACGTATGCACTCACGTATCACAAACACGCCAATACTAACCGCCAATGCCCCAGTCACTAACAGTACTGTAACCACATTAACCCCTGCCCCTCCATACACCGCACAGAATACAATTAATTGTTATGTACAACTAACCCCCTGGTTGCAGGAAGGTCAGGCTGCAGCAAAAAAAATAAAAAAAAATGCCACAAGCAACCTGTCAGCTCCTATGCTGCAGGGAGGCACTCGCCGGCAAGTGCCCGTCTCATCCCGCCTGGGCCGCAGCTTTTCCCTGGCAGGCGCAGCAGTGCCGCCTGCTCGGGATATCGCACGGCCCAGGGTAAATATGGTTCCTGCGTCGGCGGAGCGCACTGTCCGGTCCAACCCGACCGCTCAGCGCGCTCCGCAGCAAGTGCGCAATACGCCACATAAACACCACTACACATAACATGCCACCAACCCCCCCCCCCCCCCCCCCGCGACCCAAGAACACAGCTTCAGCGATCACACAATTACCCCCACCTACTCACATCCCCCGCGCCGTCGCGGCCATATAATATGCCGTCTCCTCCGCCACACAATACTGCCCCGCAGCTGTCATATAGCCAGCTCCAGAACCCCGTTCCCCGGTCACTAGATCCTAGCGCCCCTGATGCTGTCCGTAGCCACGGTCGCATTAATCATGAACGTCGTCGACCCTCACCCTCTTCCTCCGAAGATTCCCACAGACATTTTCGCTGTCCCCCTGGTTGTTGCTGTTTTCGTTTCAGGGACAGACAAAGACGCAGCACCTACAGGGATTACCGCAGATCACGGTCCTCCAGATGGCGCTCACCGTCAACTTCGGGACGGTCCGACACGTCTGAGGGTCACGACAGACGGTCATATGGATCCAGCGCAAGACGGCGCTCACGTTCCGCAACGCGGTCTTCCCGACGGAGGGAATCCGCTACAGCCCACAGGGCACCTGGCCAGAACGACATCCTCTACGGCGCGGAAAACCCGCTTACAGAGTTTGTTACTCGGCCCCTGGCGCACGACAACCAAAGGTCGTCACGCACCCGGGGAGGCAAAGCCTCATCTCCTAATGACCCCTTTATTAGCAGCCAACAAGCCAGCACTTCCACCGCTGACGGAGAATCTCCATCAGCCGGAGCCGCCAGCGCCCAGGACGCCCCGCCTATGACCGACAGTGGTGAGTTACGCACGATAAATGAACTAACGTTGCACAACACACCACTGGAGACAGCGATCTGGCGTCCGCCGTCAGGGCGCCGATTCAAAAAACTGGATCACCCTACTGGGTCATCTGTCACCAGAACAACACCTAAACCTAATTCAGCGAGCCTACACAAGGACGCGTTTTACTGTGGTATCAGCCCTCTAGGCGCACACATAGACCTAGAGACAAAAGAAAAAATCTGGAACAATGATTACATCGATATATGGTCACTTCTGTGACTGGGGAGTTAAAGTAACAAATGTTCGCCTACGAGCAATGATGCTCAGATAAAGCTGCTCAGCAGCGTTTCGTGGACCAGTGCTGTGCTGGCGGACACCCCTGCATCAGGGCGTACCCACCAAGCAAACGGAGCACTTACGTCATGGCTATACCTTTACCCTGAAAAAGAAGCGGCTCAGCAGGTATATTATGGTCTTAAATGCAGTTTTCGCTGTTTGAGTTGATGGCTGAGTGGTTAAGCTGCTGGTTTACGGAATGGAAAATATAAAAAAAAAAAAAAATGCTTTAGACAACACCTGGTGTCGCGCCAGAGGTACGTCTATCGCGGAAGTTAAGCTGAGAAAGTGCCTCAAGGAGTAAATCAAACAGAATAATTATAACCCCGGGGGAAATAATCTAAAATCGTCGCGGGAATCCTCCAAGTTTCTACAGCAGAATATCACAAATAGGTAGAGCTAAGCAGGTTGGCGGGCCCACGTAAATCGTTACCGATGAGTAAGTTCAGAAACTCTCCCTAGGCATTCTTAAAAAAAAAAAATAAATAAATAAATAAATAAAAAATAATTGTATATATACCATCTAAAACATCACCTTCCTTCCCAATAGGCGATTCAGTTAACGACGCGTCACCCTCAGAAGAGACGTCCATAACGTTGCGGTGAACCGTTATGCGGTGAACCAGTACCTTTAATCCTATATGAGCCTTCCGTTGGGCTGCTCCATAACATGTCACTACTTCAAGCTCTCCAATACCCTTCTAGACTTCCAGAAACTTAAGCCCTGATCTCTGAATCATTTATGCACTAGCATCGGAAAAACAATCGGCCCGTGCAACCTCCAGAAGTTCAAAAACCTATAGCCCAGCACTTCATCCACCTTCACCCGGAAAAACGATCGGACCATACAACGTGCTCCCTTTCCTCGGCATTTCAAATATATACCAATAAAACGGTTTTTCGTTTACCGCCGGATAAACTACAAAAAAGCGGCAGAACGTTTGAAACTTACCTCAAAGCTGAAAGTCACCCTTCAGTGGACGCACTCGCTAGGGTAGCTCAATTCGCAATGGGCAGATTTTACACGCCACCTATCGTCGTCAACAAAAAGGCATTACCCAGCCGGGATATAGATCAGACTTAACCGCTCCTTGAAAGCAGATTTGCTTGCCTGGTAGTCATTCTTAGATTCCTACAAGGGACATGCATGCGTAATGGCGCAGGAAGCGCCGAGCAAGGAATTAGGTCTAGGGGTTGTTTGAGATATCAATAATATTTTGTCACAATCTCCAAAAAACCAATGGTGTAAATGCAACTGGCTTGTTTTATGGACCATATCCACCCGGGGCCGCAGCCCTCAATAGTAACAGCCATACAGCCTTGGGGTACCCATTTGGAAAACTCTAACATCACGTCTAAACAAACACCCAGGAACCGCAAGAAGTTTGAACAGTGTTCTCTTCTCCTGCCCATTCACGCGCTGCGGCACCGCTTAGTGCTACTATGCCTTAGACACGTCTGGTGTCGTGCCAGATTTACGTCTATCGCTGAAGATGTGATTGTTAACTCCCTGTTGTCTTCTGATTAGCAGGCCTTCAAATTGTTCCAAGCCTCAGTGACATCGGCTACCTGGTAGGTCTACGGTAAGGCGTGGGAGGAATGGCGCTCCTTAAACAGGGGAAGGCCAGTAGATACACGTTTTCGGCCCAGCGGCAACGTTTTAGTAGAACTCCTGAATCAACTCAGGAATAGAGGAGCGTTGGGTACGTCAGCGCAGCGATACCTAGCAGGAATAATCCTTTTTCTTCCAGTTTCTAGGTTGAGGCAACGTTACTTAATACTTCCTTATCAGGCAAGCCGTTAAAGGCCGGAAGAGGCTCCAACCTAGTCAGGAACGTCGTCGCTCCATGTCTGTAAGCCTGTTGCGCGATATCATAATCTCGACGTCAGTTTGCAAGTCGCAGTACGAGGCGACCCTAATATCTACAGTGTTTGCAATTGCATTTTCGGGGCACTTTGCATTTTCGGGGCGCTGCGTGTCGGCGAACCAGTGCCGCGGTCAAAAAAAAAAAAAATAATAAATAAAAATAAAAAAAAAAAAAAAACCACATCGGTGGGCGGGTTGATCAACAAGGGCGTCGTCAAATGTAGCGACGCTTTACAAATTAGAGTTCAGAAGTCCAAATGCGAACCCACCGGTAGAGGTGCGTGGGTCTTGCTCAAGGTTTTAGATGGCCCGATATGCCCGGTAAAAATAGCGAAGCGCTTTGCGTTTATAACACACGACAGTAGATTCTTCTATCATACACCGACGGGTCCCCGCTCACCAAACATCATTTTCACACAATCTTTAACATTGCGTGGAAGAAGTCGGCGGTAACCCAAAACAATTCGGGACACATCCCTTCAGAATAGGGGCAGCCTATGAAGCTGCCAGGGCCGGCGTATCGGAAGCTGAAGTCCAGAGATTAGGCCGCTGGAAATCCGCATGTTTCGCAAGATACAGTATATAAGGTCAGATCTGCTCTAACACCTCTCGTTTCTTACAGGCGGCCACAAACCTACAGTTTGGGTGCTTGCGGATTATTATGTATATTGGGCGTACAAAAAGGCCAGCATACGCCCGGATTATAATAAAAAAAAAAAAAAAGTGGAACTGGAGGTCATCTGGAGTAGCATCAGAGGCCGCGGTGGCAGCAAAATTTCAACGTGGTTAAGACGGCCAAAGGGTCGGTGATATTGGTACTGCTCGCCTGTGGAAATGAATTGGCGGAAGAAAAAAAAAAAAAAAAATATATATATATATATATATATATATATATATATATATAATATATATATATATACCGAGCTATACGCAACAATATAGACAGATATACGACACTTTGCCTGCTGGCCCTGATATGGTGGTGGTGTGGTCTGACATAATACCACGCGCTGTCTGGCGGGGAGCCAAAGACCCGAAATCCATCAACAAATCAAGAAAGAAAATAAACAAAAAAAAAAAAAAATGGCAAATTTCATTTGAGAAAACTACGGCATTGTGGTTAACCACGAACTGCAAAAGGACAATTCCAACCTACGAGACTGGACGGCGTTCACTTGAACAATATTGGACTCGTTATATTATTAAACAATTTACAGGATGGGGTTCGAACAGGTCGTCGTGGGGGGGTCGGAGTCCTGTGTAGGTATACCCATGATCCTCCGTGGCGGTAGTATGGGGGGCAACGGTTCGTAACCTCTCATCTGCCTGCCCGCCCACCGGCGGCGCCGGGGGTCCTTGGCAGAGAGTCCGTTGCGGATCGTATTTGCCCCTCTCTGCTTATAGTCCACGCCCACCGGCGGCGCCGGGGGTTCTCAGCAGAGAGGCGGTTCCGGACCGTATTTGCCCCTCCCTGCTTATAATTTAAATAAACTGTGACCGACCTGTTCAACCCATCCAGGCCTGTTGTGTTTTGTCGTTATGGGATTGGTGGGAGGCGGGGAAGCACCGCTATACGCCACAAGGGTCTCTTCAGTCTGGCAAGCACGGCACCGAATAGGGATCGAGCTTCTGACTGAGGAGCCCATATAGACTATAACTTAAAATGAACTGTGTGCTGTGCTTCCCTCCTCCTGTCACTCCCCTCCCAGGTGATGCCATATACCGGACTTCACTGACCAGTGGGGACGAGGGGGAAGTGGAGTCCGGCCACACCCTCAGGGGTTAAATTCTCGTGCGAGGGCTGGACCCTTCCTCTTCCTCCCTCGGCTGATCAGTGGAAGTCTTGTCCCACCCTCCCTTCCCTGTATATTCGAAGATTGGCCGTATGGCTAATGTATATAATGTTAAAAAAAAAAAAAAAAAATACCATTCTCATCACTTACAAAGTTTTATGGTTGTATGCATTGTCACAGCGGTAGTATGGGGGGGCAACGGTTCGTAACCTCTCATCTGCCTGCCCGCCCACCGGCGGCGCCGGGGGTCCTTGGCAGAGAGTCCGTTGCGGATCGTATTTGCCCCTCTCTGCTTATAGTCTACGCCCACCGGCGGCGCCGGGGGTTCTCAGCAGAGAGGCGGTTCCGGACCGTATTTGCCCCTCCCTGCTTATAATTTAAATAAACTGTGACCGACCTGTTCAACCCATCCAGGCCTGTTGTGTTTTGTCGTTATGGGATTGGTGGGAGGCGGGGAAGCACCGCTATACGCCACAAGGGTCTCTTCAGTCTATTCTTGCTGGAGCTTTTTCTTTGTGTGGGAGCGTCTTACTGACAGTCAATGACTTTAAAAAAAATCTTTATAACGAATAAGAAAACAGTAGCTTTTTTTTTTTTTTAAAACGAAACCACTGACATGCGCTTGAAAAGACTTCATGATCTTGACATCTTTTTAGCTTTCCCATTGACTTACCGTATATACTCGTGTATAAGCCGAGATTTTCAGCCCATTTTTTAGGGCTGAAAGTCCCCCTCTCGGCTTATACGCGGGTCATATACGGGGGTCGGCGGGGGAGGGGGAGCGGGGGTGTCGGATCATACTCACCCCTCCGCCGGCGCGGTCTCTGCAGCCCCTCTGCTTCTCCCACGATCTCCGGCTCCTTCCTGCAGCGGTCACATGGCACCGCTCATTAAAGTCATGAATATGCACATATTCATGACTTTAATGAGCGGTACCATGTGACCGCTGTAGGAAGGAAGCGCTGCAGAGATCGCCGGGAGAAGAGGAGAGGCTGCAGGGGCACGCGGCGGAGGGGTGAGTATAGCGATATTTACCTGTCTTCTCTCCACCGCTGTGCTGCGTCCTCGTCTGACTCCTCTGGCTGTGAATGATAAGCAGAGGGCGCGATGACGTCATTAGTGAGCGCCGTGCCCCCTGCCAGATCATTCACTGCCGAGGACCAGGAAGAGGACGCAGCGCTGCGGTGCAGAGAGGACAGGTAAATATCTCAGGTGCCGGGGTCCTGAGCGAGCGGTGACGCCGGCACCTGTCCCCCATAGCGCACCGGTGTCCCCGCCTGCTCAGGACCCCGGCACCTGGCCCCCAGCAACGAGAGGTGAGTATGTCATTTTTTTATTTTTTTTTTTGCAGCAGCATATGGGGCATAATCTGGAACATATGGGGGCATAATATGGAGGCATAATATGGAGCATATGGGGGCACAAGCTGTGGAACATATGGGGGCATAATATGGAGCATATAGGGGCATAATATGGAGCCTATGGGGGCATAAGCTGTGGAACATATGGGGGCATAATCTGGAGCATATGGGGCATAAGCTGTGGAACATATGGGGGCATAATATGGAGCATATGGGGGCATAAGCTGTGGAACATATGGGGGCATAATCTGGAGCATATGGGGGCATAATATGGAGCATATGGGGGCATAAGCTATGGAACATATGGGGGCATAATATGGAGCATATGGGGGCATAAGCTGTGGAACATATGGGGAATA
Organism: Oophaga sylvatica; assembly: GCA_033576555.1. Lineage (NCBI taxonomy): Eukaryota > Metazoa > Chordata > Amphibia > Anura > Dendrobatidae > Oophaga > Oophaga sylvatica. The sequence continues at coordinate 540,625,711 of JARQOD010000004.1, read as the reverse complement.
ATCTGGAGCATATGGGGGCATAATCTGTTAAATATATGGGGGCATAATCTGGATCATACGGGGGCATAATCTGTGGAATATATGGGGGCATAATCTGGAGCATATGGGGGCATAATCTCTGAAGCATATTGGGCATAATCTGGAGCATATGGGGGCATAATCTGGAGCATATAGGGGCATAATCTGTGCAGCATATGGGGGCATAATCTGTGGAATATATGGGGGCATAATCTGTGGAATATATGGGGGCATAATCTGGATCATACGGGGGCATAATCTGTGGAATATATAGGGGCATAATCTGGAGCATATGGGGGCATAATCTCTGAAGCATATTGGGCATAATCTGGAGCATATGGGGGCATAATCTGTGTTATGATCTGCTACAAGCACTAAGGAAAGGTGGGAATTCTGTCCCTACAATAGGACTGAGCTGGATCCCTACGATGTAACGGGGGACCTGATCCTGCGACCAGACCCGCTAAAGTCCTCAGCTAGTCTGAACGAAGACCTATAGTTGCGAGGGAGGAATCCCTACAAGATCTAGGGACTGGGAGAAAAGGTGGACACCTCCTAACAGAAAGTGTAGCAGGGAAAATAAAACAGAAAACAAATACTAAGAGATCCTCAGATCAAGCAAAACTGACAGAGTAAGGCACCTAAGCACCCGGCTATCTTAAGAGTAGATAATACAATGAAGTCCAGCAAAGCCAGAAGGGCGGAGCCAGACTAAATAGGGAAAAAAGGTCATGTGAAAGCAAACTGAAACAAAACCTATCAAGAGGGTTCTAACAGTACCCTCCCTTCTAAGAGGATCCTCCGGATCCCCTAGGACTTAGGCTTATCCGGAAATCTCTTGTGAAACGCTCTGACAAGTCTAGACGCAGAAACATCATCCGCCCTCACCCATGAGTTATCCTCGGGTCCATAACCCTTCCAAGCGACGAGGTACTGCAAACCTCCTCTATACCGTCTAGAATTTAGGATGCGGGAAATCTCATATTGCCCGTCCTCCACCACCAGGGGAACAGTGGCCGAAATGTCTCCATCTGAGACCTCAGCTTTTTTCAAGAGAGAAACATGAAACACCGGATTAATCTTCCAGGAGGTAGGAAGCTCCAACTTAACAGCAGATTGGTTAATAACCTGAAGCACCTTAAAGGCCCTACAAACTTGGGACCCAATTTCTTAGACGGAATCCTCAAGCGCAGATTCTTAGAGGACAACCAAACCATGTCACCAATAGCAAACAACACCTCTTGTCGTTTTCTATCAAAATACACTTTGGATCTTTTGTTAGCCTCCTGAAGATTACCACGCACATCAGTCCAAACTCTCTGCAACACACCAGAAAAATTCTCCTCTTCAGGTACAGCCGATCCCAACTTGGAAAATGACCCAAATGACGGATGTCTCCCAGTACAACAAAAAAAAGGCTTACAACCAGCAGAAGCGGATGTATGGTTGTTAAGAGCAAACTCAGCAAGTGGCAGAAACTCAGACCACCCCTCTTGATTATCAGTCACAAAACAACGCAAGAACTGCTCAACATCCTGGTTTTTCCTTTCTGTCTGGCCATTAGACTCAGGATGATATCCGGATGAAAACGACAAATGAACTCCCAACCTGTCACAAAAGGCGCGCCAAAAACGAGCCACAAACTGAGGTCCCCTATCAGAAACAATGTCAGTAGGAACACCATGTAGTCTGACTATTTCCTTGACAAAGGCCTTAGCGAGAGTCTTAGCGCAGGGCAGTTTGATGAAAGGAACCAAGTGACACATCTTGCTAAAAAAGGTTCACGACCACCCAGATGACAGTGAAACCCTCAGAGGGGGAAGGTCAGTAATAAAGTCCATAGCCAAATGTGTCCAAGGTGCACTAGGGACCTCCAGAGGGCAAAGCAACCCCGCAGCAGGAGTATGAGAAGACTTAGATCTAGCACACACAGTGCATTGACGCACCCACTTAATGACTTCCTTCTGCCATCCTGGCCACCAAAAACTGCGACCCACAAGTCTCTTGGTCTCAGAGATTCCAGGATGACCTGCCAACCGAGAGTCATGACATTCAACAAACAAATCTCTCCTCAGGGTACCAGGCACAAACAACCTCCCATGCGGCGTGTTAGATGGGGCATTCTCCTGTGCTTTAAGAATCTCATCTTCCAGCACGGAGTCCAAAACAGCAATAACAACCCCCTCTTGCAAAATGTTTTCCTCCCTCCTCAGTACCCACCATAGGTGAAAAGCTGCGAGACAAAGCATCAGCTTTAACATTTTTAGTACCTGGGATGTAAGTAACGGTAAAATTAAACCGTGAGAAAAACAGTGCCCACCTAGCCTGACGGGCATTCAAGCGTTTGGCAGCATCAAAGTAGATCAGATTTTTATGATCGGTGAAGACTTGAACGGGAAATTCCGCTCCCTCCAAAAAATGACGCCAGTGTTCAAATGCGAGTTTAATTGCCAACAATTCCCGATTACCGATATCATAATTTAGTTCAGACTCAGAAAATTTCTTTGAAAAAAAAGCACAGGGATGTACTCCATCCGTCTTTTCCTGAGACAACACCGCGCCGACCCCCACAGAAGAAGCATCAACCTCAACCAAAAATGGTTTAGTCACATCAGGCTGCGTAAGGATGGGAGCAGAGCTGAACCTCTCCTTTAGCAACACAAAAGCCTCAATGGCCTCAGTAGTCCACTGAACCACATCAGCACCTTTCCTGGTGAGATCGGTCAGAGGTTTGGCAATCACAGAAAAATTTTTTATGAATTTTCTATAATAATTGGCGAACCCCAAAAACCTCTGTATTGATTTCACACCAATAGGTCTAGGCCATTCCTGCACAGCTTGCACTTTCACCGGGTCCATCTCAAAACCTTCACTGGAGACAATGTAGCCCAAAAAACTAAGTCTCTGTTAAGCGAACTCACATTTTTCTAGTTTGGCAAAAAGTGAATTATCACTCAGTAAACTGTAATACTTCACGCACACTCCTCCAATGAGACTCCAGATCCGGTGAATAAATCAAAATGTCATCCAAATACGCAACCACACTTCTGCCGATCAAAGGTCTAAGGATGTCATTAATAAGATTCTGAAAAAATGCCGGAGCACTGGAAAGTCCAAAAGGCATGACCAGATTCTCAAAATGACCCAGTGGAGTGTTAAACGCAGTCTTCCATTCATCCCCCTCCTTCATGCGCAACAAATTGTATGCCCCTGGAAGATCAATTTTCGAGAACCACTTGGCCCCCACTAACTGGTTAAACAAATCAGGAATCAATGGCAGTGGATAAGGATTGCATACAGTAATCTTATTAATCTCACAAAAGTCTAGACAAGGCCGTAAACCGCCATCCTTTTTTTTAACAAAAAAAAATCCAACCGCCACAGGAGATTTGGAAGGCCTAATGTGACCGGCGGCCAAGCTTGTCTGTATGTATTCCTCCAAAGCCTTTCTCTCAGGAATAGTAAGATTAAATAACCGACTTTTAGGAAGAGTCGCTCCAGGGACAAATTCAATTGCACAATCATATTCTCTATGAGGAGGCAATACCTGCGATTCCTTATCAGAAAAAACTTTCCAAAAATCCTGAATAGGTACAGGTAACTCCCCCTTAACTACAGCAGCAATACGCCCGTTACAACACTTGTCATAACAATTGGGACTCCAGGACTTAATTTCATTGGTAGACCAATCCAGTACCGGATTGTGCAATTTTAACCAGGGTAACCCCAAAATCACCGGTGAGGGCAAATTATTCAAAACCACCAAATCCAAATTCTCTTGATGAACACCATTAATAGTAAGAGGAAATTCACAGATATGGTGAGTAACATTTTTCAAGGGAGAACCATCCACACACACCACATTAATAGGGGAAGACAGAAGTTTGGGTTTTAATTTTAGTTTTTCCAAAAATTTCCCATCAATCACATTGAGAGTTGAACCACAATCCACAAATACCCGAAACTCCATTAATTCCTCCTCACCAGCAGTGGTAGCAGAAAGAAAGACACCTTTATTGTTTAAACAAGCTATGCGGGCGAAACTGACCTCATTTTTTTTCTCTCTTTATTCATTCGAAGCGCACAGTTCTTAATAAAATGCTCAGATTTACCACAATAGAAACACAAGCCCTTAGCAAATCTGCGTTCTTTTTCCCGAGAGTGAGGTGCCATTGCTCCAATTTCCATCAGCTCTGCAATGTCAGTACAGTCCTTCTCCAAACTTGGAGCTGACAAGGCAGATTTACTCTCATTAACCCTTGCACGCAGTCTCCTATCCACCCGTATGGCTAATTGCATTGCCTCTTGCAAGTTACCAGGTATGGGATAAGCAATCAGCAAATCTTTAACCCTTTCACTTAACCCTGCAAGAAATAAACTTTTCAAAGCTGAATCGTTCCAGCCCACCTGAGTGGACCACCTTCGGAAGTGAGTACAATATTTTTCCACATTACCTGATCCCTGTCTCAAACGTCTCAATTCTGTCTCAGCCGATGAAACACGATCCGGATCGTCATACAATAAGCCCAAAGCAGAAAAAAAACTATCCACAGATCTAAAGCATGGATCACTAGGCTGCAGAGAAAAGGCCCAGTCCTGAGGTTCTTTGCGCAAAAGTGACATTATAAACCCTATGCGCTGTGATTCCTCACCAGAGGATCTGGGTCTCAAACGGAAATACAACAAGCAAGCATTTTTAAAAGAAAAAAAATCTTGTTGCTCACCAAAAAATAAATCAGGCAAACGTACCTTTGGCTCCACGAAATGTGCTCCAGAACAACTACTCACGTGTTGCTTTATCTCAGCCACCTCCAGAGAAAGTCCCTGCAGGCGTTGAACCAAATCCTGAACCGAGACCATGATGGAAACAGAAAATCTTTCCTTAGAGATTTTTTTTTTCTTCTTGGCTGGACTTACTGTTATGATCTGCTACAAGCACTAAGGAAAGGTGGGAATTCTGTCCCTACAATAGTACTAAGCTGGATCCCTACGATGTAACGGGGAACCTGATCCTGCGACCAGACCCGCTAAAGTCCTCAGCTAGTCTGAACGAAGACCTATAGTTGCGAGGGAGGAATCCCTACAAGATCTAGGGACTGGGTGAAAAGGTGGACACCTCCTAACAGAAATTGTAGCAGGGAAAATAAAACAGAAAACAAATACTAAGAGATCCTCAGATCAAGCAAAACTGACAGAGTAAGGCACCTAAGCACCCGGCTAGCTTAAGAGTAGATAATACAATGAAGTCCAGCAAAGCCAGAAGGGCGGAGCCAGACTAAATAGGGAAAAAAGGTCATGTGACAGCAAACTGAAACAAAACCTAACAAGAGGGTTCTAACAATCTGGAGCATATAGGGGCATAATCTGTGCAGCATATGGGGGCATAATCTGTGGAACATATGGGGGCATAATCTGGAGCATATGGTGGCATAATCTGTGGATCATACGGGGGCATAATCTGTGGAATATATGGGGCATAATCTGGAACATATGAGGGCATAATCTCTGAAGCATATTGGGCATAATCTGGAGCATATGGGGGCATAATCTGGAGCATATAGGGGCATAATCTGTGCAGCATATGGGGGCATAATCTGTGGAGCATCATATGGGGGCAAAATCATTTTTCACCCTAGGCTTATACGCGAGTCAATAAGTTTTCCCAGTTTTTTGTGGCAAAATTAGGGGGGTCGGCTTATACACGGGTCGGCTTATACATGAGTATATACGGTATATTTTAAAGGGAACTTCTCATATCACCAAATAATGTTAATCTGCAGATATCAGCCGCTGCCTGAATCAGCGTGGGAGCGATGAGGAGAGGCGAGTATAGTTTTATATATATATATATATATATATGTCCTGGTTGCATGATACCCTGTATGAGGGGGGGCATGTAACTCTATGAGGAGGGCTGCATTATATTCTGTGGGGAAGCTGTGTTATACTATATGAAGGGGGCTGCATTATATTCTATGGGGGGCTGCATTATACACTATGATGCTTGCTGCATTATATTCTATGGGGAGCTACATTATAGTCTATGAGGAGGGCTATATTATACTATATGAGGGGGCTACTTTATATTCTATGAGTTGGCTACTTTATATTCTATGAGAGGGGCTACCCCAACCCCTGCTACATAATTACTACCTTATATTATACCCTGATATTAGCGCGTTTTACCGCACAATTGGTGGTCTTGTATTTATTTCTATGTAGCTACATAGCGGGCCCCAAGAATGATTTTCTCTGGTGGGCCCAAGGTGCTCCAGTCCGACGCTGAGCGAGAGGACCGCCTTGCGACTAGCCTCCAGAGAGAGGACCGCCTTGTGACTGGCATTCACTTGAGCCACTTGCTGAATTCATTGAATACTTGATGAATAATCTACGTAGATTAATGACTAGATTTTGATAGCATAAATCCCGATTGATCAGGGTGAATCATTGAGGTGATGACCATGCTCGGACGTGATGGAAGGATTATTTTAACATCTGAGGTCAGCAGTGAGATGGGTCTATATGAGTCGGGTAACTCTTTATCCTTTCTCTCCTTGGGGAGAACCATTATTATTGCCTCATACAATGATTTTGGCAGCTCCACAGACAAAAAATCCTAATGAATCATCTCTGGGTAATACTTCATTAGTTCCCCCTCAAACCTCCATGTGGAGATCCTCAGACCCGGGGCTTTGTCATCAGGCATTTTCCCCACTACTTGTTGAGCTTCCTCAATAGAAATTGATTTGTCCAGAAAATCTTGATCATCTTTATTACTTAGTGATGGAAGATCGATCCCGGCTCTGTCTTCTGATCACTCCCAGGTGTAATTTACCCCGGATGAATAAAGGTTAGAGGAGAAATCATATAAAATCTGTAGTATTTTACACCTGTGGTAGCTGCGCTGACCTCTGCATCTCTCAGCTGCTCCACCCTCGTATTCTCGGATCCTATGTTCCTACATGCACGATTTATCTTCTATCATTTTAATCCCCCCCATCAGGAACATCCCGGACCACCCTAACAGGTGCTGAGCCAACATTCTGCTAAACAAGCTTGACAGTTTCCCTTTGACAGTGCCACCATCAGTAAGTTTGAGCCAAAATGGATTACCGTATTTTTCAGACTATAAGACGCACCTCAAATTTTGAGGAGGAAAATAGGAAAAAAAATGTCTAAGATGGACCCCTGTTTTCACGTTGTAGCTGCCCTGAGAGGTGGTGGTGGCAGTGGAGCAGGGTCACGGGAGACAAAGTGACTGCTGCAGGTACCATCAGGAGTGGGGCGATGCTGCGGGCCCAGGGCTGGGAGGATGGGGTCGTACGAGACAGGAGCCATTGACCTACTGGTGGTGGGCTTTAGGAAAATGGAGGTGCAGGGCAGGAGCAGAGTCCCCACTCTGCATTGATCTCTTATGGTTGGGCTTCAAAAAAATGCAGGGGGTGTGAGGCAGGAGATACAGTGAAATGGCGTCGGAGGCGGCACATGTGCAGATTGAGATCTCGGCTCATCAATGTGCTGACACTGGCGCCATTTTCCTGTAGCCCACCATCGAAGGATCAATGCTCAGAGTGGAGACTCCGCTCCTGCATCACACCGCCGAGACACCCCTCTTCCCAGCACAGGGCCGCCCTTCGCACTGCCTCCTGTGACCCACCGCCCAACCTTTTCCCTAGTAAGCTACATTTGGACTATAAGATGCACCCCCATTTTCTTCCCAAATTTAGGGGACAAAAGGTGCATATGATAGGGTTAGTTTCCACCCCAAGGATTGTCTTGTCTGCCCATGGTCCACCTGAACCTTATAGAGAGCCGTGATGTGAACGAGACCTAGCGGAGATTACAATGTCCTATAAACGGGGCCATAAGGGAGAAAGAGAATCATTCCCAGCTGGACACTTGACCTTAAAGGGATTACAGATATTGTTAAAGTCCCCCATAACTATGAGGAGGATAACGGGCCACTCCATGAGTTTCACTAGAATCTTCTATAGCAGATACATAAATCACAACTAGAATCCTTTACAAATGGTTTAATGTGCACCGAAGTCTCACAGACCTGCTCCCATCATCCCGAAATGACTCTGTGTACGTAAAGGGATATTCTTATGTACTAAAAGGCTGACTCCTCTGGCATAAGTAGGGTATACCGAACCCACCACCTATGTAATAACCTGACAGATTCCCCGGACCGGTGCGTCTCCAGCAGTCCCGCAATAGTCCAGGACAGGACAGTCTTTGGGGACACAAATATTCCAGAACCAAAGATAACTGTCAGGATCCTCATGAGTATATCGAAAACCAGTGATGTTATTCTTTCCAAGAACGGGGGATAACTACCAGTGTAAGCCAAGACCCCCAGTCCCATAACTCCCACCTCTCTCTAACAGTCCTACACCTCCCCTCAGCCATCAGGGCTGGGGTCCGTATGCACCCCCCATATGGGGGTGGCAGAGATTACAGTCATGGCCAAAAGTTTTGAGAATGACACAAATATTAATTTTTACAAAGTCTACTGCTTCACTTTTTCTAATGGCAATTTGCATATACTCCAGAATGTTATAAAGAGTGATCAGCTTAACAGCAATTACTTGCAAAGTCAATATTTGGCTAGAAAATGAACTTTATCCCCCAAGACACATTTCAACATCATTGCAGCCCTGCCTTAAAAGGACCAGCTAACCTCTTTTCAGTGATTGCTCCATTAACACAGGTGTGGGTGTTGATGAGGACATGGCTGGAGATCAATCTGTCATGATTAAGTAAGAATGACACCACTGGACACTTTAAAAGGAGGCTGGTGCTTGGCATCATTGTTTCTCTTCTGTTAACCATGGTTATCTCTAAAGAAACACGTGCAGTCATCATTGCAATGCACAAAAATGGCCTAACAGGGAAGAGTATCGCAGCTAGAAAGATTGCACCTCAGTCAACAATCTATTGCATCATCAAGAACTTCAAGGAGAGAGGTTCCATTGTTGCCAAAAAGGCTCCAGGGCGCCCAAGAAAGACCAGCAAGTGCCAGGACCGTCTCTTAAAAGTGTTTCAGCTGCGGGATCGGGCTACCAGCAGTGCAGAGCTTGCTCAGGAATGGCAGCAGGCAGGTGTGAGTGCATCTGCACGCACTGTGAGGCGGAGACTCTTGGAGCAAGGCCTGGTCTCAAGGAGGGCAGCAAAGAAGCCACTTCTCTCCAGAAAAAACATCATGGACAGACTGATATTCTGCAAAAGGTACAGTCAGTGGACTGCTGAGGACTGGGGTAAAGTTATTTTCTCTGATGAATCCCCTTTTCGATTGTTTGGGACATCAGGAAAACGCCTCATTCGGAGAAGACAAGGTGAGCGCTACCACCAGTCTTGTCTCATGCCAACTGTTAAGCATCCTGAAACCATTCATGTGTGGGGTTGCTTCTCAGCCAAGGGAATCGGCTCTCTCACAGTCTTGCCTAAAAACACAGCCATGAATAAAGAATGGTACCAGAATGTCCTCCAAGAGCAACTTCTCCCAACCCTCCAAGAGCAGTTTGGCGATCAACAATGCCTTTTCCAGCATGATGGAGCACCTTGCCATAAAGCAAAGGTGATAACTAAATGGCTCAGGGAACAAAACATAGAGATTTTGGGTCCATGGCCTGGAAACTCCCCAGATCTTAATCCCATTGAGAACTTGTGGTCAATCATCAAGAGACGGGTGGACAAACAAAAACCTAAAAATTCTGACAAAATGAAAGCATTGATTGTGCAAGAATGGACTGCTATCAGTCAGGATTTGGTCCAGAAGTTGATTGACAGCATGCCAGGGAGAATTGCAGAGGTCCTGAAGAAGAAGGGTCAACACTGCAAATATTGACTTGCTGCATTAACTCATTCTGTCAATATAAGCTTTTGTTACTCATATGTTTGCAATTATTATATTTCTGTCTGTGATAAAAACATCTGTCAAACACACATAAAAACCAGAGGGCAGCAGATCATGTGAAAATATAATATTTGTGTCATTCTCAAAACTTTTGGCCATGACTGTAGCCTCTTATAACTGCAGTATGCTATAATATCCACTAGGTGGCAGAGATTAGCTTTTATAAATGCAGTATGTTGCAATATCCACTATTATCCCCTATACTCTTATCTCCATTCACAGTAAGAAAAACATTGTGACAGGTAGAAGGGTCTTCAGCAGACCCTCGACCGTCACAGCAGCCCATCAGCGCCTTGAGACACAGAGCCCGCAGCCTCACTGACAGGGCAGCTCTCCCCACTGAAATAAAAGCGCAAAAAGAAAAATGCCTCGTTATGAAGGGGTTAAAGTCTTATTTCTTAAAGGGGAAGGGCAATGTTCACCTGCCGGCTTCACCAGTGCCTGACTCCGCCCCCCCTGGTCACATGGTGATGATGTCATCAAAGTTCGTTTAACCCCCGCTCTGCCGCACTGTGAGGATCTGCAGCCTCCTGTATCCGGGGATTATGGCGCAGGGGTCGCTGAAGCTGAAGGCGAAGCCGAAAAAGACCGCGGCCAAGAAGCCTGCAGGACTGAGGAAGGGAGGTGACAGAGAGCTCCGCGGGACTACATCTCCCAGCATGCCCTGCTGCACGCTGATTGGTTATTACTTGCGGCATGTGTTACATATGGAGCAGCCTCTGGACGAGGCCGGAGCTTCTGAGGCCGGGGCTTCTGAGGCCGGAGCTTCTGAGGCCGGAGCTTCTGAGGCCTGGGCTTCTGAGGCCGGGGCTTCTGAGGCCGGGGCTTCTGAGGCCGGAGCTTCTGAGGCCGGGGCTTCTGAGGCCGGGGCTTCTGAGGCCGGAGCTTCTGAGGCCGGAGCTTCTGAGGCCTGGGCTTCTGAGGCCGGGGCTTCTGAGGCCGGGGCTTCTGAGGCCGGAGCTTCTGAGGCCTGGGCTTCTGAGGCCGGGCTTCTGAGGCCGGGGCTTCTGAGGCCGGAGCTTCTGAGGCCGGGGCTTCTGAGGCCGGGGCTTCTGAGGCCGGAGCTTCTGAGGCCTGGGCTTCTGAGGCCGGGGCTTCTGAGGCCGGAGCTTCTGAGGCCGGGGCTTCTGAGGCCGGAGCTGCTGCTTATTCCTCAGTTTTTTCTTTTCTGTTTTTATAGGTTTAACAACAAATAATAATCCCACTAATAATAATACCAGACTGCAGCGCGGAGCCTGCTGGGAACACACTAAAAACAGCTACAGGAACTATAGGGCAGGTCTCCGCGTTCCGGGATGGCAGCGCTCTGGACACAGCGGATACCCGGCTCCGCCCGAAGTGCTGCCCCCTTGTGTACACGCGGTGATGCCACATGTGATCATTGACCGCATCCTGAGCGTCTCCGCAAGATAAACAGACCTGCCGCGTGTCCGGGTACGCAGGGCGCCGCCGCCATGTCTGTACACGTACTGCAGCCGGGACTTCATACCATCCCCTCCACTGTGCCGCAACATCTGGACGCTGCAGACACTGGAGGAATACGGCACATGGAAACATGCACTAAAGTGGGCACCGAAGGGCGATGATGGAAGGGTTAACGACTGGGCCACTGATGTCACACTGTAATGTATAGGATGCGGTCAATGTCACCGCATGTACAGAAGGGGGCAGCACTTCGGGCGGAGCCGGGATCCAAAGCGCTGCCATTCCGGAACGTGGAAACCTCGCCTCATAGTTTTCAGACTTGTTAATTGTGTTCCCATCAGGCTCCGTGCTGCAGTGTTTGTTGTTATTATTGTGATGATTATTTTTTGTAGTTAAACCTATAAAAACCAGAAAAGAAAAAAATCCAGAATAAGAAACTGACGAATAAGAAACCCGCTTCAGCCTGTGTGCGGTAGTTTGCCCTCCTGTGCACGTTGTGGCGATGGAAGGTTTATGTGTGGAGCGGATCGTCTAAGGAAAAGCGAGAGTCCTTCACCAGCGAGAGCCCAGGAGCGAAACAGCAGCTGAGCGTCGTACGCAGAGTGTGGATCAGAAACCGCATCAAAACGGCTGAAATCACCGAGGGCTGCGGCGGTCGGGTCTGTGGCGGTCAGGCTGCGGCGGTGTCGGGTCTGCGGTGGTCGGGTCTGTGGCGGTCAGGCTGCGGCGGTGTCGGGTCTGCGGTGGTCGGGTCTGTGGCGGTCGGGGCTGCGGCGGTCGGGGCTGTGGCGGTCGGGCTGCGGCGGTCAGGCTGCGGCGGTGTCAGGGCTGCGGCGGTGTCGAGGCGGCTCACGTTCTGCATGAAATTCAGCAGCAGAGTGCAAATCAGAAATGAGACTGGAGTTTGTTATAGCAAGTCAGTGTCTGGCTCATGTGTCAGTGAGCGCCGAATAACGAAACAACTGAGGAAGCCCAGTACAGCGAAACACTGCAATACCAATGTAACAAATCCTCAGCTGTGAAAACGTACAGATTCTGACAGCAAGCAGAGACATTGCAACTTAATGACAAAGTACGGTCTGTTAGCCTTAAAACTTTTTATTAAAGGGGTTGTCCAGCTGTGAGTGCAGACTCATGAGCGCGAGCGAGCAGTGTGCTTTCCCAGCATTGTGTGGTGCCATTTACATGCATGTGGCCACCTGCAGACTAGATGTGGGCCTTTTCTCTCAATTCACTTTTTTTGAGAGAAGTCAGGTAAGACTAGTCGGCATGTGTCTGCATGTATGGAAATCGCACGCGTGCAGTCATGTGGCCGATCGCATCCACAACGCTGCATGCTGTCCGGGGTTCATAGTGACGGCAGACTCTGCTCACAGATCTGGACATCCCCTTAAGCTCTAGCAGTGGAGGAGCCCTGTAAATGTTACACCTTAGTACTATATGGGGGGTGGTGAGTAGTGTCCTCCCTTATTATATCTGGTAGCATGGGCACACTTATTAGAAGGGTAGTCGCTGTTCCTAGTGAGCCCCTCCAGGTAATGACTCGGGGGACAATATGGCCGCCTCTGCTGTTTCCATTTGGTGTTAATTATGTAACGTCTTCACAGCCCGAGTCATCGCACCCAAGAAAAGCCGAATTATCCACCAGCAGAAGCTGAAGAAGGTGAGTGACGGCATAATGGCAGAAACGTGTCCCAGGGAGCCGGCGGCGGCAGCAGCGCGTGTACAGGACGTGTGCGCAGTCTCCTGCCCCTCGCTCTGCCTAATATATGACCCGCCGGGCTCACACCTCACGGGGGCACAATGGTCGGAAATGTGGGAATGAAGAATGTGGGGAAAGTTTCAGAACTTTGCATTTAAGAAGCAAATGAACAAAAAGACAAAACATCCTGGCTGTAATACCCGGCCATCACCATCTGGGTATGGGGCAGGCTCGCTGCATGAGCCCGCTTCCAACCTGTGCCGTATATATACGGCGCATGTCATGATGGGGTTAAGGGTGTGTGTTCACACAACGTCTTTATCAGGCGGATTCCACCTAGAAAAACACTAAATAAATGTTAAAAATAATGAACGTGTGCTCAGGAATGTGAGAACCACTTGTGTAAATCTTCTGCCCGATTATAACTTATTTTAACATGTCACAAGACATCTGCTAATGTGAATATGGGGGTCCAGCAGAGCCAGTGCCCACCCTTTGTCGCAGCGCGCCCCCTGCTGACCCTTATTTCTTCCTTCTCCAGAACCTGGAAGTACATATCCGAAGTAAGATCGAGCACGACGTCACCATGAAAGCCGCTGCCAACATGCCGAAGAAACTCGCCCTGCTAAAGACCCCACAAACGGACAAGCAAGAGAAGGGCGCCCCCGCTGGTGGAAGCAAGAGCTGAACCTCTGGGCCGAGACCTTCCTGCTCAGCCACCGCCGGGCTCTTGTATATATTGTTTATTGCATCGTTCATAAATGAATGTTTATGGCCCTTTTAATGCGTCCGCCTCCTCGATTACACGTCACCCCGCACAACACCATGGTCAGTGTGAATAGAGTGCAAGATCCTAGGAACAAAAAGCCTTTGTGGAAAAAAACAAACAATGGCGGCATTGTGCCAGGGAGTGGCGCTGCGCTCATGGTGTCACCCTGTGACCAGAGCCACAGACTCCTCTTATCTTGTGTATAATATAAGGCTGTGGTGACTGAATATGTATAAATGACACCGGTCGTGGACCGTCATCCAACGTCTCCTAAGATATAGTGTGTCTGGGTGCACCGGCAGCCATTTTGTGGGTGTATGAAATCAGAGAAGATGGCGGCTTGCTGCCCCTAGCAACAGTCTCCAATTTTAGGTAAAATAATAAATGCTACATTCTGATTGGTTGCTATGGGCTACAGGGCCTGTATATGTATGAGCGCGCGATGGCGCCACTTTATTTCCCATCTGAGGCCTCTGATGTGTGAAGTAGATGCCACATGGCTCTGTTTAACCTTATAATGACCTGAATACTCAATTCATTTTGGGAAAAGGCTCATTTGCACATTAAATCTAATTAGGACGTTTTATTTCAGTATTAGTTTTTTGGTTTTTTTTTTTGTAATTGTTAACATTAACAATTTTTTTAACAAACGTAACTAAAAAAGAACAAAAAACGTTCTCCATCACTTTTTACAGCTGAAATGATGATTGTCGGCTGATAGACCTGTAACTCTTATGAGAAAGTAACATGAGGTGAAGGGAGCCATACCCATTAATTTGGGGCACCCTATGGTCAGGACAGCACACCCAACCCTTGTGTGGAACTACAAATCTCAGCATGTCCTCTACTGGAAATGTAGTTCTACAACTGGAGATGAAGCCGACGTCATCATTCCCGTGTACACAATCATACACAATATTATGCAGCACATTGCACCAAGGTGTGATGAAAAGACGACATCCTCATTGACCCTCTCTCCATCCATGTGTAGTGCGGGGTCAGTCACTCTACTTGTCCTCCATGTGTAGTGCGGGGTCTGTCACTCTACCTGTCCTCCATGTGTAGTGCGGGGTCTGTCGCTCTCTACCTGTCCTCCATGTGTAGTGCGGGGTCTGTCGCTCTCTACCTGTCCTCCATGTGTAGTGTGGGATCTGTCACTTTCTACCTGTCCTCCATGTGTAGTGCGGGGTCTGTCGCTCTCTACCTGTCCTCCATGTGTAGTGTGGGATCTGTCGCTCTCTACCTGTCCTCCATGTGTAGTGCGGGGTCTGTCACTCTCTACCTGTCCTCCATGTGTAGTGTGGGATCTGTCGCTCTCTACCTGTCCTCCATGTGTAGTGTGGGGTCTGTCACTCTCTACCTGTCCTCCATGTGTAGTGCGGGGTCTGTCACTCTCTACCTGTCCTCCATGTGTAGTGTGGGATCTGTCGCTCTCTACCTGTCCTCCATGTGTAGTGCGGGGTCTGTCACTCTCTACCTGTCCTCCATGTGTAGTGTGGGATCTGTCGCTCTCTACCTGTCCTCCATGTGTAGTGCGGGGTCTGTCACCCTGTACCTGTCCTCCATGTGTAGTGCGGGGTCTGTCGCTCTCTACCTGTCCTCCATGTGTAGTGCGGGGTCTGTCGCTCTCTACCTGTCCTCCATGTGTAGTGCGGGGTCAGTCGCCCTCTACCTGTCCTCCATGTGTAGTGCGGGGTCAGTCGCCCTCTACCTGTCCTCCATGTGTAGTGCGGGGTCTGTCGCTCTCTACCTGTCCTCCATGTGTAGTGCGGGGTCAGTCGCCCTCTACCTGTCCTCCATGTGTAGTGTGGGATCTGTCGCTCTCTACCTGTCTCCCATGTGTAGTGCGGGGTCTGTCACTCTCTACCTGTCCTCCATGTGTAGTGCGGGGTCTGTCACTCTCTACCTGTCCTCCATGTGTAGTGTGAGATCTGTCGCTCTCTACCTGTCCTCCATGTGTACTGCGGGGTCAGTCACCCTCTACCTGTCCTCCATGTGTAGTGTGGGGTCAGTCACCCTCCACCTGTCCTCTATGTGTAGTGTGGGGTCTGTCACTCTCTACCTGTCCTTCATGTTTAGTGCGGGGTCTGTCACCCTCTACCTGTCCTCCATGTGTAGTGAGGGGTCTGTCGCCCTCTACCTGTCCTCCATATGTAGTGCGGGGTCTGTCCCTCTCTACCTGTCCTCCATGTGTAGTGCAGGGTCTGTCACTCTCTACCTGTCCTCCATGTGTAGTGTGGGGTCTGTCACCCTGTACCTGTCCTCCATGTGTAGTGCGGGGTCAGTCACTCTCTACCTGTCCTCCATGTGTAGTGCGGGGTCAGTCACTCTCTACCTGTCCTCCATGTGTAGTGCGGGGTCTGTCACTCTCTACCTGTCCTCCATGTGTAGTGTGGGGTCTGTCACTCTCTACCTGTCCTCCATGTGTAGTGCGGGGTCAGTCGCTCTCTACCTGTCCTCCATGTGTAGTGTGGGGTCTGTCACCCTCTACCTGTCCTCCATGTGTAGTGCGGAGTCAGTCACCCTCTACCTGTCCTCCATGTGTAGTGCGGGGTCAGTCACCCTCTACCTGTCCTCCATGTGTAGTGCGGGGTCCGTCACTCTCTACCTGTCCTCCATGTGTAGTGCGGGGTCTGTCACTCTCTACCTGTCCTCCATGTGTAGTGTGGGGTCTGTCACTCTCTACCTGTCCTCCATGTGTAGTGCGGGTCAGTCACCCTCTACCTGTCCTCCATGTGTAGTGTGGGGTCTGTCACTCTCTACCTGTCCTCCATGTGTAGTGCGGGGTCAGTCACTCTCTACCTGTCCTCCATGTGTAGTGCGGGGTCTGTCACTCTCTACCTGTCCTCCATGTGTATGTGGGGTCTGTCGCTCTCTACCTGTCCTCCATGTGTAGTGCGGGGTCAGTCGCCGCTCTATACCTGTCCTCCATGTGTAGTGCGGGGTCAGTCACCCTCTACCTGTCCTCCATGTGTAGTGCGGGGTCTGTCGCTCTCTACCTGTCCTCCATGTGTAGTGCGGGGTCAGTCACCCTCTACCTGTCCTCCATGTGTAGTGTGGGGTCTGTCACTCTGTCCTCCATGTGTAGTGCGGGGTCACTCACCCTCTACCTGTCCTCCATGTGTAGTGCGGGGTCTGTCGCCCTCTACCTGTCCTCCATGTGTAGTGCGGGGTCTGTCGCTCTCTACTGTCATCCATGTGTAGTGTGTGGTCAGTCACTCTCTACCTGTCCTCCATGTGTAGTGCGGGGTCAGTCACCCTCTACCTGTCCTCCATGTGTAGTGCGGGGTCTGTCGCTCTCTACCTGTCCTCCATGTGTAGTGCGGGGTCAGTCACCCTCTACCTGTCCTCCATGTGTAGTGCGGGGTCAGTCACCCTCTACCTGTCCTCCATGTGTAGTGCGGGGTCTGTCGCTCTCTACCTGTCCTCCATGTGTAGTGCGGGGTCAGTCACCCTCTACCTGTCCTCCATGTGTAGTGTGGGGTCTGTCACTCTCTACCTGTCCTCCATGTGTAGTGCGGGGTCTGTCGCTCTCTACCTGTCCTACATGTGTAGTGTGGGGTCTGTCACTCTCTACCTGCCCTCCATGTGTAGTGTGGGGTCTGTCGCTCTCTACCTGTCCTCCATGTGTAGTGCGGGGTCTGTCGCTCTCTACCTGTCCTCCATGTTTAGTGCGGGGTCTGTCGCTCTCTACCTGTCCTCCATGTTTAGTGCGGGGTCAGTCACTCTACCTGTCCCCCATGTGTAGTGCGGGGTCTGTCACTCTCTACCTGTCGTCCATGTGTAGTGCGGGGTCTGTCGCTCTCTACCTGTCCTCCATGTGTAATGCGGGGTCTGTCACTCTCTACCTGTCCTCCATGTGTAGTGTGAGATCTGTCGCTCTCTACCTGTCCTCCATGTGTACTGCGGGGTCAGTCACCCTCTACCTGTCCTCCATGTGTAGTGGGGTCAGTCACCCTCCACCTGTCCTCTATGTGTAGTGTGGGGTCTGTCACTCTCTACCTGTCCTTCATGTTTAGTGCGGGGTCTGTCACCCTCTACCTGTCCTCCATGTTTAGTGCGGGGTCTGTCGCTCTCTACCTGTCCTCCATGTGTAGTGCGGGGTCTGTCGCTCTCTACCTGTCCTCCATGTTTAGTGCGGGGTCAGTCACCCTCTACCTGTCCTCCATGTTTAGTGCGGGGTCTGTCACTCTCTACCTGTCCTCCATGTGTAGTTTGGGGTCTGTCGCTCTCTACCTGTCCTCCATGTGTAGTGCGGGGTCTGTCTCTCTACCTGTCCTCCATGTTTAGTGCGGGGTCTGTCTCTCTACCTGTCCTCCATGTGTAGTGCGGGGTCAGTCACTCTCTACCTGTCCTCTATGTGTAGTGTGGGATCTGTCGCTCTCTACCTGTCCTCCATGTGTAGTGCGGGGTCTGTCTCTCTACCTGTCCTCCATGTTTAGTGCGGGGTCTGTCACTCTCTACCTATCCTCCATGTGTAGTGTGG
>JARQOD010000004.1:540559361-540607292 GCA_033576555.1 Oophaga sylvatica | reverse complement strand
GTAACATCTGGACGCTGCGGGTTCAACGCTGCGGATGTACGCAGCATTCAATCCGCAGCTGTTCAGAATGTAATCTGGAACGTGGAAACATACCCTTAGACAACCAGGTGTTGGGCAAAGCTGAAAATTAGATTCATCAGAGAAGATTACCTTACTCCAGTCCTCTATGGTCCAATCCTTATGGCCTTTGGCAAACTTCAGCCTGGCTCTTCTTTGCTTGTCATTGATGAAAGGCTTTTTTCTAGCTTTACATAACTTGAGCCCTGCCTCTAGGAGCCTGTTACGAACTGTTCTTGCTGTGCGTTTCACCCCAGCTGCCATTTGCCATTCCTTTTGTAGGTCACTTGATGTCATCCTGCAGTTGCTGAGTGACATTCTAATAAGATGTCGGTCATCCCGGTCAGTGGAGAGTCGTTTTCGCCCTCTGCCGGTCTGTAGCTTTGTTGTCCCCAATGTCTGCTGCTTGACCTTGTTGTAATGGACTGCCGTCTTAGAAATTTTAAGGATGGAGGCAACATGACGCTCACTGTATCCCTCTGCTACTAAAGCCAGAATTGAGCCCTTCTTTTCCTCACTCAAGACTTTTCTTTTCAGCTCCTTTGGCATGGTTAAAAGTTATTTTTTCATTCCTATCACTTTTGGGATATTACTAGCACTTGTTTTGCCATCCAGCTTGTCCTATTGCAAGAGGATTGTGAACACCACAGCAGTGTTTTTTTTTTATACTTTCCTTCGTTAAATAAGATTTGTTCAGGTGATCACCTAATCAGAAGCACATTAAGTAGAATGAGGTGAACTCTGGTTGGAATTCAGCTGACACTGGAATGGAACGGCTGTCAGACATGGAGAGAAGCTGATTTCTATAAAACTGTGCAGTGGTCTCAAATTTTTGCTAGAGCTATACCTCCTGAAGGCGTGTGACAGCGCCCTCTAGGGGCGATATTGTCGTGAAGAGTAATCTCCCTGTATAGTTAACATGACTGATAACCAGTGTACGTTTTGCAGGTAGAAGAACAATTTTCCAGGGTCCCAGAACCGGTCCAGAAGCGGATAATATTCTGGTCGTTCCCTCGCAGTGAGAAGGAGATCTGCATGTATTCATCCCTGGGCTATCACCCCCCAGAGGGCGAACAAGATACCAGGGTCCCCTTTAATAGGGGTCTTCAGCTGCTGCAGTCTGGGGCAGTACAGAGAGTTCTACAAGTCGGTGAGTCCACGGTGGGCCGGGCTTTGTTGGGCACCCATTTCTGCCGTGTACGTATTGTGCGGTACCCTCAGGGGTCTGGTGTACAGTGAGTGCTGTATTGTGCGCTACCTCAGGGGTCTGGTGTACAGTGAGTGCTGTATTGTGCGCTACCCTCAGGGGTCTGGTGTACAGTGAGTGCTGTATTGTGCGCTACCCTCAGGGGTCTGGTGTACAGTGAGTGCTGTATTGTGCGCTACCCTCAGGGGTCTGGTGTACAGTGAGTGCTGTATTGTGCGCTACCCTCAGGGGTCTGGTGTACAATGAGTGCTGTATTGTGCGCTACCCTCAGGGTCTGGTGTACAATAAGTGCTGTATTGTGTGGTACCCTCGGAGGCTCTGGTGTACAGTGAGTGCTGTATTGTGCGCTACCCTCGGAGGCTCTGGTGTACAGTGAGTGCTGTATTGTGGCGCTACCCTCAGGGGTCTGGTGTACAGTGAGTGCTGTATTGTGTGGTACCCTCAGGGGTCTGGTGTACAATGAGTGCTGTATTGTGCGCTACCCTCAGGGGTCTGGTGTACAATAAGTTCTGTATTGTGTGGTACCCTCGGAGGCTCTGGTGTACAGTGAGTGCTGTATTGTGCGCTACCCTCGGGGCTCTGGTGTACAGTGAGTGCTGTATTGTGCGCTACCCTCAGGGGTCTGGTATACAATGAGTGCTGGTACCCTCGGAGGCTCTGGTGTACAGTGAGTGCTGTATTGTGCGCTACCCTCGGAGGCTCTGGTGTACAGTGAGTGCTGTATTGTGCGCTACCCTCAGGGTCTGGTATACAATGAGTGCTGGTACCCTCGGAGGCTCTGGTGTACAGTGAGTGCTGTATTGTGCGGTACCCTCGGAGGCTCTGGTGTACAGTGAGTGCTGTATTGTGCGGTACCCTTGGAGGCTCTGGTGTACAGTGAGTGCTGTATTGTTCGGTACCCTCGGAGGCTCTGGTGTACAGTGAGTGCTGTATTGTGCGGTACCCTTGGAGGCTCTGGTGTACAGTGAGTGCTGTATTGTGCGCTACCCTCGGAGGCTCTGGTGTACAGTGAGTGCTGTATTGTGCGCTACCCTCGGAGGCTCTGGTGTACAGTGAGTGCTGTATTGTTCGGTACCCTCGGAGGCTCTGGTGTACAATGAGTGCTGTATTGTGCGGTACCCTTGGAGGCTCTGGTGTACAGTGAGTGCTGTATTGTGTGGTACCCTCGGAGGTTCTGGTGTACAGTGAGTGCTGTATTGTGCGCTACCCTCGGAGGCTCTGGTGTACAGTGAGTGCTGTATTGTGCGGCTACCCTCAGGGGTCTGGTGTACAATGAGTGCTGTATTGTGTGGTACCCTCGGAGGCTCTGGTGTACAGTGAGTGCTGTATTGTGCGCTACCCTCGGAGGCTCTGGTGTACAGTGAGTGCTGTATTGTGCGCTACCCTCGGAGGCTCTGGTGTACAATGAGTGCTGTATTGTGTGGCACTCTTGGAGGCTCTGGTGTACAGTGAGTGCTGTATTGTGTGGCACCCTCGGAGGCTCTGGTGTACAATGAGTGCTGTATTGTGCGGTACCCTTGGAGGCTCTGGTGTACAGTGAGTGCTGTATTGTGTGGTACCCTCGGAGGTTCTGGTGTACAGTGAGTGCTGTATTGTGCGCTACCCTCGAGGCTCTGGTGTACAGTGAGTGCCGTATTGTTCGGTACCCTCAGATGCTCTGGTGTACAGTGAGTGCTGTATTGTGTGGCACTCTCAGAGGCTCTGGTGTACAGTGAGTGCAGTATTGTTCGGTACCCTCGGAGGCTCTGGTGTACAGTGAGTGCCGTATTGTTCGGTACCCTCAGAGGCTCTGGTGTACAGTGAGTGCCGTATTGTTCGGTACCCTCAGAGGCTCTGGTGTATGAGTGCTGTATTGTGTGGCACTCTCGAGGCTCTGGTGTACAATGAGTGCTGTATTGTGTGGTACCCTTGGAGGCTCTGGTGTACAGTGAGTGCTGTATTGTGCGCTACCCTTGGAGGCTCTGGTGTACAGTGAGTGCTGTATTGTGCGCTACCCTTGGAGGCTCTGGTGTACAGTGAGTGCTGTATTGTGCGGTACCCTTGGAGGCTCTGGTGTACAGTGAGTGCTGTATTGTGCGGTACCCTTGGAGGCTCTGGTGTACAGTGAGTGCTGTATTGTGCGGTACCCTCGGAGACTCTGGTGTACAGTGAGTGCTGTATTGTGCGGTACTCTCAGAGGTTCTGGTGTACAGTGAGTGCTGTATTGTGCGGTACCCTTGGAGGCTCTGGTGTACAGTGAGTGCTGTATTGTGCGGTACCCTTGGAGGCTCTGGTGTACAGTGAGTGTTGTATTGTGTGGTACCCTCGGAGATTCTGGTGTACAGTGAGTGCTGTATTGTGCGCTACCCTCGGAGGCTCTGGTGTACAGTGAGTGCTGTATTGTGTGGCACTCTCGAGGCTCTGGTGTACAGTGAGTGCCGTATTGTTCGGTACCCTCGGGGGGCAGAGCCCGTGTGCTTGCAAATCAGGTTTAACTGAATTATTGTGGCTACAGACAGGTTTCGTTGTGAAGCAGGTGCCCGGCGCGGAGTATTCTGCAGCTCGCTGAATGGCCTGCATTGTGCTGCTCCAGAGCCTCTGCGTTACAAAGGTGACGTGATCCTGGCGGAGACACCTGAGGCGGCTGCAGGCGGCGACATGTCGTATGGGTGACAGTTGGTGACACTCCTCACGTCACCGGGAACGAGTTTCTATTTATGATCCGTTTTTGTGAGTCAGTGGCCGCAGCTTGTCCGGACTTGCTGCCCTTGCGGTTGAGAGCGGGCACTTCCTAGCACGCCCGGACATGTGCCAGGGCTGCGTCTTCACCTGAATTACTGCCGCTTTCAGGCTATTGAATTCGGGTCCTTCTGCGGAGACGCTCGTCCGGCCTCACATTGTGTGTGATAATGCCCCTCACCCGCTTTAGCCTCCATTTTTCTTATGCAATTTTAAACTCTTCTCCGCAGCCACCTCCCCCGATGCCCCTGGTATTTATTTTCCTCCCGTCCATTATTAGGATATCAAATCTGAAAGGCTAATCCCTTATTATTTTGTGTGTTTTTTTTGTCTTTCCTCTGAAGCCCCCCAGGGACGCCCCCTCTCCTTTTCTTCTCTTCTCTCTGGGTGATTGTATTTTGTATACTGCAGATAAAAGTGTCATTGACAGAGAGGGGCCTGAGGCGTGTGACGAGGACAATGTGAGGCTGATACTGGGCCGCCGTCATGCGTCACAGATCCCACACATGTCCTGAGTCGGCCGCCCGTGAATGGGGCTTATTCAGGACTTGTGTTACAATCTACTGCAACACTGGGGCGCGATATCAAAAAGATTTTATTACCCTAAAATACATCTTATAAAACTTTTCTTGCTCTGATGTGTCTACACGAATTCTCCTTCCTATTGACAGCGTCCTAACTGTTGGGCGGTGCTGGTAATAATTCATGTATGAGCCCATTGAGAATAAGCCATGCATGTCGGAGTTACATCTGTACGAGTCCTTGGTGTCTGGCCCCTCCTTTTTGTAGAATTGGGTTAAGGGGATGGGAAAGGGGAGAATGAACAGATGGGGAGCGTAGTCCTACCCCCACCGCTCCTATATAGACATAGCCATTCTTATGTAGTCAGTGTGTGGCTCAGGGCCGGCTATGCGGCTATTAGCTCTGCCAGCAGTAATAAGGGGCAAGCTTCTATTAGTGATGGGAAACTTTTAAAGTTCATTGTACCCACATGGTGCCCTCCGGCTCTAAAGGTCTTCAGAGGAATTCTACATAAAGCGTACATTATATAGAACCGTCCTGTCCTGAATGACTAGCCAACTGATTAATCAGTAGCGAAATTATTCATCCCCCTCCCCATTGTACATTCAGTTTAATAGCAAAATTGACAGTTTCTGTTGTTTGCAATACTGTAGGCATCGCCGAGCCCTCGCTGCATCCTCGACTGTGGTCATCGTCGACGAGCCCCCGATGCACGCTGTACTGCTGTCATCAACGCCAAGCCCTCAACTGTCGTCATAATCGCCGAGCCCC
Organism: Oophaga sylvatica; assembly: GCA_033576555.1. Classification (NCBI taxonomy): domain Eukaryota; kingdom Metazoa; phylum Chordata; class Amphibia; order Anura; family Dendrobatidae; genus Oophaga; species Oophaga sylvatica. The sequence continues at coordinate 540,602,017 of JARQOD010000004.1, read as the reverse complement.
CGACACACGCTCGACTGGTCATCTGGTAATCATCGCCGAGCCCCCCGCGCATGCTCGACTGGTCATCTGGTAATCATCGCCGAGCCCCCGACACACGCTCGACTGGTCATCATCACCGAGCCCCCGGCGCATGCTCGACTGGTCATCATCGCCGAGCTCCCGGCGTGCCCTCGACTGTGGTCTTTATCGCTGAGCCCTCTCCCCCCCCCCCCCCCCCCCCCCTCCCGCACGCTTTGCTGCAGTCATCATCACTTTGACTGTGGTCTTCATCGCCGAGCCCTCAACTGTGGTCTTCATCGCCGAGCCCGCGGCGTGCCCTCGACTGTGGTCTTCATCGCCGAGCCCGCGGCGCGCCCTCGACTGTGGTCTTCATCGCCGAGCCTGCGGCGCGCCCTCGACTGTGGTCTTCATCGCCGAGCCCGCGGCGCGCCCTCGACTGTGGTCTTCATCGCCGAGCCCCCGGCGCGCCTTCGACTGTGGTCTTCATCGCCGAGCCCCCGGCGCCCTTCGACTGTGGTCTTCATGCGGCCCGAGCTCCGCCGGCTCAGCCCCTCGACTGTGGTCTTCATCGCCGGCTGCCCTCGACTGTGGTCTTCATCGCCGAGCCCCCGGCGCACCCTCGACTGTGGTCTTCATCGCCGTGGCCCTCGACTGTGGTCTTCATCCGCCGTGCCCTCGACTGTGGTCTTCATTGCCGAGCGCCCCCGGCGCGCCCTCGACTGTGGTCTTCATAGCGAGGCCCCACGGTATATCACTGGAGACATTTCGAAGCCTCCACCATCAGTGGACCTGCACATACTACTTTCTTCCTCCAGACACCCGCTGATATCCAAACTTCTGTAGCTTAGTTATAGGGTCGGACAGGAAGATCCTCAGAGTTTAGTACAATATGAGACCTAAGCACTGCCGCCACATCTGCTGCAGGACGTCTGCAGCCACTCGAGGGGTTTTAGCCTGCGGCCTCCTCAGGAATCTGGTGACGTCTCTGCTATCTACCACATCCAGGTAGTGTGGCCTGTGTCCTATAACTTTGATGTAGTGAACTCTCATTTGAGCCGTATCCATAGGGATATTCAATATCTCTTGCATCAGTTTCCTTGTTTCTACAAGGCCGTGATCTCTTCTCTTAGCTTTTGGACCATCTTCTTGACAACGCGAGAATATTAGTGACCTGGAGGCCATTTCCCATGAGGAACAAACTATAAAATATCTCAGGAACGCTGCCATTAGCTGGTTTTTGGCTTTGAGTCACATGCAGCCTAATTTGCAATGGGGGGGGAATGAATAACTTTGATTGTAACTTTACATCCCTCACTCCTGAACCCCTGCATGGTATAGCTGATACTGCTCTCAGGAGCCGGGGAAAGCTGGGTGGTAGCACATAGCAATTTCTGCATCAGGAAAGCTGGATGAATGTGTTCTTGGTTATGGTAGAACCCTGGCTGTATCATTTGGCCATTTTACATCTATCTATTATTTTGCAGGCTTTCACCTCAGTGGATCTGTCACAGAATCGGGAGAACCAGAAAGAACCTACCAGGTTTCCATCAGCTTTGACCGATGCAAGATCACATCCGTCAGCTGTGCCTGCGAAAATAGAGACATTTTCTACTGCGCCCACGTGGTGGCGCTGTCCCTGCATCGGATCAGACGGGCATGGACGGTGGAGCTGCGGCTTCCCATCTCGGAGACACTTTCCCAAATGAACAGGGACCAGCTGCAGAAATTTGTACAGTACCTGATCAGCGAGCATCACACGGAAGTGCTGCCAACTGCTCAGCGACTGGCGGATGAGATCCTGCAGCTGGGATCAGAGATCAACCGAGTAAATGGTGAGAATAAACATAACTGCACCATCAGACCCCAGAATGTAAAGTGCGTCATTCAAGATGGAGGATGCCACAAAAAAACTGATATTTTTGAGCTGGGATTTGGTCACACTCCTCCCCTTTAGGCCCAGTATAGGCCTAAATGGAAAATTAAATGCATTTTTCAGTTTTGGATAACCCCTGTCTGCAAGATTTAGTTTTTTTTGTAAACTGCACCTCCCCAGGTCCAACGCTGTCTCTCCACTGCTGCTCCTGCTGTTTGTTATTGTCTGCAGTGCGGACATCACATGGATAGCCATAACTGAGCTCAACGCTGTGCCCAAGTTGTCAGCACAAGCCGCTGAGCTCACTGACTGGCGTCAGCACTGCACACAATAAAGGTCGCTATAAGCAGCTATGGAGATTCATCACTGGACCTGGGGAGGGTGAGTAGGACTTAGTTTATTTTTTATTTTTGTAAAATAATCAAAAGCTTGGGTTTTCAGAAAACAAAAATTCCACTTTTCTGCCCCTAAGGTTAGAAGCATTGCATGGTCGGTCTGCAAGGACTATTAAGACTACAACTCCCAGCATACCCTGACAGCAACAGCTGATTTACACAATGGTTGCTTTTTGCTTTTAGGAGCCCCAGACCCTACAGCCGGTGCAGGGCGGGAGGACGACAACTGTTGGCATTTGGATGAGGAGCTGATTCAGGAGCAAGTGAAGCAGCTCTTGTCAAATGGTGGATTCTATGGAGCCAGCAAGCAGCTGCAGTCCATGTTCAGCAAGGTGATTACCTCTTCTCCTTCCCGTTGCTTCATCACTATAGTCTCTTAACTCTCTGCATCCCGTGTCTAGGTGCGGGAGATGCTAAGGATGCGAGACTCCAATGGTGCCCGGATGCTTATCCTCATGACTGAGCAGTTTTTGGAGGATCCCCGGCTGACTCTATGGCGGCAGCAGGGAGCCGGAATGACTGATAAATGTCGGCAGCTATGGGATGAGTTGGGTAAGAACTGTTCTTCAGTAGTTGGTGGACAATCTGTTCCTAAGTGATGGCTTCTCAGTGTGACCCTCTGGTATCTTTTCCCTGACAGGTGCACTTTGGGTGTGTGTGGTGCTCAGTCCTCATTGCCGTACAGAAGAAAGGGAGTCATGGCTGGAGCTTCTCCGGAGGTGGAACGCCATGAACATCTGTCCTTTAGAGGAAGGAAACTATTCTTTGGATGGTCCAGGGGCACAGACTATGCCTCAGACCTCTCCTGGAAGACATGGTACGATCGTGAGGTTGGCTTAAGTCATGTATTTCTGCCATCTGGGCATAGATATCTATATGTTCCAGTGACATGTTGGTTGGCAAGCTATATAAAATCACGTGCCAATGTCACCTAATCACTGTACATTTTCAGCACTAAGCCGTGCCAGTAGCCTCTGCTAGTTATGGATCAGCCGGTCATACACCCATCTTGAAGATGGTGGTTTTAATCCACGCTTTACCTTTGATGTGTTCCTTCCTCCAAATTACCATAGTAGTTTTAATGTAAATTTTGCTTTTTATTTCTAGTCATCTCTCCCCGTCAGACAGTATTCACAAGGGCCCTCAGGGCAGGGGAACTGCGCTGGAGTGACCCCCACTTACAACGGATCCTAAACGGAGATACCTTTACCCCGGGAACGAGTGTGAAGTGCAGCTCTGACAAGCTTTACTACGACCCTCAAGGCCGCCCACTGTGGCTAGGAGACCATTTTCCAGTAGCATGTGCCCGCGTTGACGTCCTGAGATCACACGGTTACCCGATCCAAGCTTTGAGGTTGGCTGTTTCTGTAGTTAACACCATGAGGCTGCAACGCCAGCACCAGATGGAAGGATTGAAGCAGCAGAGAAAAGGTGAGGCAAGGTGATGGTCAAATGGTGGACAAGGAGTATTAGACCTGGTAGGATGGTGGTGCCATCAGTGGGGGTCATGTCAACACACGCTTTTCTTTTCATAATAGAACTTCAGGTGAAAGGAACTACAACTCTCACGAACCTGGAAGGGTGGGTCGGGCACCCGCTTGATCCAATCGTGTGTCTTTGCAGGACGTTCTTGGAGGCCAGTCTGCCAGAGGATGAAGGACCAGCTCCTTGCCTAGGTACAATTATATAAAGTGGATAATAATGACTTCTGTCTTAGGACCTTCTGACTTTGTTTCTTTCTTCTCAGAGCTTGGTGGAGAGCTGAGGAAAGTCATGTACCAGCACGTCCCTGTACCCGGAGGTTCCCCGTCAGGAGAGTCTCTTCTGTGTCTGGCACTGGAAGCGGCACTTATGGGCTTAGGACAGCAACGAGCAATGCCTGAAGGCTTCTATGCCCAAGACAAGCTGGTCAGAAGTGAAGAGCAGCTTATTGGCCTTCTGGGAACGTTGGACATGGGGGAGCGGTTGGTTCAGGTGCTGAGGAAGCAGGCCACTTTACTCTTGGAAGGTTAGTGGAGCAGTATGGTGACATTAAATCTATAACATGGAAGATTTATGGCAGCGATCCTTGTGGCTGATTACTGATGGACCATTTATTGCTGTTAGGTGGTCCATTCAGTGGATTCGGAGAAGTGGTCTTCCGGGAGAGCGTTCCTATGCATGTGTTTGCACGCTTCCTCTTCATGTCTTTGCTCTCGCATGATTCGGACCTAGCGTACAGAGTTGCCCTGAGAGCCATGCGGTAAGTGCGGTGAGATATTAATGCCATCCATCCTATACAATATCATTGCCTTTATCAGCTGGAGACTCTCATCTAAATCTGCTGGTTCCTATTTTATTCCTAGGCTTCCAGTTCTTGAATCTGCTATGCCTCCACATGGATCTGACATCATGCCTCTGGACTCTATGCTGACCAGTCGTTTCCCTCGGTGGTTTATTCTAGGGCACTTAGAAACAAGACAGTGTGAACTGGCGTCTGCCATGTTGACAACGGCTAAAGGTATTTGTCATGGAGGGATGTTTCCAGTGATTGCATTGGAGGCTTTGTTCCTACCCTTGATATCGTGCCACTGTAAATATGGCTGCGTGGCATCTAGTGGTGACGAGAGATTTATTTTTGGTCAGGATAGATGCAATTGACAGAAATAAAGTTTCCAAGATTTGGATGCTCTCCTGCTTAACGTAAAGCCGGCCAGCATGACCCAGCAACTCTGAGCTGTGACGTTAATGATGACCCCTCTCTTCAGTGGCCGCATAACCCGGCGATGGCTGTTTTCAAAGAAAATGGAGTCTCTGCACAAGGCTCCATGGTCTTTGCATGGAGGATTTGATGGATTTTGCTGGATTTGCTTGGACTACGTCAGATTCGGTGGACTACAGCGGACCTTTGAGGGATTTATTTATTTTTTTTAAATACCGTTCTCTCTCTTCTTCCATCACAGGAGACCCCAAGTGGCTGCATACAGTCCTGGCTTCCATTCAGCAACATATCCACTCCCCAGCTCTGCTATTCAAGCTGGCTCAGGACGCCTGCAAGACTGCAACTCCCCCCAACTCGCCCCCTGACACCACGCTGCTAAACATTTCTTTGGAGCTCGGACTGCAGGTAAGAGCCTCATTTTATAGTCATCATATACACTACATAGACAAAAGTATTGGGGTAGTTAAAAGCATTACACCTCCGGGAGCTTTTAAGAGTGTTTGTGGGACTTTTTGACGTTTATCCTGATGTTGATATTGGAGGTGGCCAGGCAGACAATGTCTGTTCTAGTTCATCCTGAAACTATTGGCTGTTCGTGCTCTCTGTGGCCAGACGTGTTTTTCCATCCCAAACTCCTCCAATTATGCCTATATGGACCTTGTGCCCTGGACATAGTTGTGCAGAACAAAAAAGGGTCCCCTAAACTGTTCCCACAAAGCTGGAAGCTGCAAATTGTCTGTTATCTTCTGTTGAAGCATTAAAAATTCCCTTCACTGGAACGAAGATGTCGAGGCTGAGTCCTGATAACAGCCCAGAGCATTATCCTCCTCCACCATCTGTACAGCGGCACAATGCAGTCAGGGGGTAACTTTTTTCTGGAGTCTCCAAACCCAGACTCCTCAATTAGCCGCAGATAGGAAGTGTGATCCGTCACTGCACAGAACACAACTCCTCCAGAGTCCAGTGGTGGCGGCTTTACACCACTCCATCCGACGTTCATCATTGTGCTTGGTGATGTAAGGCTGCATGCAGCTACTCTGCCATGAAGCTCCTGGCAGGGAGCGCAGTGATTGTGCTGATACCAGAGGAGGTCTGGCCTCTGCAGTTATGGAGTCAGCAGAGCGGTGGTGACTTTTCTGCCCTCTGCTCCTCAGCACTCGGTCCCCTGCTCTGTAACATTATGGGGTCTTCACTTTGTGGCTGAGTTGCACTTCTCAAAAATATCACTCTCAGGACATTGGGAAATACTTACTGGCGTCCTGCTATGGGACCACACTGGTATCCGTGAGTTCTTTACCTCCAGCCATTTTGTCACACGTTAATAAAGGCTGACTGCATGGTGTGGGGACAGATGGTAAATATCAGGGGTAATGGGACTGGAATTCATTGATGAACAGAATCAATGCCTCTTTGTCTTTTAAATGTCTCCTTTATTTGTATGGTTATGCAGCGGAGGATGCAATGTATCTGTCACCCAGCTTTTGGGAGATTGGGGTAAATAATGTCGAAGGTCAGGGGCTGACTTCTTCAAAACTATTATATAAGCCAATAGTATATTTATAAGGCGATATGGTGCCATGACCTGATGACCACATCCTCTTCCCAAGTCTATGAAGTCTTTGTAGACTGCTGGTGACTCCAGGGTATGGAGAAGATGGAGCGATGTTGTGATGTCTTGTACTTGTATCTAAACACCCTTTCTTCCTTCCTGCAGGTGATGAGAATGACCCTGGCCACACTGACATGGAGACGTCGGGAGATGGTCCGCTGGCTGGTATCCTGTGCCACCGAGATTGGTAAGCGTCATCATGGTGACGGGGATATTCACATTAGTAATTTTTTTTTTTTTTTTTTCCCTCTACTTTTCTCTCCCAAGCTTCTAAATGCAAGCCATTGTTCTTTTATCAGGTATTCAAGCCCTCATCAGCGTCATGCAGAACTGGTACACCCTCTTTACCCCCCTTGAAGCGACCAGCATTGTTGCGGTGTCTTGCTTGTCTCCTACCACACACATGCGTTTCGCCCAGGACCCCAGACAACGAGAAGAGCTTTACTCCTGTACGCGGGCACTGGCCTTACAATGTGCTATGAAGGACCCACAAAGCTGTGCCCTCTCTGCCCTGACTCTATGTGAGAAGGATCACACCTCTTTTGAAGCTGCTTACCAGATCGTCTTGGATAGTGCCAACTCTGGCCCTAGCACACACTCCCACCTCTTTACGGTGGCCCGCTACATGGAACACCGTGGCCTTCCATTGAGGGCCTTCGCCTTGGCCACATTAGCCCTGTCGAATCTGACCATAGGTTTTAACCAAGACTCTCACCCTGCGGTTAGCGATGTCCTGTGGACTTGCTCCCTGGCACACTCCTTGGGCAAAGTTGAGCTGGGCGCAGTGGTACCCCTAGTTATTAAAAGTGTGCAGTGCGCTCCTGTACTGTCCGATATCATACGCCGCTGTAGCCTTGCTCCCCCAGGCCTGGCACAGGCCCTCTCCGCTGCTAATCACCCGAGAGGCAGGGGAACAGTGCCGCGGGCTGACAAGTCTCCCCTCTGCCAGCTTCTGGAAGCCGCAGTGGGCGCTTATGTCAGCACTACTCATTCCCGCCTCACCCACATCAGCCCCCGACATTACGGCGACTTTATAGAATTTCTCGCAAAAGGTCGAGACACTTTCCTGTTGGCGCCAGACGGCCATCGCCAGTTTGCCCAATTTCTGGATAACCTGAAACAAACTTACAAAGGGAAAAAGAAACTGATGCTGCTCGTACGAGAACGGTTCGGGTGAACACAAAAACGATCGGGGACAACCCCTAAAAGACTTGCTGTCCCCTTTTAAGGGACCCGTAAATCCGTGCAGAGCACTGGGGCGTATACCACTCCACATCAGATATACCGTACTGCTGGCGGATCAGCGCGGTAGTGAAGGAATTTTTTTTTTTTTTTTTTCTAATCTTTATTTTTCTTAATTTGAAAAATTGCAACAGATCTCCGGTGGAAATGTGCATCTTTTTTTTTTTTTTTTTTTGTGCTTTTAAATAATATTTATTTACATATCTAATTTGTGATAAAGCCCACCAACGACTGCACCGTAGCCCACCATCGCATGGGGCGAGTTTCCCAGTATAGTTCCGGACTACGAGATGCAGACTGCAAGCTGTACAAGGATTTGCAATTGCCAAGCTAAGATTTTGAAGACTGATAGGGGATTTCTCTGCGTAGAACAGTACTTATATATTTATTTCTGAAGGATCTTCTGTATTAATTAATTTATTTATTTTTATTTTTTTGTATAATTTTTAAGGTTAAAAAAAAAAAAAAAAAAAATGTAACAAAGTAATCCTTTACATGGTGGTGGATGTGACGCAACCCTACCCCACCTTTTTAACCCAGTGACCGTCTTTACTGTAGCAAAGCTTTGGCCTGAGACCATGTTATTGGAGCCTGCGATTTACCACCGCCGCCATATTGTTATGGGTTAATTTTGACAAGTACTAGAGACCGAATTGCGTTGAACTGGAAATAAGTCATTCGCGGCGAGCGCAGACAATTTGTCGGACCAGTCTGTACAACAACAGAACGTGTAGTTGGAGCAGCGAGTTGCAAAATGGCTGCCTTATTACTGCCTGTGGTGAAACTCTTGGTAAAATGACTGTTATCTAAAGCACTATACAACCTAGAGTATGGGGAGCAGCCATTTTGTGAGTTTATGTTTGATGGAGTTTGATTTTTTTTTTTTTTTTACTCTGATGCACAAAATGGCTGCCCCATCTGTATTTAAAGGGTATTCCCACCTCCAATACCCTATCCCAATATGTAGTAGGTGTAATGATTAAAAATTTAGTCTAGTTCTTCTGATTCGCTATGTTGCTTAGCCCATGTTCAAATTCCGATTTATGTTTGATGGAGTTTGATTTTTTTTTTTTTTTTACTGTGATGCACAAAATGGCTGCTCATGTATCTACGTTTACGACTGCTCCTATAGTGACAGTTCGCTAGCTGTTAGTAGTCATAAACATGGATACCTAAGCTACTGCAATGCCCAGCACCAGGGGTATGCCACAAAGCGAATCAGAAGAACTATACTACATTTCTTATTGGAGGTGTTTGCTAATATCCTTAGTACACCTCCTACATATTGGGATATGATCTTGGAGATGGAAACGACCCTTTAATTTCTACTGGGTATCTGGTAGACATTATAGTTAGCTCTTAAGGGACAGCAGACATTTTCTGCCTCAGTGATGAAAACTGTTCCCAAAATGGCCGCCACCGCCCTGTTTAGGCCTGTGGTGTCCTTATTTTCTGTCACCATTCTGTATATTTCGAAAAATCTTTTTTTTTTTTTTCACCTCACAGAACCATTATAGTGGATCCTTGGAGACCAAAAAACATGCTATGAAGGTGTTTTATGTCAGCCAGAATGTACTGGTTATCACCATAGATATAATATATATATATTTACATGGTGTCTTGGCTTTTGAGAGGCCTTGTTGTCCAATGACAACCAATCAGAATGCAGCTTTCATTTCTACAGTGTAGGTTAGAAAATGTAAGCTGAGCTCTGATTGGTTGCTACAGAAAAAATGGTTGCTAAGTGTGTCAATGGCTCCCTGAATTAATGTTTATATGTTTCTTAACAGCGGGGAAGGGGTCTTATTGCTGAACATCTCACCCCCTATAAACTGCAATGAAGTAGTAATAAATTGTACACTAATTCTATAACTCAGGAAGATGCTACGAGCTTTTTCACCTGACATGTGGCCCCTGCAATGTCCCCCACTATAGTGCTATATGTGCTTCTCAAATGAAGGTTGAACTTGTAAAATATGACAGACGCTCGCTCACATCGTGACTATATTTTGCTGAGGCTATGAAGTCGGGCTGTAAAAAAAACATGAAAGATATATAAATATATATATATGTATGGATTTATCTGTCTGTTTATTTATTGATGCATCTGTCGCACTTAATTCCAAGGACATAAAACACATTTTAAAGAAATCTTTTGTTTAGTTTTACTTTGGGATGATGGGGATTGAGGCCGCATTCACGACACGTACCGGAGCTGCGCTCTTGGGTCCATAGGATGCTCTGAGTTTCCTATAGCAACCAGCAGAATTATAAATGCTGCTCTGGAGGTGAATGGAGGCTGTAAAGAAATCATTGAAGCAATTGGTCAAACGATTGCATAATGCGGGAAAAAGTGCAATTTACGTGTGGAAAATGTGACCTGATCCTTTTTTTTTGATGTTGACTTCTGCAGTTGCCTCATTTATCTGAATGTAACTTTCAGAAATCCATTTGCTTCCCATCAAAACTGTATTCAGATGAAAGGATCGGACTTTTTTTTTTCTGTTTGCTCCATGGCAATTCAGTGTCCTCCTAGTGTAATGTGGTTCGCAAGTCACAAATATTCCAATTGGTTTCGACTTTTTGTTATTTCCCCGATCACCAGCATTATGTTGCACAGAGTGATGTGAATTTGTCATGCATAATTGCAGTGCGAAATTCTCGGTTGAACATTTGCACGTAACGCTGCAGGTGAATGGTCAATTTGTATAGGGTGTTATGTCGATAGAGCTCTTTTTCATTTTTGCGTTTGTGTTTTGCTCCCCCCTTCTTCCCAGAGCCATAACTTTATTTTTTTCCGTGAATATGGCCGTGTGAGGCTCGTTTTTTTTTCGGGACAAGTTGTACTTTTGAATGACACCATTGATTTTTACCGTATTGTGAAAAAAATTCCAAGTACGGTGAAATTGCAAAAAAAAAAAAGTGCCAGTCCACAACTGCTTTGGATTGTTGTTTTTTTTTTACTATGTTCCCTAAATGCTAAAACTAACCTGCCATTATGATTCTCCAGGTCACTACGAGTTCATAGACCCCAAACATGTCTAGGTTCTTTTTCAAGTGGTGAAATAAAAAAATCCAAAGTTTGTTTAAAAAAAACAAAAACGCAATTATTATTATACCATTTTCCGATGTCTCCATTTTTGGGGATCTTGGGTTGGGTAAGGGCTTATTTTTTGCAGGCCGAGCTGACGGTTTTAGTGATACCATTTTGGTGCAGATGCGATCTTTTGATCACTCGTTATTTCATTTTAATGCAATATTGCGACGACCAATAAAATGTAATTATGGCGCTTTTACTTTTTTTCTCGTTACGCCGTTTAGCGATCGGGTTAATTCTTTTTATATAGTGATAGATCAGGCAATTCTGAATGCGGCGATACCAAATATGTGTGTTTTTGTTGTGTGGTTTTTTTTTTTTTTTTTTTTTTTTTATTTTGGATGCAGCGAAAGGGGGTTGATTTGAATATAGATATATAGATTTATTTATTTATTTTACTTTTTGCATGCTGCAATAGTCTAGACTAGACTAGAAGCTGCCATAACCCGATTGGCTCTGCTACATTTAGGTGATGATCAGATCGCCTGTATGTAGCAGAATTGCTGACTTGCTATGAGCGCCGACCATCAGGCTGCGCTCATAGAAATCCGGGAATGACAACAATACATGTCTGCAGGAGACCTCTGGTTGTCATGCCGACCCATCGGTGACCCGTGATCACGTGATGGGGTCACCGATGGGCGGGATTTCCGGCTCGCTTGCCGGAAGCGCGTGCGTTAAATGCCGCTGTCAGAGTTTGACAGCGGCATTTAATGAGTTAACAGCCGGGGGTGGATCGCGATTCCACATGCGGCTGCTCCGGGCACATGTTGGCTGTTCAAAACAGCTGACATGTGCCGGAAAAGATGTGGGCTCAGCGCCGGAGCCCACATCAAAGGAGGAGACACGACATGCGCAGTACTAGTATGGCTCATGTCATTAAGGGGTTAATAACTAAGCCAAATTTTACAATTCTGACCATTGTCACTTTACATGGTGTAGGGATTCGCTCTGGTAGGCCAGGCCGGGCACGCAGTACAGCTTTTAGTTCAAAGTTCAGTGGTTTTAATAACGAGTTCAACAAAAAGTCCAGATAACAAAATCAAAGCAGAACATAAATCACTCCAGTTTGGAGAACCACTGGTCCCAGACTCACCCTTGCTTGGGGCTTAAGTCTAAGCGGCTGCAGGACAGCAGAGACCGCCAGGTGCCATTCTGGGTGGTCTGGTACTCGCTTCCTGGTGCACATTGACACACTGTAACAAAACAAGCTTCCAGGCTGACTCCAGCCAAACTCCTTCCTTCCACACCCACCAACTACAACAGCTCCTTGTTTTATAGGCCTAGTCCACACCCTCAGGTGAGGTACACATCAGCTGACCTGATCACATGACTATGACCTCATCACAGGACCTTGAGATCAGGGAAAATCCTGACCAAACTCCAGTCTGCTAGGAGAAATATATCTCCCATCCATCAAGACCCCCTTTGGTGTACCACATACCTCCCCCCTTTGTTCAACCTTAGGAGGGTGGACACATGACATACAGTGAACTCTGGACAGTGCATCTGCGTTCCCCTGTAATTTGCCTGCCCGATGTTCTACTGAAAATTTGAAATTTTGCAGAGACAGAAACCACCTGGTGACTCGTGCATTTCTCTCTTTGGCTTGACTCATCCAAGTCAAAGGGGAATGATCAGTCACCAACCGAAACGTTCTCCCCAACAGATAGTAGCGCAATGACTCCAGTGCCCACTTGATGGCCAGGCACTCTCTCTCTACAATGCTGTATCTGGTTTCAGCTGGAGTGAGCTTTCGACTCAGGAAACTAATGGGATGCTCCTCCCCGTTAACCTCCTGAGACAACACGGCACCCAGACCTACCTCTGACGCATCAGTCTGGACAATGAATTCTCTTTTGAAGTCGGGTGTGATCAGAACTGGTGACCCACACAGTGCCCTTTTAGTTTTACAAACGCTTCTTCGAGCTGATCATTCCATCGCACCATTACTGACTTCCTCCCTTTTAGGCAGTCAGTTAACGGCGCCGATAGGGTTGCAAAAATTGGGAATAAACCGCCGGTAGTATCCCACTAACCCCAAAAACCCTTTCACTTGTTTTGTGGTGAGGGGACGGGGCCAGTTTTGGATTGCCTCCACTTTGTTTATTTGGGGTTTGATAACTCCTCTCCCAATCACATACCCCAGGTACCGAGCTTCCTCCAACCCTATGGAACACTTCTTTGGGTTGGCAGTTAGCCCTGCTTGTCTCAGAGAATCTATCACCGCCTGTACCTTGGCTAAGTGACTTTCCCAGTCTGTACTGTACACCACAATATCGTCCAGATAGGCCGCGGCTTATCGGCGATGAGGACGAAGAACAACGTCCATTAACCTCTGGAATGTCGCTGGAGCTCCATGCAACCCGAAGGGTAGGACTATATACTGGAACAGTCCCTCGGGTGTTACAAAAGCCGTTTTCTCTCTCGCTGCTTTTGTTAGGGGCACCTGCCAATACCCTTTTGTGAGGTCAATGACTGAAAAATACCGGGCCTGCCCAAACCGCTCTATTAACTCATCGACCCGGGGCATGGGGTAGGCGTCAAACTTAGAAATTTCATTCAGTTTTCTGAAGTCATTACAGAACCTTCGTGTCCCATCTGGCTTTGGTATTAGGACTATTGGGCTGGCCCACTCACTCTGGGACTCTTCAATGACCCCTAACTGCAGCATCTTCTTGACCTCTTCCGAGATGGCTTGTCGCCGGGCCTCAGGCACCCGATATGGCTTTAACCGGACTTTGGCCTGCGGCTCCGTGACAATGTCATGTTGGATTAGGGAGGTGCGACTAGGAAGTTCCGAAAAAACATCGGTATTTCGGCTAACAATCTCTCTGACTTCCTGAACTTGTGTGGGCGACAAAGTGTCTGCTATTTTGACGGCGGAGAGGACTTCTCTTGCCTTCTCCTGAGGCAAGGAAGCCATTTCTACTGGAAATGCAGGCCGTGGACAATCGTCACCAAGCGGGTCTCTGTCTTTCCAAGGTTTGAGCAGATTCACATGGTATACCTGTTCTGGCTTTCTCCGCCCTGGTTGGTGTACTTTATAGTTTACTGGTCCCACCTTCTCTATAATCTCGTAGGGTCCCTGCCACCTTGCAAGGAACTTACTATCCACTGTAGGCACAAGTACCAACACCCGATCTCCAGGGTTAAAGGACCTTACCCGTGCCTCCCGGTTATAGACCTGCCTCTGTGACCTTTGTGCTGCTTCCATATGTTCTCGGACTAATGGTAGGACTGTCTCCATTCTCTCTTGCATTTTGGCCACATGTTCTATCACACTTTTGTGGGGAGTTGGTTGGTTTTCCCAGGCCTCTTTAGCTATATCGAGTAAGCCACGGGGATGTCTGCGATATAATAGTTCAAAGGGCGAGAACCCCGTAGATGCCTGGGGCACCTCCCGCACTGCAAACATCAGGTATGGCAACAAGAGATCCCAGTCCTTATCATCTTTAGAAACTGCTTTTTTCAACATATTCTTCAGGGTTTTATTGAACCTTTCTACTAAACCGTCTGTTTGGGGATGATAGACCGATGTGCGCAACTGTTTAACACTTAACAAGTGGCAGAGTTCCTTCATGATTTTTGACATAAAGGGGGTCCCCTGATCTGTTAAGATTTCTTGAGGGACTCCCACCCGAGAGAACATACCCATGAGTTCTTTTGCAATAAGTTTGGCCGAGGTGTGTCGCAGGGGAATAGCCTCAGGATATCTGGTAGCGTAATCTAGAACTACGAGGATGTGTTGGTGACCCCTTGCTGATTTTATTAACCGGCCCAACCAGATCCATGGCTATTCTCTCAAACGGGACCTCTATAATTGGTAATGGCACCAAGGGACTCCGAAAATGAGGCTGCGGACTGGTTACCTGGCACACGGGACAAGAGTTACAATACCGTTTAACTTCTTCATAGACCCCTAGCCAGTAAAACCGTTGTAGAATTCTGTCTAGGGTTTTCTTTTGGCCCAAATGTCCCCTAGTACATGCGCATGCGCTAAGTCCATTACCAACCTCCGATATGACTGCGGTACCAGCAATTGCTCGACAATTTCCCCATGTATTTTGTCAACCCGATACAGTAAATCTTGGTTCAGCTCGAATCGGGTAAATACTGTAGCTGCCCCGGGGTGTTGGGGTTCCCCATTGACAACCAGTACATTTTCCCGGGCTCGAGTCAACGTAGGGTCCCGGAGTTGCGCCGTACCAAAATTGTCACCTGCCACATTTAAGTCTGACAATTCTGGTCCCGGTGGCAAATCTTCCATCTCCCCAGCTAACACTTCTATAGGAGAGGGGTTTTCCTCCTTCACCGAAGGCAAAGGTACTCCTACCGCCAGCACATCTTCCTCTGGGCCACCAGGTTCATGCCCGATTTCTGGAGAATGCAACCTGGTTGCCACTGGTGCCGATGACTGTTCCGTGGGAGGGGTAATTACAGGCCAAAGCACAGAAAATAACGGAAAATCTCTCCCCATTATTACATCATAATGCAAATTCACCACCACCCCCACCTCGTGGCACCTCCTCCCCGCTGGCGTGTTTATCATCACCAGGGCGGTAGGATAATGTTTTAGGTCCCCATGTATACACAACACACCCATCTTCCGACCAGTATACTCGCTGATTTGGACGTGGCTGGCTCGTATTAGGGTCACGAGACTCCCTGAGTCCAGTAGAGCCACAGCAGGGTTACCCTCCACCTCCACTTTACACAAATGATTCATATTGGGTCCCTCTGGTTTACCCACTGCACACATGTGTTCGGCATAGTGAGACTGATAGTACCCATAGTTTGTGTCCATGGGCTCAGTCAGGTGGGGGCAATCAGCTCTCACATATCCTGGTTCTTGGCACCACCAACAAATTATGGGGCCCCTTTCGTCCCCCGACCCGTCCTGGGCGGCCTTCCGAGTCTCTGCTCACCGAGCTGTGGGTGAAGGTTTGGGGAATTTACTCGGTACCTTCCGGGTAGTCTCTCCCTGTATCTTCTTGGTAGCCCCATATCTTTCAATGAGGTCTACCATTTGGAGACCATCAGTAGGGGCTGCCTGTCCAACCCATGTCTGAAGGGTGTGGGGCAAAGTTCTCCAGAATTTATCAGTCACTAAACGATCCAGCATAGCGCGGGGTGACAACACCTCCGGCTGCAACCACTTTTCTATCAGGTGTATCAAGTCATAATACTGGGACCGAGCTGGCTCGGAAGGGGAAAACTTCCACTGGTGTACCCGCTGAGCCCGGACTAACACATTTACCCCAAGACGTGCGAGTATCTCACCCTTGACGATCTCATAGTCTCTCTGTTGCTTGGGGGGTAGGTCCCTATAGGCTTTCGCGGGTCCTGGAGCCAAAAACGGAGCCACGATCTCGGCCCACTGGTCCCGGGGTAGTCTCTCCCTCTCAGCCACGCCTTCAAACATCTCCAGGTACACCTCGATGTCATCTGACTTTTCCATTTTCGGAATCGCTGTGCGTACCACTTTCCGGACATCCTGACGTCCTGAGGCAGCTCCTGCTGTCTGCGGCGCTGTGATGTGTTGCATCAGTAGATTGTTGGTTTCCTGTTGCCGCTCCATAGCCTGCTGCTGTATAGCCTGCTGTTGCTGCTGCATAGCCTGCTGCTGCTGCATAGCCTGCTGCTGCTGCTTGATAGCCTGCTGTTGCTGCTGCATGGCCTCCACCAGCATTTTTACTGTGTTCTCCATCTCCGGACAGCTATCCACCGGGTTTTGCGTCACTTTCTTCACCCAGGACATTTACTGTCATGCAGAGAAAAAAAAACATCCACAAAAAAAAAAAAACAGCCTGACCTCACTGCGTATGCCCGCATTCTCCACCAATTGTAGGGATTCGCTCTGGTAGGCCGAGGCCGGGCACGCAGTAATGAGGCATACACACAGGCTTTTAGTTCAAAGTTCAGTGGTTTTAATAACGAGTTCAACAAAAAGTCCAGATAACAAAATCAAAGCAGAACATAAATCACTCCAGTTTGGAGAACCACTGGTCCCAGACTCACCCTTGCTTGGGACGGGCTTAACTAAGCGGCTGCAGGACAGCAGAGACCGCCAGGTGCCATTCCGGGTGGTCTGGTACTCGCTTCCTGGTGCACATTGACACACTGTAACAAAAACAAGCTTCCAGGCTGACTCCAGCCAAACTCCTTCCTTCCACACCCACCAACTACAACAGCTCCTTGTTTTATAGGCCTAGTCCACACCCTCAGGTGAGGTACACATCAGCTGACCTGATCACATGACTATGACCTCATCACAGGACCTTGAGATCAAGGAAAATCCTGACCAAACTTCAGTCTGCTAGGAGAAATATATCTCCCATCCATCAAGACCCCCTTTGGTGTACCACAATGGTTATAACTTGGGAACGCTTCAACGGATCCTGGTGATTCTGCGATTGTTTTCTCCTGACACATTATACTTCATGATAGTGGTAAATTTCTTCAGGCTAGGTGCAGACGGTGCGGATTCTGCTGAGGAATTTTCCGCGCAGATTTTGGTAAATCCGCAGGTAAAATGACCTGCTTTTTACCTGCAGATTTGCAGCGGTTTTTGAGCGGATTTCCCCAGCGGTTTCAGACCTGCAGATTTCTATTTAGAGCAGGTCTGATACCGCTGCGGAACTGCACAAAAGAAGTGACATGCTGCGGATTTAAATCCGCACCAAATCCGCGCGGAAAAATCCGCAGCATGTGCACTGCGGTTTTTTTTTCCATTGAATCTAATGCTACTGTATATCACTTGCAATTCTGCTGCGGATCTGCAGCGGAATCAGCAACGTGTGCACATACCCTTAATATGACTTGCGTTTATTTGGGGGGAAAAAATGGAAATTTTGGTGAAAATGTTGGCAATTTTCAAACGTTGAATTCTTATGCCCTAAAATCAGAGAGATATGTCACAAAATGGTTAATAAATAACATGTCTACTTTACATCAGCACAATTTAAAAGTTGACCAGTGATTTTTTTTTTTTTCTTTTTTTCCACACTGCTTTTGAAGTTACTTTTGGGTGTGTTCTGTCTTAGGTCCATCAAAGTGACACCATTCTAAAAACTGCACCCCTCAAAGGCCGGCGTCACACTGGCGACAGAATCGGACGACTGCAATACGATGAAAAATCGTATTGCAGTCTGCCCTATGTTAATCTATGGAGCAGCTCCCAGTATCCGATTTTTTGTGGTCCGTTTTAAACGTCCGTGTGCAATCGCAGCATGCTGCGATTGTCACCGATTGTGGGTCGACTATCGCCAATGCAAGTCTATGGGAGCGATGAAAAATCTGATTACAAACGGACCACACTGTGTGACTTGCGATGAAATCGCATCGGTGTCCTTTAGAAAAGCCGGCAATTCATCCCGGCTATACTGTAAAATCACACTGACAGCTTTAATAAAGAATAGAAAGAATAGATATACACACATAGAACACTATATATATATATATATATATATATATATATATATATATATTATACAGTACAGACCAAAAGTTTGGACACACCTCATTCAACGATTTTTCTGTATTTTCACGACTATGAAAATTGTAGAATCACACTGAAGGCATCAAAACTATGAATTAACACATGTGGAATTATACATTACACTTTACAATAAAGTGTGAAACAACTGAAAATATGTCTTATATTCTAGGTTCTTCAAAGTAGCCACCTTTTGCTTTGATTACTGCTTTGCACGCAGAAAAGGTGAACGGATGGACTCTACATGCCTGGTTCCCACCGTGAAGCATGGAGGAGGTGGTGTGATGGTGTGGGGGTGCTTTGCTGGTGACACTTGTCACGCTGTATAGCAGATATATATATGAGATGTCTGTAATCTATATCAAAAAGGGCAACATACTATATAACATGCGCATAGATATATTATAACATGGATTTACCTGACAGAATGTCCACTGGGTCAAAACGGAATCCGTTATACGCTGTCTCCGGCTAGAGGGTGACCGGGGTCTAAGCTGACCCTGAACTGGGGTCCTAACTAATCCCTCAACCTGGAGGTACTGTTAAAGGTACAGAGGTCCAGGCCACCAGCGTAAACCCTGTCTCCTATCAATCCCTGCCAACTGTATTCTAGTCCTAAGAAGGACCCTGAATACCACCAAAGGGAATGAACAGGTAACGGATAATGAACAGAAAGACATACAAGAAAGAGAAGGAATAAAGTAAATAAAGTCTTACATACAACACTCACACACAGTAGGAACACCTAAGGTCTCAGAGATTTAACTATAAGCTATAAGAGTAAAAACACCTAATGAACTCTTAGCTTAAATATTCTCAGAACCGATCCAGTCTGCTGAACTACATGAATGCTTTCACCGGCGTCTAACACCCAGACTGGCAGAAATATAAAGGAAACTAATTAGAACATAAACAAAAGCAGCCGGGCGAGGCTGCACCTAGCCTTAGCAAAGAGCTAGGAAAAATTAACTCTCACATCACCAAAAAACAAAGAAACAGAAGCTCAGCTGTGAGAAGTCAGAATGTGCAATCGCGACGATCTTCGTGGCGATGCACCCATGACAGTACCCCCCCTTCTACGAGGGCCTCCGGACCCTCATGACCAGGTCTGTCCGGGTGAGTTGTGTGAAAGGTCCGTCCACGTTATCATTGACCACCACTGAAGGAGGTAGAGGTGACGGTATGACTGGTGCCACATACTTTTTAAGTAATGACTTGTGAAACACATTATGAATTTTAAACGTAGGAGGGAGGTCCAGACGAAATGCCACAGGATTAATTATGGAGCCGATCCTGTACGGCCCGATGAATCTGGGACCCAACCTCCAGGAGGAAACTTTAAGTTTAATATTCCTGGTAGACAACCACACCAGATCATTCACCTTCAGATCTCGACCAGAAACTCTCCCCCTATCAGCCATCCGTTTGTAACGGTTCTCCGTAACCTTCAGTCTTAACTGATCTGGAACTATCAGTCTCCCTGGAAGTCCCACAGGGGCGTCCCCCTGAGCCCCCAATACCTCCCCCTCAAGCTCAGAGCATACAGCTGACACTACAACTCCCTCCTGAGGAATAGGAACCGGATCATCCATCCTCCCGGTCCCTGGGAAAGTACGAGATAAGGCATCAGGAAGCAACTTTATTGAGCAGTCATATGCGCGATGAGGAGGTAACTCTTTACACCCCTCCTCTGAGAACATCTCCCCAAAGTCCTCCAGAAAAGGAGGCAAAGTCCTAGGTACAACCGCACCGATGACCGTGCTCATGCAGTTATTCTTGCAAAATTCACCCCACTGGCTAATCTTTCTGGATTGCCAATCAATCACTGGGTTATGTTTAGCCAACCAAGGAAGTCCCAACACAATAGGAGTAGGTAGACCCTCCAACACATAACAAGACAATTGCTCTTTATGTATTGCCCCTACTCGAAGATCTATGTTATGAACAGCTTGAACCAAGCTACCTTGACCAAGAGGTCTAGAATCAATAGAGAGTATAGGGACCGGTTTGGCCAATACACTCAGTTGCATACCATGCACCTGGGCAAACCGAGCGTCCACAAGATTAGCCCCGGACCCACTATCAAGAAAAACAGAAA
This sequence comes from Oophaga sylvatica, assembly GCA_033576555.1. Classification (NCBI taxonomy): domain Eukaryota; kingdom Metazoa; phylum Chordata; class Amphibia; order Anura; family Dendrobatidae; genus Oophaga; species Oophaga sylvatica. Next base: position 540,581,504 of record JARQOD010000004.1, on the reverse strand, counting down.
TCCTCTCAGTTCTAGTACCAATCACCACCTCCGCAGGCACGATAAACTGAGAGGGATTTGGGGACGAAATACAGACTCCCAGGTTAACTCCTTGGGTCAAAGAGGTCCGGGATGGACAACCCCCAACAAAATGTCCCTCTCTCCCGCAAAAGAAACACCTTCTAGTCTTGCGGCGCACCGCCGATTCCCTCCTACAAAATGATGTCCCTCCCAACTGCATGGGTTCCTCAGAACAGACCAGGGGAACCTCAGTATAAGGGACTTTAGTAGTAGGTGGAGTCATCATGGGGGGCGGAGTTACCTCGCGTCTTCCCCGAAGTCGTCTATCAATGCGAATAGCGAGGGCCATAGCAGCCTCCAGTGATGGAGGAGAATCATACTGAGCCAACACATCTTTTAATTTGTCAGACAACCCTTGACAAAACTGGCTCCTAAGAGCTGGGTCATTCCACTGAGTATCTGTTGCCCATCTACGGAACTCAGAAGAATATTCCTCCGCTGGACGATTTCCTTGCCGTATTTTACGTAACTTTGTTTCAGCAAGGGAAACTCGATCCGGATCATCATATACCAGACCCAGGGCAGTAAAAAATCGATCCACTGACTGGAGATCTGGGGAGCCTGGAGGAATAGAGAACGCCCAAGATTGAGGGTCCCCTTGTAAGAGCGAGATAACAATTCCCACCCTCTGCTCTTCACTCCCAGATGACCGAGGCCGCAGCCGAAAGTACAATTTACATGCCTCCCGGAAAGTAAAAAATTTGTCCCGCCCACCAGTGAACCTGTCCGGGAGAGCAACCTTAGGTTCAGATCTGGTTTGCTCCGGGAGGGACAAAACCTTGGACTTAATGTCTGCAAATTCCATGGACAACCCCTGCAACTGCCGGGCCAGCTGGGCTACTGGATCCATGACAGCTGGGGAGAATCTTTAGTTTGGGCCGGTGAAAATGTCACGCTGTATAGCAGATATATATATGAGATGTCTGTAATCTATATCAAAAAGGGCAACATACTATATAACATGCGCATAGATATATTATAACATGGATTTACCTGACAGAATGTCCACTGGGTCAAAACGGAATCCGTTATACGCTGTCTCCGGCTAGAGGGTGACCGGGGTCTAAGCTGACCCTGAACTGGGGTCCTAACTAATCCCTCAACCTGGAGGTACTGTTAAAGGTACAGAGGTCCAGGCCACCAGCGTAAACCCTGTCTCCTATCAATCCCTGCCAACTGTATTCTAGTCCTAAGAAGGACCCTGAATACCACCAAAGGGAATGAACAGGTAACGGATAATGAACAGAAAGACATACAAGAAAGAGAAGGAATAAAGTAAATAAAGTCTTACATACAACACTCACACACAGTAGGAACACCTAAGGTCTCAGAGATTTAACTATAAGCTATAAGAGTAAAAACACCTAATGAACTCTTAGCTTAAATATTCTCAGAACCGATCCAGTCTGCTGAACTACATGAATGCTTTCACCGGCGTCTAACACCCAGACTGGCAGAAATATAAAGGAAACTAATTAGAACATAAACAAAAGCAGCCGGGCGAGGCTGCACCTAGCCTTAGCAAAGAGCTAGGAAAAATTAACTCTCACATCACCAAAAAACAAAGAAACAGAAGCTCAGCTGTGAGAAGTCAGAATGTGCAATCGCGACGATCTTCGTGGCGATGCACCCATGACAACACTGTTGGGGATTTATTCAAAATTGAAGGCATACTGAACCAGCATGGCTACCACAGCATCTTGCAGCAGCATGCTATTCCATCCGGTTTGCGTTTAGTTGGACCATCATTTATTTTTCAACAGGACAATGACCCCAAACACACCTCCAGACTGTGTAAGGGCTATTTGACCATGAAGGAAAGTGTTGGGGTGCTACGCCAGATGACCTGGCCTCCACAGTCACCAGACCTGAACCTAATCGAGATGGTTTGGGGTGAGCTGGACCGCTCACCACTTCAATTTTGAATAAATCCCCAACAGTATTACCAGCAAAGCACCCCCACACCATCACACCACCTCCTCCATGCTTCACGGTGGTAAGCAGGCATGTAGAGTCCATCCGTTCACCTTTTCTGCGTGCAAAGCAGTAATCAAAGCAAAAGATGGCTACTTTGAAGAACCTAGAATATAAGACATATTTTCAGCTGTTTCACACTTTTTTGTAAAGTGTAATGGATAATTCCACATGTGTTAATTCATGGTTTTGATGCCTTCAGTGTGATTCTACAATTTTGATAGTCATGAAAATACAGAAAAATCTTTGAATGAGAAGGTGTGTCCAAACTTTTGGTCTGTACTGTATATATATACATGTCATTGTGACATGTGTATATATATATATATATTTATAGTTCCTAGACTTCTACATACTGTAATAGCCGCTAATTCAATTGCCGGCTTTTGTGAAATCACAGAAGCCGACATGAAATGATACATGGTTTCCACACAGTTAACCATGTCATTTCCTGTATTTTGATATTTGTTTACAACTTACAATTACATGAGTGTATTTGTGCAAAATTTCAGACATGTAGGGGTTAATTAAAGGTGTAAATTCGTTGAAAAAAAATGCGTGGGCTCCCGCTGTATTTTCTCCACCAGACAGACAAAGCAAGCGAGTGGGGGCAGATAATAACAGCCTAGGGAGGGTACATTTTTTTGTGCCCCCCCTGGCTACTAACATCTGCCCCCAGACACCCCAGAAAGGGCAAATCTATAATTAGATTCGCCCTTTCTGGCACTTTGCCCGTCTATTCCCATTGCCCTGTAGCGGTGGCGAATGGGTTAATAATGTCACCTTAATGTCACCTTAGTATTGAAAGGTGACCTTAAGGCAGGTTAATAATTGAGAGCTGTCAATTAGACAACTATCAATTATTAATCCTATTGAAGTAAATAAAAAAACACAAACACACTTTAAGAATAAATAATTTTAATGAAATAAAAACACATATTTTTGACCATCTTTTATTTCACTCTTAATCCGTGCGAAGCCCTTGTTCTAAAATAAATATAAAATAATAAAACAACTTTATTCTTACCTATCTGGCGATCTGTCACGTCCCACGATGTAATCCTTCACAAAGGGTTAACTAGCAATCAGATAAGCAGCGCAAGTAATCCTGCGTGCTCATCTGATAGCTCCTGAATGAATGAGCTTATCTCCTGCCGACAGGAGAGGATGTGATTAATGAATGAAGCTTAATTGATTGTATCCCACTTTCACCTTAGGTCAGGTCACTCAAGTGAAAGTTGTAATAAATCAATTAAGCTCCATTCATTAATCTCTTCCTCTCCTTTCACTGGGAGAGTAACTTATTCATTCAGGGGAATACAGGTCTGAGACAGCATTATTAGCTCTCTGCGACCTGTAACCTGTTAACCCTTTCTGATGGATTACACCGTGGGACCTGACTGTACATCGGATTGGTAAGAATAATTTTGCTTTTTTATTTTATTTTTATTACAGGAAATGGTTTTAGCAGGAAAATAAAATATGGTCAAAAACTGTGTGATTATTTCATTAAACTTCTTTTTTATTAAACTGTGTGTGTTTGATTTTTCTATCATACAATAGGATTAATAATTGATAGTTGTCTAATTGACAGCTCTCAATTATTAACCTGCCTTAAGGTCACCTTTCAATACTAAGGTGACATTAAGGTGACATTATTAACCCATTCGCCACCGCTACAGGGCAATGGGAATAGACGGGCAAAGTGCCAGAAAGGGCGAATCTAATTATAGATTTGCCCTTTCTGGGGTGTCTGGGGGCAGATGTTAGTAGCCAGGGGGGGCACAAAAATATGTACCCTCCCTAGGCTATTATTATCTGCCCCCACTCGCTTGCTTTGTCTGTCTGGTGGAGAAAATACAGCGGCAGCCCACGCATTTTTTTTCAACGAATTTACACCTTTAATTAACCCCTACATGTCTGAAATTTAGCACAAATACACTCATGTAATTGTAAGTTCTAAACAAATATCAAAATACAGGAAATGACATGGTTAACTGTGTGGAAACCATGTATCATTTCATGTCGGCTTCTGTGATTTCACAAAAGCCGGCAATTGAATTAGCGGCTATTACAGTATGTAGAAGTGTAAGAACTATAAATATATATATATATATATATATATGTGTTCTATGTGTATATATCTATTCTTTTTTTTGTGATTGAAATACTATTCTTTTGGATCCATTATATGTCAGTTTTGCAAGCCTGCGAGAAATTCTCGCAAGTCGGATGAAAATCAGATGTTACAAGGTACACACACATGCGATTAAATCGCATCTTTGAAGGAAAATCGGATGCCAGAAGGATGTGTGATGTTTGTATTTTGATCCGACAATCGACCGACTAAAACGGACCGATTTTTTGTAGTTGTGTGTGACGCCGGCCTAACACATTCAAGAAGTTTATTACTCCTTCAGGTGCTTCAAAGGAAGGAAAGGCCTCTTTCACACATCCGTCTTTTTGTATCAGGCATGATCCGGCGTGTTTGTAAAAAAACGGATCCGGTACCGGATGCGTTTTTTTACCATTGACTTTCATTAGCGCCGGATCGTGCCTGATGTCATTGCGTTCTCCGTTTTTGTCCGGATCCGGCGGAAATGTACATTCCGGCGGCCGGACACAACGGAGCATGTAACGTTTTTTTGTTTGCCAGAGCCGCCTGATAGTGCCTGAAGCGGCGCATCAGGCGGCCGGAAACAATAGAAGTCAATGGAACCGGATCAGACTTTTGTGCAATCCGTCAAAAGTCTGATCCGGATTCTGGAAATCAAGGTCGTTACTACTACTACTACTACTACTACACTACTACATTTTCCAGTGTCTCCGGGCATCCAAAACCCTCTTTTTCTGGGTTCAAAAGTTCAGGTCGGATCCTGCAAAAAAACGGATCCGTTGCATCACTTTTTTTATTTCAGCGTCGGATCCGTCCCTTCAGGTGTTCGACGGATCATGCCTGATACAAAAAAACGGATGTGTGAAAGAGGCCAAAGAAATTAACATTTTACCTTTTTTTTTTTCACAAAAATTGTACTTTAGCCCCAAATTTTTTATTTTTACAAGTGTTTCAGGAGAAAATGGACCCCAAAATCTGTTGTGCAATTTCTCCTGAGTACACGGATACCCCATATGTGGATGAAAACTAGTATTTGGGCTCAGAAGGGAGGGAGTGATGTTTTGGAACGCAGACTGGAATGGTCTGCAGGCGTCAAGTCACATTTCTAGAGCCCCTGATGTACCTAAACCATGAACACCCTCGACAAGTTACCCCATTTTGGAAACTACACCCCTCAAGTGTTTTATCCAGGGGTATAGTGAGCATTTTGAACCCACAGGTACGAGACAGAATTTGATAACATTAGATCGTCATATTGAAAATTTTCATGAAAATGTTTTAGCTCCAAAATTGTAATTTTTACAATGGATAATGGGAGAAAACGGATCCCATAATTTGTTGCACAATGTCTCTCTAACCTGATGATACCCCCATATGTGGTCAAAACCTTCAGTTTGGGCATATGGCAGGGCTAGGAAAGGAAAGGGCGCTATTTGCCTGGGATAGATTGTGAATGCCATATCACATTTGGAGAGCCCGTGACATGCAAAAACAGAAGAACTCCTCTCCCCAGCCCCAAAAGTGACGCCATTTTAGAAAGTAGACCCCTCAAGGAACTCGTATAGTGGTGCACTGAGCATTTTTAACCTACAGGTGATTCACAAAACTTTAACATTTAGATGTGAGAACAAAAAATGATTTTCCAATCAAATACTGTTTTAGCACCAAATTTCTAATTTACACGAGGTGCACTGAGAGAAATTTGACCCCACAATTTGTTGTAAAATTTCTCCTGAATGTGGCAGTACCCCATATGTGGTTGTACACTAGTGTTTGAGCACACGGCAGGGATCGGATGGGAAGGAGTGCTACTTGGCTTTTAGAGCGCAGATTTCAGGGGCTCCAATAGCCGAGCCCCGGAGGTGCCAGAGCAGCAGAACCCCTTCTCCCACCCACCCCAAGGGGACCCCATATTGGAAACTTCACTGCCTAAGGAATTCATCCAGGGGAGTAGTGAATATTTTGAAGCACAGGTGCCTCACAGAATTTTATAATACTGAGACAGAGAAATGACATTTTAATGTAAAAATATGTTTGTATTTGCTTCAAATTTGTCAGGTGCACAAGGGTTAATAGGTGAAACTAGACCCCATAAATATTGCAAAATTTCTCCCAAATGTGGTGATGCCCCACATGTCGTCAGAAATTAATGTTTGGACACACGTCAGGTCTGAGAAGGGTTGACGGAGCGCAATTTGGTTTCGGCGCACAGATTTTGCTGACATAGTTTGAGGGTGAAATCTGTGGAGCCCCTAAGGTGCTAGAACAGCATAAAAACCCCAAAAGTGACCCCAGTGTAGAAATTGCACCTTTCAATTAATCTACGACTGATGTGACTATGTTGTTACAGTAAATATGTATATCTTAGTACCGTGTTAGCCAGTAGATAGGAAAATATTTAGAGTTGAGAGTCCTCAGTGGTTGATACCTTTTAATGGCTAACTGAAAAGATGGTAACAAATTGCAAGCTTTCGAGACTACTCAGGTCTCTTCATCAGGCAAAGACTAAAACAACATCTGAAGAATCACATATTTATAAACAACACAGCACAGAAAAAATGCAATAGATGAGACAAGTGACGTAAAGCAGAACTGTCATTATGAACAGTTGTGGCAATAAATATTGGAACAGTTCATAGATAAGGAGTGTGAAAGTTTTATTGCCTTCTTGATTGGGGTCTGGTAATGTTTTGTGATGTTCTCACAGGGTCTTTGAAGAAAATTTCTTAATTGATGTAATAGGCCATAAATCCATGTGACAGGTTCATTCCAGCATTGAGAGTGTCAAAGTTCACCATCAATTTGTATTTGCAAACTCTCCTGTGTCTCTGAGATGTGAAATCACCTTTCAGTACAAGTAATTTCATGTCCAACATGCTATGACCGGGGATGCAAAAGTGTTTGGCCACAGGTAGATCCATTCTTTTTTCTCTTATTGTGTGGCGATGAGCATTCATCCTTGTTCTCAGTTTTTGCTCTGTCTCCCCCACATACAGACCCCCAGTTGGACATTTTGTACAAATAATTAGGTACTCCACATTAGATGTGATGCAGCTGAAAGTGCCTGGGATCTTGTAGTCCTGATGGGAGTTGGGGATCTTTATCTTGTCCGTGGTCATTATAGATGGACAGGTTTTACATTTTTTCTAGTTGCAGGGAAAGGTTCCTGCAGCTGTTGGAGAGGACAGGGAACTTCTGACAATGATGCTTCTTAGATTTGGGGGCTGCCTAAAACACAGTAGTGGGGGGTCTGGAAATATGGATTGTAATGGGTACCGTATTTTTCGGACTATAAGAGGCACCGGACCATAAGACGCACCCCAAATTTTCAGAAGGAAAATAGGGAAAAAAAATGTGTCAAATGGGGGTCCGTCTTACAGTCCAAATTCAGCTTACCAGAGAAGGGATCAGCACAGGTAGAGGAGTGGTCACAGGGGTCGTTCGGTGGTTCAGGCTGGTGCGATGGTGGTGCTCTGTGTTGCAGGGTGCTCTGTGGGGTGGCTGTGCTCTGTTGGGTGGCCGTGCAATATATGGTACTCACAAATCCCATAGCGGTGGTCCCAATCCAGCCTCCTGTGTTCTGTGGTGTCGGGGCAGCAGCGGGGCTCTGTGCTGCGTGGGGGGCTCCGCCGGCATTTCCCTCTAAGCTGCAAAGCCCCCCGCAGCTGCGACGCGGTGGCCTCAAGAAACATGGCCGCCAGGGGCCTCCGGTGGCGGTCCCGACGCAGCCTTCCGTGCGGTGGTGTCGGGGCAGCAGCGGGCTCCGTGCTGCGTGGGGGGCTCCGCCGGCATTTCGCTCTTAGCCGGAAAGCCCCCCGCAGCTCCGCTCCCTCCTGCAATGCGGTGGCGTCCTCAAACATGGCCGCCAGGGTCCTCCAGTAAGATGGCCGCCGAATCTCACTCAAGTCTTGGCAATGAGATCTCTTCTCCCGAGATCTTGTCCTGAGATCTGTTCTTGGACTTTCTGGTATCAGGTCATCGGCTCTTATGGATTTGTCAGACAGACAAGATACCAACTTGCTTAGTTCCTTGTAATAGTCCTGTGTAGGGTCCGACTCCAGTTTTCTGTAGTAGCGTGTGTCCGTAAGTTGTCTGTTTGCTTCCTTCATATAGTCTGATGTGTTCATCATGACTATTGCACATCCCTTGTCAGCAGGTTTAATGATGATTTCTTCAGAGACTGTATGGCCTTTCTCTCCTGGGCACTGATGTTGGACTATGTTGTAACATCCATGCCAGGCTTTTTTTTTTTTCCTGGTGATTTGCAAATCTGCCAGTCTAGTGCCCATACATTTTGCCCCCCCTACATTGTAGAGCCCCTATATATTGTGCCCAGCTTGTGCTTCTGGCAATATGCACCCCACAAATTAAGTGCCTTCTCTCCATTACGATAATGCCATTCATATGGCTGCTTACTGTAGTTTAGGCACAGTGGGGCTCAGGAGGAAGAATTCACTGAGTTTTATTTGAGGGGCCCGGAGCCATGTTTCTTTTCCAGAGTCTTTGTGCTACCAGTAACATGGGAACCCCCTATAGTTCCAGTGATCGATAATGGACCCGAGTGAGTGCTGGTTTTGTGCGGGATAAATTAGGGTTTTTATTGGTAACATTTTGGGGTACATAATAGTTTTTGATCGCTTTCAGTATCGGGCTGGATCACATTCTTGTGTTCTACGCTGAGCACACACCTTTAGGTTTCCATGTAAATCGTCCAAAAATACGACTTAGATGAGACCCCCAACGGAACGACCCAACATAATGAGGCAGATGGAGACACTTTGTGCTATGTCTGGCATCTGCTTCGGCGGTCTCCATCTTTTTAGGGGTGCACAGATATATGGTCATCCACACTTGTGCGCTAAAGATGCCTAATATGATGGGACACCGCTGGAACACAGACCAGTCCAAAGTGGCTCCATCTGCCTCATAAGTGAGTGGTTCCGTCCAGGGTTTTGTCGGAATCGTGGTTTTGGGAAATTTACATGGAAACCCCAACAGAAGCACTCAGCGGAGAGCGCAGGATAAATGTGAGCTGAGCCTTATTACGATTTTTGAGAGGTGGAATGAACAAATAGCAGTACAAGAAGAATATTTTTTATTTTTGCATGGTTCATCGTGCGGTATAAGTGATATGGCAGATTTATTCTTCGGTGTGATTACTGCAATACAAGATTTAGATTTTTAGTTTGTTTTGCTGCTATTACACATTAAAATTCTTTCTTTTTTTTTGTAGAAAGTAGTTTTTTCTGTCACCATATTCTGAGAGCTAGTGTCACCATATTCTGAGAGCTATAACTTTTTTTTTTGTTTGGTGCTTTCATTTATACCATTTTTTTTCTTTTTACATATGACTTTTTGTTCACTTTTTTGAGAGTCAGTATGATGAAAAACCAACTTTTTTTTTTTTTACGCTATCATTCCGAACTCAGCAATACCAATTATGTGTACGTTTTTTGGATTTATTTTTGTTTTAGCACAAATGCTGCGTCTTGTATGGTGCAACGGCTTTTTGTGCATTGCACGAGAGCAGTCATGTCGATGTACCCTGGGGTCACACGAGACCATCAGTACCCGTGTTTCTCATTGCGTCTGTCCGATGGATAGCAAGGGGGTCGCAATCAAATACTGCTATCCCGATTGACAGCGGTATTTAAGGGGTTTATCGGTCCCAATCAGCTTCAAAACTAGATGGGGCCGATACAACAGGCTGTCAGCTGTGGGAATTGCCTCCGCCGGGCAGCACTATTCCATGGCGCTGTTAAAAAGCGGTGCTGAGGAATAAGGCCCCTTAATGACCGCTTTTAAAAGGAGTATCGGCTGTCGTTAAGGGATTAATAAACAGTTCCAGCAAAAATTTGGGATTTATACAAATCTCGTGTACACTGTGCATTTTTTTTTCTGACCAGCAATTGTAGCTTTTTTTTTTTTGACTGCATGTCCCTGCAAAACACAAAGACACGTCTGTTGTTTTTTTTTTTTCCTTTTCCCAGTACTGCAGATGAAAAGAGCCAATTGAAGTCTATAAGTCTGTGAAAAACGCGCACAGTGCATGGATATCGGCCGTGTGCGGTCCCTATTTAATATTGCAAAGGATTGGAGAAGCTTGGAAATGTATTTATCATCCATGAAAAACACTGATGGTAAAAACGGACACACAGCCCAGACACTGAGGACACCATTACCATATTTTCACATAAGTGTTTAAACATGGACGTGTGGCCTTATTGGTGCAGGACTCGCTTTGTGAGAAAGTCATTGTTTTACTATATATATTTTTTTTTTTTTTTCCTCTGCTGCTGAGGCAGTGCAATACTTCACATTGCCAGTAGGAGGCAGACCAGTCCATAGGTTCATATGTGCAAACCTTCCATAATGTAGCAGAGCTGCACCAGTATTACTACCAGGACCAAAGCCTAAATTGATGCACTACTTATTTTCTCCGTTTGAAATTTTGTGACGTCTCAAGTCATATCGTTGCTAGTGTAACTTCAGAATAATTTTCGGATGAAATTCTGCAGAGGAAAGCTCCCCTCTGCGAGCGACATCTCTAACACAAAGACACATCATGTCAGCGGTTCATAAATGGGAAAGTTTTATTCTTGAACTTTTACACAATTTAGAATGGAAATGACAAATATATTGACATTAATGGCACTAAAACAGGGTTCCCCAACTCCAGTCCTCAAGGCCAGGTTCCCCAACTCCAGTCCTCAAGGCCAGGGTTCCCCAACTCCAGTCCTCAAGGCCAGGGTTCCCCAACTCCAGTCCTCAAGGCCAGGGTTCCCCAGCTCCAGTCCTCAAGGCCAGGGTTCCCCAACTCCAGTCCTCAAGGCCCACCAACAGGTCATGTTTTCAGGATTTCCTTCGTATGATGCAATTATCACCTGGGCAATACTAAGGAAATCCTGAAAACATGACCTGTTGGTGTGCCTTGAGGACTGGAGTTGGGGAACCCTGGCCTTGAGGACTGGAGCTGGGGAACCCTGGCCTTGAGGACTGGAGTTGGGGAACCCTGGCCTTGAGGACTGGAGTTGGGAAACCCTGCACTAAAAGATGCAAACACCTCTTAAATGCTCTGTGCTGCTGAACACCCTCCTCTTCAGCGAAGTATCTTGACCCCAACTCCTGTCCTGCTGAACTGAGCCAGGTGAAAAGCGCAAGCACCAATTATCAGCTCAGTAGGCACGGGAGTCAGCGCCGAAAGGAAACAACCAATCAGGGATCCGTGGGGAGCGAGCGTCTGAGCCGCGGAACTTAGCCACTGTGAACACGCGGGATCAAACTGTTCACAGGCCAGCTAAGCCCTGCACCTCAGATGCCACAAGGGGGCAGACTGGAGCCAGACCTGTACAAAAAGAAAGATCACCGGATCCCTCACTCATAACTGCGCCCCGTATTTCCCCAAAAATGGACTTTGTGAATGATCCAGTTTCGGGGAGTTTTTCATTTCTTGAAGCAGTTTTTTTTAAGATTTGTTGTTTTTTTTGTTTTTTTTTTTTGCAGCCTTTTGATTGGACAGTGCCTTGTTCGGAGCACTTTCCATCAGGAGACATCAAAAAAGTGAAGTGCACGTTATTTTCTTCCATCATATGTTTTTTAAAACAAAAAAAAAATTAAAGAAAAATCGTTCAAAAACTTGAACTTATGACCAGCAAATTGGTTTTCCAATAGAACGGATAAGGATTCTCAGGAGTTTATTGAAAAACAAAACCAAAAACAATCCAATGGGACGGAAGTCCTACCGAAAAGTAAAAAATGGGGGAACACAAAGCGATATAAAAAAAATTACAATACATTTTTTGGGTAATTACATGATCAAAGTATACAATAATCCATAGTATAAGAGAGACCAAACTAAATAGGATAAGTATCAGGGAATATTCAGCTACTATAGTGATACACCAAGAATATAAAAATTCTCCTGATGCAGAAGTCATGAATATGAATACCCCACTTGAAAAAAAAAAAGTCTAGGACAAAAATCCTATTTATAACTTATACCTTAAGACGTATGCCAACAAAATAAAGAGAGGGGTAAAGGACGCACTGGCACCTCGACGCGCGTTTCTCCATCAGGAGGCAAGCATACATTAAAGTGTCTTCATAACAACCAGTAAGGTTATGTTCACATAGGTAAAACAGTAGGTTTTCACTCTTTTTGCGGTGTAAACCTGGAGCTTCTTTGTTGTTATTGCCTGGGTGCTTTTTTACTGTTAACTGCAGGTGTTGTTTTTTTTTAACTCTATTCAACAATGAAGAAACTCCTTGACGCAAAACCGCTGACAAAAACCTCAAAAAGACAACCGGGCATCTTCCGGGTCCCATTGACTTGTATTGTAAAGTATAGAGCATCTTTGACAAAAGAACGGACAGGTCACTTCTTTTATGAAGTCTTTGGAAAACTAAAAGTAGTTTTACGCATAAATGCGTACGTTTGTTCTTTCGACTCTTTTGTAAGCGCTTTTTCAGGGGAATTTAAGAGTGAAACCGCTTAAAAAGAAAAACGTTGTGTGAACACAGCCTTAAAAAGGTAGAGCACTAGATCCACACTGTGCCCCTCTGACAACCCTGCATGAGTGAGATCAGAATGGAAAGGGTTGTCATGAGGTGGCCGCCGTTCACAAACCGTAGCCGTCGGGACTGTTACTAACAGCTAGAGAGCGTTCACTTATTTCTGTGATGTCACGCACATAATACCGCATATACCTGCCGCCAGTTCCATAGAGATGTCTGGCGAAAATTCTTCTGTAAAATGTCCTGCGGCTCCATCGGAGGAGCGACGCTCTGGAGAAAGTGAAGCTTCCGGTTGGAAATCCCTGGCAATGTGATTTATCACTTCGATATAAAAAAATCCCATGTCCAGGAATCCCCCTCCGTCAGCAACAAGGGTCAAAAATGAGGGTGGACGTGAAGGCGGTGACCTGCAAGGAAAGGAAAGGGTTAAGAGCGAGGGACACTGGTAGCGCCAAATATAGGACAAAATAGGTAACGGTATAGAAACTGCCGATGGTTACGCATCACTACGTTATTTTCTTCCCAACATCCCAGTTTTTTGCACTAATAATAATAATAATAATAAGTCGAAAAGTAAAACCTGCTGCTGAAAAGATCATTCCGCTTCTATCTGACAGCACCACTAGGGGGAGACAGCACACAGCGTGACTATTTGTGCGCCGCCTCAAGCCTGTGGGTCGGCTCAAGCCTGTGGGTCGTGGACTTGAGGCCTCGTTTTTAAGTTCACCCATTTTCTTTGGATCTGACATTCCTAGGATTAGGCCACAGACCTTGTTTAAGGATATATGCATCCAATTATGTTTTTTTTTTTCCCTCCAAGCTGACAAAACCTGACTGGAAAAGCGCCCAGACAAGCTCCAAAGAATGAACATAAGCATTTCTATGTAAAAACCACTCGCTGTTCACATGTTCAGGCTTTTGTGAGGTTTTTTTTTTTTGAACCGCTTCAGATTTCTAGAGAAGCCAAGCAGTTATTATTTAGACGTTTTCTGCTCGGAAAATGCTCTTTACATTACATAATAAGTCAATGGGAAGGATAAAAAAAAATTCAGTGTGAACACGTCTAAAGGGAACGTGCACACGACGTCTTTCAGGCGGATTCTGACCTAGAACCTGCCGAAAAAGAGCTAAAGACCACCGCGAAGAATGAGCATAAAGCAACGTAAAGATGGCGCGCGGCGCACACGTTCCGCATTATCACATATTTCAACCACTTCCGCTCTGAATTCGCCTCAGAAACACGACCGCTGGCATTTTTCTAAAGCGGTTTTGTCTGGGAAAACGCAGCATCTGTAACACTGAAATTCTTCCATAACTGCTTCAGAAAAAAAGAAAAACCGCTGAAACAAGGAGCATCTCGTGCAGAGGATTATGAACGCTTAAAAAAACTCCATGTGCCCTGAGAATACGCGCGTGTTCACACTGAGTCTCTCTGCGTAGTTGTTGGAGCTGAAAAGCCACGTTTTTGAGGAGGATTTGTGGAGCTTCTGCTCAGTTTCTGCACCAAAACCTCCTAAAAGAAATTCAGTGTGAACATGCCCTAATATTGTGAGGGAGGGAGGCCCAGGCCTGCCCCTGCAGTGTCCTCCACCCCGAGATGCCCCCTATAGGTGCAGGAGAATGGGCAGCAAAGATTAAAGAAATATGGCGCTTTAATCTCTACACAATATCGTTTAGATCAGTATTCTGTATAACGAAAAGGATTAGATACACCAATTCAAGATACTGTACCACATATGGCTGGATTAGATACACAGCTCAGTACACACTATAAGGCCGGTCTCACACTTACATGTTATGCACAAGTCTCTTGCATCAACACCGGGCACTGCCGCCGGCACTCATACATGCAGACGCACGCTCCGGTCCGAGTGTCGGCGGCAGTGCCGGGTGTTGATGCGAGAGACTTGCGCATCACATGCAAGTGCGACACCGGCCTTATATATACACTGGCATGTAAAAGTTTGGGCACCCCTGGTACAAATTCCTGTTACTGTGAACAGTTAATTCAGCTGAAGATGAAATAATCTCTGAAAGGCCTAAAGTTACAGATGACACATTTCCTTGTATTTTAGGCAAAGATATAAATATATTTTTTATCTTTTAAATTTTAAAAATTACAAAGTTTGTGCACCCTGCATGGTTGGTACCTAGCACGCCCCTTTTGCAAGTATCACAACTTGTAAACACTTTTTGTAGCCAGACAAGAGTCTTTCAATTCTTGTGTGAGGGACTTTCATCCATTCTTCCTTGGACAATTCCTCCAGTTCTGTGAGATTCCTGGGGCATCTTCCTTCCTCTGCTATTTTGAAGCCTAGCCACAGATTATCAATGAAGTTCAGATCAGGGGACTGTGAGGGCCATTGTAAATCCTTCAGCTTGCTCCTTTTGAGGTCGTCTGTTGTGGATTCTGACGTGTTTAGGATCATTATCCATTTGTAGAAGCCATCCTCTTCCTCTTCCTCTTCTCATCTTCATTATGTTTGCTCCAAGAATTTGTTAAAATTTCATTTAATCCATTCTTCTTTCTACCTGTGAAATGTTTCCCTGCCATTGGTTGCAACACAACCTGAAGTCTTTTGCAATCCTACAAGCAGCTTTCACTGAAGTTTTGCTTGGTCTTCCAGACCTTATCTTGACCTCCACTGTTCCTGGTAGCTGCCATTTTTATTAGTTACATTTCGAACTGAGGAAAGGCCAACTTGAAAACACTTTTCTTCTAAGGCCTCTTTCACACATCCGTTGTGTGCCTGAAGGCACCCTCCGGCGTTTTTTTGTCCAACCGCATCCGGCAAAATGTAATGCCGGATGCATTTTTTTTTGCATTGACTTTCATTAGCGCCGGATCGTGCCTGATGTCAGTGCGTTGTATCCGTTTTTGTCCGGATCCGGCGGAAATGTACATTCCGGCGGCCGGACACAACGCAGCATGTAACGTTTTTATTTTTGCCGGAGCTGCCTGATAGTGCCTGAAGCGGCGCATCAGGCGGCCGGAAACAATAGAAGTCAATGGAACCGGATCAGACTTTTGTGCAATCCGGCAAAAGTCTGATCCGGATTCTGGAAATCGAGGTCTACTACTACTACACTAACTACTACTACGTTTTCCAGTGTCTCCGGGCATCAGAAACCCTCTTTTTGTGGGTTCAAAAGTTCAGGTCGGATCCAGCAAAAAACCGGATCCGTTGCATCAGTTTTTTTGTTTCAGCGCCGAATCCGTCCCTTCAGGCATAGGACGGATCATGCCTGATACAAAAAAACGGATGTGTGAAAGAGGCCTTAGCCTTCTCCTACTTTGTGGCCTCCACCATTTTCATTTTCAGAGTGCTAGGCAGCTGCTTAGAAGAACCCATGGCTGCTGTTTTTTTTGCACAAGGTTAGAGGCAGGATAATGGGAAATTCACATCACCTGGCCTTTCCTAACGATGATAGTGAACAAGCCATAACCCTAAGCTATGGTTCACGGTCCGGAACCATAGCGCTTGGACGGAGCGGAAATTCCGCTCCGTCAAGCCCCGCCCTTTCTGACGCACGATCTTCCGAGGTGTTCAGACACCTCCGGAACTCCGAAAGAACGCAGGCTACATAGCCTGTGTAATATTCGTTGCGGCGAGCACGTCGCCGCAATACGCAGGACATGCTGCGGTCTGAAAAGACGCGCGCATGTCGTTTACGCAGGTTGCCACTGCGTATTGTACGCATGGTGAGACGGATTCCTTGAAATCCCCTCACTATTGTAACATCTGGACCTGCGTTTTGGCGCTGCGCCAGCGCACAGCGCAAACACGCAGCGTTTAAATGATCGTGGAAACTCACCTAACAGGATAATAAAGGTCTGAGACTTGGCCAGTGTTATCGAGCACACAAATCTCCAAGGTGCAAAACATTTGCAATGCCATTTTCCTTTTGTCATAAAAACCAAAAAAACCACACAACCCAATATATAGATATAATGTATTTGCCTAAAATACAAAGAAAATTGTCATCTGTAACTTTAGGCCCTGTAACAGTGATTCTGACCAGGGGTGCCCAAACTTTTACACGCCCCTGTAGCAGAATTAGATACACCAGCTCATTAGACAGTATCACACATGGCAGGATAAGATACACAGCTCAGTGTACTGTATCACACATGACAAGATTAGATACACCAGTTTAGCATACAGTATCAAACATGGCAGAATTAGATACAAAACCCAGTATAGAGTATCACACAACAAAATTAGATACATAGCTCAGTATACTGTATCACACCTGGTAGCATTAGATACACAGCTCAGCTCTCAGTATCACACAGTAGGATTAGATACACAGCTCAGAATGCAGTATCACACATAACAAGATTAGATATGTGTAGCCCTGGTGGTAGGCACACGCAGTACCCTGGAGAGTGTATGGCGAGACGGCGGCTTAATGCTCAATATTCATTCACTCGACACACACTAGACACACCCTAGGGTAGTGGAGTATACTCTAGAGGGAGTGGTCAAGGTAGTAGGTGTTAGAGTGATTAGTCTAGTTCCTGTCTTTGGACAGTGAGGACGTGTGGAGTAGAGTCTAGACATCTGAGAGGAAAGACGTTTGGAGGGAGGAAAGAGTCTAGCCTGCTTCATCCCAGTTCATAACGTGGAGTCTGGTATAGGTGTTTGGAATACACCTTAGTCTGGTCAGAGCTGGATCACCTTCACAATACACACTGAGGAAGGAAGAAGTACTAGCACGGAAAGTCATCAGCATCCCTGTCTAAAGGACGGTATCAGGTACAGAGACGTGCTCCTGCCTGTGATAACTGAGCATCCGTGGCTAACTTCATTGGAAGGAAAAGGAAAGAAGTGACTGCTCGACCCTTGGCTAGTTTTGAGTGCTTATGTTACCAGCGTGGACAAGGCGAAAGGCAAGTGGATTATAGAATTAGTGCTACAGGATTGCAGAAGTCCAGCACGTTGCTACCGGTCACTGGGGACCGAAGAGTCACTGTTGTTTCAGGCACGGTGACAGGAAAACCAGGAATCTACCGGACCCTAGGTCGCGGCAGACAAGCCCCTTATAGTCAGTACGTAACTGGGGTCAGGGGGAGTGAAGACTTTGGAGTTCTGCAGGACCACGTAAGAATTCAGCTCCTTCATAGGAAGGCCCCTAACACTAAGCTGACTGGGCAGGTACAGCTTTGGATAAGCTGGAGAATTGAGGGAACTACGCTTCAGGCTAGTTGCACTCGTCATATTGGAGATAAAGGAGGCCCCTAACTTGTCCAGCTGCCGTCTCAAGATACACTCTCCTTGGATCAGCCTCCCTGGGACCTGCCTTAACATCTTGCAAGTAAAGGTATGGAAAGACGCTGACCGTGTGAGACTGTGTTCTTTAACCGCACTCGACTTCACGACTCACATAGACTTTGAGGGACCAGTCCCGCCTGTAGGGGACCCGACATCTAGCTGCCTCACCATCCCCTCAGAGATCTACAGCAGCGCTGGTACTAATTACCAGAACACTACAGGTGGCGTCACGAACTGTACATAAACTATCCCCTGTAAATATATCCCCAACATACGCCAGACCGCCCGGGCCACAGACCGAGCCACAGCTACCTGTGACAATCCCATAGACTTCCATGGGCTCGGCTCTGAGTACCCCATTGCCCTGGTAACCCACAATTGTGGTGGCGGGTCGACACAGATACACAAGCTCAGTAGGCAGTATCACACATAGTAGGATTAGATACACAGCTCAGCAGTCAGTATCACACATGGCAGGATTATATACACAGCTGAGCTCTCAGTATCACACATAGTAGGATTAGATACACAGCTCAGTATGCAGTATCACACATAACAAGTTTAGATACACAGCTCAGCAGTCAGTATCACACATGGCAGGATTATATACCCAGCTCAACTGTCAGTATCACACAGCAGGATTAGATACACAGCTCAGCTGTCAGTATAACACATAGTAGGATTAGATACACAGGTCAGCTATCACACAACAGGATTAGATACCCAGCTCAGCTGTCAGTATAACACATAGTAGGATTAGATACACAGGTCAGCTATCACACAGCAGGATTAGATACCCAGCTCAGCTGTCAGTATAACACATAGTAGGATTAGATACACAGGTCAGCTATCACACAGCAGGATTAGATACCCAGCTCAGCTGTCAGTATAACACATAGTAGGATTAGATACACAGGTCAGCTATCACACAGCAGGATTAGATACCCAGCTCAGCTGTCAGTATCACACAGCAGGATTAGATACACAGCTCAGCTGTCAGTATCACACATAGCAGGATTAGATACACGGCTCAGCAGTCAGTATTACACATAGTAGGATTAGATACACAGGTCAACTATCACACAACAGGATTAGATACACAGCTCAGCAGTCAGTATCACACATTTCTTTAGGACAGTCCATTGTTGGGGTCTGACGAGTGTCCCTCCACCCTCCTGGATCCCAGTCATGACGCCGGATGTTTAGTAGAGTCCTTTCCTGGCATCACAGCTCAGTCCCATGGACGCTGCTCTGCTATTTGTGGCCTATTGCAGGATTGGGCCATCAATATGGTCGGCTCCGACAACCTGTGTAGATACACTGCAAACAGTATCACAAACGATAGGCTTAGATACACTCAGGAGACTGTTTTATAATGTAGGCTTATGTGAGGGTCAGGGTTTAACCCCTTGAATGTCTTTGCTGCTATGTTATATGTGCATGTATATATTTGGTATGTATTGTGTAGTGTCGTACTTTCGTGTCTTTTACATTGCAGTATGGATTTAGGAAAGTTAGTGCATCCTTTGGGAACATTAGAGGGCACTTGTTGTGTAGTAGTTACAGTTGGGGTAAGTGTAGTATTACAAAGGGCCACTAGACGGGGTATATTAGTGGATCCAGTTAGAGAGTTGTTAGATGTTTAGTGTAGGTCATTGGTAGGACACTAGATGGGGGCATTGAGCACATTCAGTGAAGTGGAGGCTGTTAGGACACCAAGGGGTTAAGTAGAAGTGGTGTGCGTGCTGAAGCAGAAGCAAGTGGGCCACCAGTGAGTACACGGGCAGGATAACCAGAAGGGGGTGTAATATGTAAGGGGGCCCCCGACTCTCCTGACAGATGACATCGAGGGAATTAAGGATCAGTCATGTCCGATTTCTAACTGCCGATCCCTTTCTTGTACATGGGACAAGGCCGAGTGATGGTCCGGCTGGAAGTGTATGGGGTTTTATTCATCATCTAGTATAGGATGTATGGTGCAAATATTTTCCTGACAACCTTGCTGGAGGTGCTGCAACATTGACAAGATTGGTTGTCACCCATCATCATCCCTGAATAGTAAGACTTAACATGAGATATCAGAGAAAGGCTTTCTAATAGAAGGAATAATAATGGGGACCTTTTGCAGAAAATCCTTGAGGATTCACACGATCTGCTATATTAGATTTTGGTTGAAATAAATAGGTTAAATTATTGAAAAACAAATGATC
Organism: Oophaga sylvatica; assembly: GCA_033576555.1. Classification (NCBI taxonomy): domain Eukaryota; kingdom Metazoa; phylum Chordata; class Amphibia; order Anura; family Dendrobatidae; genus Oophaga; species Oophaga sylvatica. The sequence continues at coordinate 540,561,354 of JARQOD010000004.1, read as the reverse complement.
AAAAATGAATATCACCATAGGTCCACTGAATTTCTTTCGTATCATGGAAATGAAAAAAAAAAAGATTTAATGCGCATTATTTGTATCCACTTTATGATCAGATTTCCAAATTTAAGGAGAAAAAATGTTGAAATTAAAGAGAGCCAACCCAACCTATGGCTGCCAAAACGAGAAAGGAAAAGCGGTCAATTGAATTTTTTTTGACCGCGCTCATGCAAAACATAGCGGTACGGTAGAAAAAAAAAGTGCTAATCCGCATTCCATGTTCTACTTTACTCTTTATTTAGGATCAAATTTTTACGTGAAAAAAAAAGAAATAAATAAGTTGTATAAGACACATGCAAAATTTAAAAAAAAAGTGTTCTTTCACCTATTCTTTTTTACGATCAAGTTTAAAAAAAAAAAATAATAATAAAAGTTCAAATTTACAAGAGTTAAGTCAACGTATAGGCGCCAAAAAAGCGAGACAGGGAAAGCATTGTGGCTTAGAGAAGCTCGCCCTGCCAGACACAACAGTGTGGGATTAGTTACAGGAGGACTCGCGTCATCTCTATTAAAATTATAATCGTTCAAATGTGGCGCCCAAACCCCAGGGCGGTGTAAGGAGCCAGAAAGAAAGCCCGGATTCCAGCCGGATGCTGGTAACGCTGTGAGGCCCACTCAGCCGGGTGTACGGTGGGCCCCGGGCGTCATTACACAACATCGTATGACCTGCTTCATGCTCCACCTTTCGACTAATCCGCGCGAAAAAAAAAGAAAAAAAATCTACTTTTCTATGGTGTCTGGAATGTCTGTGCTCCGGTTTTATATTTTATGGATTTTTTTAAAAATATATATATTAAATAATTAAAAACATAAAAAATAAAAAAAATTACGTAATGGCATTTTACATAAACCACGTTTGCATTGCGGCTGCTCCATATTATATCTCCGCATCAGCTCTCATACGATCATAGGACCGCATGCTGCAGGCTTCCATGGCAGCCTGACACTTGTAGTTTCACCACAGCGGCATGACAATCCCGATTTTTTGCTTTTTTTTTTTAATAAAAATTTTACAACTTAAATCGTTAAATGCTTATTAAAAGAAATACAAAATTTTAAGTTCACAAAGTCGACGGAATTTACTCATTGCATTACCCAATGTAACTATTATTTATTAAATTAAAAAAAATCATCATTTTAATTAAACTGCTGCAGAATTACTGGAATTGTTGAATAAAAATAAATCAAAATCACCGATTGCATAACCCGATATTATTATTATTTATTCTAATTTCACAGAAGAATTGCTAATTGCATAACCCTGATATATAACCAAACATCAGTATATAAAAAAAAAAATATATATATATATATATATATAATTTCACAGCAGGAGAATTACCAATTGCATAACCATAATATAACCAATATTACTAAAAAAAAAAATAGAAAAAAATTCTAATTTCACAGCGGCGACAGAATTTTTTGATTGCATAACCCAATGTAACTATGATTTATTAAAAAAAAAAAAATACTAATTTCAGAAAAAAATAATTTCATACCAGTCAATTGCATAACTTTAACGTAACCATTAAAAAGAAATAAAAAAAATAATAATACATTTCACAGCATTGCTTAACGCCAATATACCCATTATTAAAAATAATAATAATATTAATTTTTTGGAAAAATTATAAAAAAAATAATTTAATTTTTCAGTTTTTTTTGTAATTACCCGGTAAGCAAAATAAATGAAAGACAACGACGTGGGCGATTTTTCCTGGAGATACATTAGCGCTCGCGATAAGCACATGTATAACCTATGGGATAATGATTAATATGGAATTTGGACGTACCCTGTAGATTTACCCACCGGTTCGATGCTTGTGACATGGAGGCACGTCCGGTCTTACGGGACCAAAAATTGTCACAGCTATTAAAGGGGCCATCCGTGCAATACTCACCTATATGGCAGCCGCATACACATCGTCTCCCCATAGACCTGGAG